>OZ024921.1:11334354-11680859 GCA_964017225.1 Netelia inedita
AAAGAAAAAAAAATGAAAATTCTAAAGGAGAGACCATGAGGCAAGTGTTCGATCACGAGAGATCGCGTGCGGGAGATCGACGACACCATCATGGCGCCTTTGGCTCTCCTCGACGCCGATATATCCTCTCCTCGTAGCCGTGGCGAACGAGTCAGGCAGGCAGGCATCGGCAACAGAATACAGGATCGGGATGATTCGCTCTCGTCGAACGGGATCGATCGTTTGGGGTTTCTCTCGCGCTCGGTCGCCGATGCATATAACGAGTGTATTATATATCCTCTTTTGCCGATGCCTTGACTCGGTATACCGTTACCGAGCATGCCACACGTGTGTTTGTCGTTCTGTGAACGTTCTATACCTATAGACGAAACCTCTTTTACAGGACTTCGTTTCTCACGTGCATTTCACAGCTTTTATTTGGGTGTCGACACGAAGAACGAGTCCTGGACGGATCCATGTGGATCGTTTCGTACATCCGTGAAAAGAAAAGAAAGAAAAAAAGAAGAAAACTTTAATTCGAAATACGAGGATGATGAGACGAGAAATGGCTTTCGAGTTTTTAAACGACACAATAGGTGTGAATTTCGAAAGTTCGATCGATCGTCCTTCCGTCCTCTTATTTGTGAGTTATTGTTGAAAACAAAAAAATAAAATAAAAAATTTCCGTACGCGAAGACAGGGTGAAAAGGACTTTGTATGGAACAAAATTCCGGGTGGTTCTTCTCGAAACGTCTCGCTGGTGGGCTAAGGAACTTTTGCGGCGAATCTCTCGCATGTATTAAAAATATTATTACGTCAGAAATTTATTTCGCATGGTCGAGTCGAGTGTAAGGAAGACGGAGTGTGTGTCTGTGTGTGTGATAGAGAGAGGGAGAGAGAGAGAGCGAGAGAGAAAAGACGATTTGCGTAATACGTAAAGAGTACAGAAGTCGACTATAGTTTTGCGCATGCGTACATGCTTCGCCCTCCCGCAATTATTTTTCATGCCTAAGAACCGACAATTAGCATCTCATTGGCTCATTTCTCGGCGTATGCTAATAAGAATCTTATTTAAGAGCTTTGAGTTGTGCGTGCCTAACCCTTTTGCCTTCTTTTCTTCGTCTTCGCCTTCTTCTTTTGCCTCGTCTTCATCTTCTTCCACCGGCATGAAACCAGCAACGACTCTCTCGTGTGGCCAATTCTATATTTCTCTCTCTCTCTCTCTCTCTCTCTCTCTTTCTCTCTCGTTCCGCACCGTTCAATCGTATTTTGTCGCTTTCGCATCGTCGTCGACCAAGACGAGAGGCCATTGAGCTTAAATCTTTCTCTCTCTTCTTCTTTTTTCCTTCACGACGACCGGACAAGTAACAAGATAAAGAAAACGACGAAAATACGAAAGAAAATGGTGAATATGAGGATGAAGAAGCAAATGAAGATGATAAACGAGGAAAAAATGGAGTATTTGAAAAAAGACGAGATATAGTATGAAAGACAAAATAGTAAATAAAATAAAAATGAATAAAGAACGAAGAGAAAATATAAAAAATAAAAAAACGACAACGAAGAGACTGAAGAAGATGAAGGAACGAACGAAGCAGACTCAACATTTTCTCCCTTTCCCTCTCTCTCTCCATCTCTCTCTCTCTCTCTCTCTCTCTCTCTCTCTCCGTCTCTTCGTTCGTCCGCCCACCTCGAGAGTCCCTTCGAGTACCATATATTCTCAAGCACACGCGGATATCCCCAACACAGAAAGATCTCAATGAATGCCAACTCGAATGTCCGAGAGCACATGTCTATATACGTGAAAGTGCTCAAAGCAATTTGAGAAGTGTGTGTTATTCTCAAAACACTGGAACTCAACATTCGAGACGTATACACAATCCCAATCTCGTCATGGGAACTGAAAAGCTTCGGTAGATTTTATAAAGCTATGAAATACGCAAGTACGAAAGTACCGCGGGGTTGTAAACTTTGGACGAGCTATGAAGAATGGGGAACGAACGAACGAAGACCATGGAAAAGAGGCGATTGCCGACTCGGCGAGTGCTTCGAAAAATGTATTTAAAATATATACGAGTTGTTGTGCTAAATTATCGGCAAAAAGCGTCAGGACGATCTGTTGCGAGGAGCAGGAAATGAAAGAGAAGGATGGAACGAGATAGAGAGGGAGGAAGTTGAAGAGAGAAAGAGGATGATTTTATGAAAGGTGTAAGAACGAGTCTGGTATCGGAGGCTGAGAGACGGTAGCCTGATGGCAAAAAGTACGAGAACTTGGCCTCCTCGGGACTTAACGATAGAAGCCCGCTCATTGCTCGTAGATTGCGATTTGTTACGGAGGTAATGAAGCCGCACCGGGGCTTGCCCCACGGATATGCTTTTGCTCTTCCGCTCACTCCGGTTATCCTCGCAACTCTTCGCTTCTCAGAGTCGATAAATATTCGACGCGAAAAATCCAGTCTCGTTCAAACGTTTGAAAATATCGACGTAAGAATAACGATTAATTGCAAATAAAATATATCACGTTTATTTACAATATTTAATATCGTCTCGTACCATTTGATCGAGCAATAATTCAATTTCGCGAAAATCCTTTCTTACGTAAATCCTTAAATCCTCGAGGACTTTGTTCCTTCTCCCCAAATACATCGAGATACAATTTTTTTATTCGAAAATATCTCGAGTTATCGGAAGCTCGTGATAAAATTGTTCAAGCAGGCTTTTCACGTGCACGACACGTATTTCGCGAACGCTCGTATTATTCCATCCCCCTTCTGTTTTACACACGCGACGCATTTCTCTTTACAATTTAGATGAATTCCCGAGGTTTTTTTTTCCCCCGACTACCGCGACGATACTCGCCGGCGAGTCCACACGGCATATAACACGAAGGTAATGCACAATCTTCTCGGTTCGACGTGTGGTGTATTCCAGTATAATACTCGAATATGTGTGTATAGAGACGAGAGTGCCTAGGCAGCATGAAACGAAGGAACGATGCTGCCGAGGAGTCGAATGCGCGGATGCATAATGCAAAGAGAACTTATATCCTTTCGAGAGTGAGACGCACGAGCGGTATGCCTCCGGCAAACTACATAATATTTCCCCGTTGTCATTTTTATTTTACCTCCCTTTTTCTCATTCCCTCGACTGTACCAACGCATTTTTGTCCATGTGTATGTCCATGTCTCTGTGCTGTGAGAGCCAGAGACGGAACGAGTTGCAACAAAACACTCTCGCGCCCTTTACGATCGCGCATGCTCACAATATTCCCGCGTTTGCCGCACGAGGACGAACCTCTCGGTTCTTACAGCTGCTATGCTCCTTGCCGACAGCAAAGGCGACATTCGTGACAACAATACGATGTGTAACTCGCGACAGAACGGTCGCTATACTCTCCGACGATCCTATATGGGCTATTTAGTGTAAAATTGCAACGATCTCTCCATCACCGAGACAATCATTCGTATCAATTTATTTCGACAAAAGCAATCTCGTAATTTATCATAATTATAATCAAATGGTTGCCAAAATGGAAGAATATATTATTTAAACAATTGCGATTACGTACGATTTTTTTCAAATAACCGAAAATTACGTAAGAAATTAATTGAATTTTTAATTAAGAATTAATTCTCTTTAATTACGACTTTTTTCTATCCCTTTATTTTTATTTGTCGTAAGTTGATTCGATACTTTCGCAAATTGTCGTCGTTGTAATTCCATGGATCCGAAACCATTCCATTTCACGGGTAAAGTCCCGTACGTGTACGAACAGTGTCCGGTTGGTTTTCGCGTGGGTGGTAACGCGCGAATGCCAACCGATCGTTCAGCCCGAGCGTCTTACAGTCAGTTCATTTCTCTCTGTGTCTCTCCGAAAGAAGAGACCCGTTGCGAGCATTCCTCCGCCAGAGGACGCTCGTAACTTCCTCTTTGCCTCGGGCGGGCTCGAAGATTTCTCGAATCGACCATAACGAGAGAAAGAGAGAGAGAGAGAGAGAGTCGGAGGAAACGTTAAAAGTCGTAATAATGGATTAAGGATTTCGAGGATACAGCACAATGTGACGTTGCGTATGAAAAATATAACTGTCAGAGATTCGTTGGACACGAGCATATATAGTTATATATATATATGTGTGTGTATATATATGTGTGTGTGTGTGTGTGTATATAAACCGTCGCGTTACGGTACAGAAGTCGCGGGCGAGTTTTCGAGACTCTCGCACCGCGCTCGAAGAGCGAAAAAGCATGTTAAAAAAATGTCGGGGTATTTAAGAGAGCTATATCCCACCGCACTTTATCCCACGTTTGTGTGTACGTTATCCGTAAGATCGGCGCGAGATAGCGTTGGGGTCGTTTGAAATATTTCTTCCTCGAGTCTCGAAGTTTCGAATATACCACGAACAAAAAGAAAACGAAACTCGTACGATCTCTTTCACGTAATAAAAAATAAGTCTGGAAACAAAATAATTATAAATAAAACAATGAATTTATTTTAAATTATTTTTGTTTTTTCTTTTCTTAATATTCTTTCGAATCTCGATTGTAATCATCGATAAATAAATTAGTGACTTTAATTTTCTCCCGTCGAAAATCTTAATTTTCATTCAATTATAACATGAAACAAGAATATCGTAATATTTTTAATAAAACGTCGAAGATTATCGAGTTCGAAATATTTTCGTGAACGCAGCAGGAAGATATAATTCACGAAAAATAATATAATTCCATGCGACGGGTTAAATATTCGTTTAGACTCACCAACGAATCCACCTCCGGGTCTGCTATGTAGTAAGGCTTCTCTTGTCTGATCTGCAACACAATAATACGAGAATACTGTAAGTATACTTTGATAATTAGATCTAGCAGTAATTGCGGTATCAAAGAGAAACTGAATGGGGGGACATACGCACTATATGGTTATATATATATATATGTTTGTACGAAACGATCGTATCTATTCTGCGGCACTCGAAGCGATTTCCTTCGCGTGCTCCCACTTAATTGGACACCCTCCCCCTCCCTCATCTGACGTCGAGTTATACAATTCGTACGTGAATACGCGTTTATACACACACACACACATATATATATATATACATATGTGCGTATATAATATTAGACGGGAAACGAGAGGAAAGATCGGGATATAGCTCAAGACTCACCGGAAATACGCCGGAATACGATGGAATTCAGGAGCAATGAGATAGGAAACGATTGCACCAAACTACGATTCCCTCGTCTACCTATTTACTATTGTTATTATCGCTATTTTACGCAGGCATGTAACACGAATGTAGGTTGCTGAAAGATTAATCAGCGAGGCCATTAGCCGATCAAACTATTCATTAATTTTAACGCTGCTTTCATCAAATCAACGTTCCAACATGGTACACATAGGGGCGAGCGCATCGGTATATTTATATTTCACAGAAGGAAGTCATAGAACACGTCTAATGATCATTTTCATCGTCGTGTATTATTGTAATGCGTGGAATAACAAATATGGTATGGGAAGAACGGGATAAATTTTACTCGTACGGAAACGGAGATAAACTCGAAGATATGATTATTAGAGAAATTGGTATCTTGATATAAAATGCAAGATCCTACGGTGGAAAATGTGTGACGAGCACGAACCGTGTAAAATTATACGAAATAAAAAGAAAAAAAACACCTATGCACATACACATTCGCATGGAAATATCCATATGCTCGAAAGTTATATATACAGGATGAGCCATTTTAATTTATCGATGGAAATCGGCTGAGAAAACGAGGACGTCCAAAAATAAGTTTTGCATACAAAATATTTGAATGAAAACCTGTAATTTTTTCCTCGTGACGTTGAAGATGGGATTAAGACGAATAAAACATTAAAAAAGAAAAGTTCCTAACCTCAAAAACGATTGCGTGGAAGATAGCGTAAGACCAAACGAAACGACTTATTTTCATCGATAAATTAAAATGGCACAGCCTGTACGCGTATCCTCGGAACATCTGGATATTTCCGAGGACAATTCGATATTCATTCTGCGTCAACGAAAAGCGGGAAAGCGTCGATGCAACGTCGTATAAGCGCGAAAAAAAAACATTCATACGGATAGTTTTCTTCGCAACACGGTCTCTCTCTATTATCTCGAACTGTCGCCAGAACGTACAAAATATTCACGAGACTCGAATACTGAATGAAAATTGCACGGTAAAACCAAGTATTATTGCAGACTATCGTATCTCGGGTGTGCAAGGATAAAAATAATGTCAACTTTGCCGGATTGCCAGAGGGTGCTGTTAAAACGTAAGGGAAAAAGAAAGAGAGATAGATAGACAGAGAAAGAGGGAGAGAGAGAGGGGGGGGGGGGGGGAAGAGAATGAAGTAGAGCGAGAATATCGAGAAACGAAAGGGGACGAAAAGGTTTGAGAAACGAAGAAATAAGAGAGAGAAACTAGTTCTTGCTCTGGACTGGCTTCGTTGCTGCTGCTGCTGCTGCTGCTGCTGATGTTTTTCGACGGTCCCTGAACGGTCGCCTAGCGCCGTGCAGGTAGACGTACCCGATTACAAATTGTAAACAGTTCTCTGTCTATACGCATACACATATGCTCTTATACAAACGGTTGTAAAGAGAAATTGCAGTTGCTCGTTCCTTGTGTACCGGGTTGCGAGACAATGTGCGCAGGAGCAGAAGAAGACAGGGAGAAGGAGAGAAATAAATAAAGAAAAATAAGAAATGTCGCGCGCATGCGCATTAGGCGAAACAAGAGATGAAACGAAACGACAGGAAAATTCCTTTAACGATTTCTTCTACGTAAATTTGTATGTATATATTGTTATTGTATATACGAGAAACGTCATTCTTCGGATCTGTGTTTGGTGTCGTTGCCAGAGCGAAAAATGTCCATCGACGTTGATTCTCGACTGAGAAATTTAACAGAAGAAACGAGCGAAGGATACTTTCCTGACGCAACGAATCAACAAACAAAACATCTCCATTTTACTACGAAAACAATATTTTCAATTATCGAAAGTTTGTTAATTCTAAAACAAAATTCCACGCTTTTCATACCGTTGTATTATTGTTATCGTTGATTTTCCAACTCTGCGTTTGCCGACCTCTAATGCTTTGCGAACTTATTTACTTTTACTAATTTCGCTTTATTTCGTCAACAAAACGTACAACCTTTATTATGTTAACCGTATTATGTCGTTTCGACAGACTAACGAAGTAGAAAGGTCATTCGCACTCACTGTTACCCCCACCCCCCCTCCCAACAAACCCGATACACAGCGATAAAAAAGCGCGCGAATACGCGTGACAATAACCACGTGGTCAGCCCGCTCATGCTCCGCCCCTTTTACTACCCTCTCCGCGCCCTTGAGCACATAAGGACAGGAGAATCGAGAGAATATTTCTCCCCCGCACAGATACAACAAAAATATTGTTCATACTACTATGAATATTATATAAAAATATGCTTGCACCGCCCGCGCCACTAGCGCAACGCGGCTCGCACTGGCGAACAATTATTAACGCGGGTAAAGCGCGAAATCGACATTTTTCGAAAAAAGATCAGGATGGATTTATTCGTCATTGCGTCGCAGAGGGATTTACAAGGGGGAGGGAGAGGACAATGAGCGCGAGAGACGTTTGAACCTAGCCTAGTTCGTCAAAGTGACGCGTGATGGTGAGCCGTCGCAGCGCCTGCGTATATTATTTAATTACGACAATGATCGACGATAAGGAAATTAGAGTGTCAGAGAGATGATAATCCATCCTTATGTATAACGAAGGCTGGTTTACGCAGCTGGTCCAGCCGTCGATCTAAATGACAAGTGCACACACGTGTAACATCGTTGTTCTAAAAAATAAACAAAAATGCGTTTTGCGCAACGCGGTGAGAATACGGGTTTTAAGTTAATTTGAAATTCGCCCCGGCCGATACGCGAGTGCTAGAAAATCACGAGGAATAATCTCTCGGTATACGAATGAGAATCAGCAGAGTTTTCGAACGTTTGGTCGCGTTTCGGCCGTGGCATCCGTACAAAATCTGCCAAGGGAAAATAAACCCGTGTTACCCTCGTGTTTGCGATCCTCGCGTAACTCTCCGCTTTGGGAAATGCGATGGGAGGAACTTATTGTTCGATAATATTTAGAGAACAGCGCTGTTCTCCGTGGCTAAAAAGATTTCGACGCAGAATGTTCCTGCTCGTGCGCAAGCGTGCGTCTGTCTATGTGTGTATGTGGTGGTTTTCTCGCGTCTTCTTCGGGGGTTCTTGCCTGTACTGTATGTAAGTGGAAACTCGCGTATGTGAATCAACGAAAACTGAAGTCCGACGGGCAAGAGGCCGGCTTACCATCCGCGTACATGCACTGTGAGTTCTGAAGAAGGGGCTATCGCTATATATATATATATATCTTGGGCGATATGTTGGCGATCATGCGAGAAGATATACGCAGCAGCTGCTGAAGGAGTACATCCACACACACAGACACATACAAACACTATTCACCCTTACCGGCGAGTCCAAACTTTTCTTTCCCTTTATTTCACATACGTTTTTTTTCTTCTTGCACTTCCTCTCTCGTCAATGGCCAGAAGAGAGCATAAAATTGCGACAATACGAGAGGTTATCCGTTTTATTACAGGACACGAAGTTGTTTTTTTGTGTTTTATTTACAGGTTAAAAGGTTATGGTTTATTTGTAGGACAAGAAGTTGTGTTTGTTACTGGTTGTAAATTAATAGCCTCGAGTAAAATTTGAACCAGTGAAAAATTGAACGACGTGAGAAATAAATATATTTTTCAGTGTGGATTTTAGTGACAGAGGTATATGTCCGATGTTAGAACGTTATTAGGGTGTAGGAAGCGAAAATATTATAACGCGTTACTTTCACTCGTGTTCGGACGACGAAGACGTTGCCCAAGGGTGCTGTAAAACAATGTACAAGGAAAATTCAGTTTGGTCAGTTTTTCAACCGGCCCCTTGCGACAGAAACCCTCCGTAACGTCCCAAAAGTATGACACGGGAGATCCCAAGAAGGGTCGAAGGTATGAAGTTCCTATTGAACCTCAATCTCTCTCTCTCTCTCCCTCTCGGTTTCCTCCCTTCCCTGGCTTCTAAAACACCGTAAACTTTGTTCTCGTTGACTCTCCCCCCGGTGGATTTCGACTTCGTATTTCTCACAGACTGTTTCATATCTCAGATTTCTTATTATTCAAGTTACTATTATTATTTTTCCAAACAATATTTCTTTAATAAAGTATGCCCTCTTAAACGCAGATATTAATCAAACGAATTAAATAATCGTATTTAAATTGAAAAAAATAAATAAATCCCAAAATTAATCGTATTAATCAAAATTACATTATGGTACTCAAAAATCGAATAACACTTTGAACGTTAATGGTTCAAGTGGGTAATCAGAGCAAAGATAATATATCCGTGAGTTCACCAATACCGGAAGTGTCGCGTTCGAAAAATCTCGTCCGGATAAAAAAAAAGCTCGCGAGCGATAATCTCGAAAATTGTAGGCTTGGTGCGAAGCGAAAAAAGGCGAATCATCGTCGAACTTATACGAAACAGTGAGCAGTAATATCGCCACATTGGCACGGGGCGGTCGAGTCACGTAACGACGGAAATTAAACTTCGGGTTTGACGGATAACTATAAAACGATTAGGGAGCGTGAATTTCGAGATGATCTGACACGAGTCGTACAAACTTTCCTCTCGGCGATTCTCCAACCCACGTTAGAGGGAGTGAGAAAGTGAAAGAGAGAAAGAGAGAGAGAGAGAGAGAGAGCGAAAGAAAAAGCGAGAACGAAAAAATTGCGTGAGGCGTTAAGTAATTGCCGGTTTTACAAACGTCTTCGTAAATGTCTCTTCGAAGACGTAAACGAGATATTTGAGTCGTTCTCACGGGAAAAAATATATAGTAACTTCTTTTCGACACGCATAGCTCGATCGCATCAAAAAGTGCGTGAGAGTCGTTCTTGTTGTTGTTGTTGTTTTTTTTTCATCAGTTTTTTTATTTTTATCGTTGTGCGAGGCGTGTAACTGGCGTCCTCGAGTTGAACTGGTTCGAATCCTGTCCGTCCTTGTCACTAGTTCCTGTTGCGTTCGTTGTATATTATACACACGTGCGTAACATAGATATCCGTTGATATTCCGTTTCTGTGTCTTCGCGTGCGATCGTAGCTTTTGCGTGTTTTTGGTGCTAGAAGCACATATTCTTTTTCTCACTTGGCGAATCGACCGATCTCGTAAGATTGATTTATTTTCACGGTCAAAAATCCTAATGTGATTTCACCCTATATAAAAAATTGGCGCAAAGTCTCGAGTTGATTTATTCGATATTCGATTTATTCGTTGATTAACGTTAATTTTTCCAGGAACTAAAAAAATATCTATATCGTTGATAACAACAATGACCTTTATCATCTTCATATCGCAATGTGAATTATATTTTACATTGATCAAAATAATATCTTCTTAAATTTATCATTTTTATGTTTTTCACCACTTCTGTTATGGAAATACACAAAATAAATTAGGTCTCGATAAAAACGATA
This sequence comes from Netelia inedita, assembly GCA_964017225.1. Taxonomy (NCBI): domain Eukaryota; kingdom Metazoa; phylum Arthropoda; class Insecta; order Hymenoptera; family Ichneumonidae; genus Netelia; species Netelia inedita. The sequence continues at coordinate 11,344,900 of OZ024921.1, forward strand.
ATAAAAAATGTAATCGATTTCGGCGACGTATTTTATTTTAATTCGATCAATTTTAACGTCACTAACATTCGTACCTCGATAATTTCTTCGTGCCAGAAACGGAGCACGAGGATCACGAGCCAGAAGCATTTTACAAAAAAAACGTATGCTACATATATACATATACGTGTATATCTGTATAAACGTATATAGTATATACGTACGTAAGCCTCGACAAAAGAGAGACGTTCGTCGCGTCGTCGAAACGGTCGGCGGGCTCGCGCTATCGCGATTATGATAATCCGGCTTTGCGCTTGTTTACGCTCTTCGAGAGAGAGAGAGAGAGAGAAAGAAAAAAATAGAAAGAGAGAAAAAGTGACATAGCTCGACTATAGGAATACCACTTCTATGCTTTGTTATCAGTAGGACACATCCAAAACGCGAGCTGCTCACACGCTGAGAACTACAAAATATAATAACACACCCATATATATATGTACCTATATAACACTAAATATCTTAAACCCTTAAATATATGCGCCTAAACGCACTCGAGATCGTTTTTTCCACGTCCGAGTCGTTCACATTATTCACTCGTTATATGGCTCATTCTAAATATATATTGGTCAACTGATTTTAGACTTTTGTGTGTCGCGGGGGCGCGTGGAAGCAAGAGGGCAGGTAGCACGCGTTCGCGTTTTGCCGTTCGAGTGGCTGACTCTGTGTCGTTGAAACGGTGTATTGGCTGCGATGTCGCGGGCATTAGTCAGGCCGTCAGAGCGGGGCCAACGTTTTACGAGGGTTTAATACTCCCGAGGTGCATTCTAATTGCGCCAGTAAATCCCAACGAATAGCATCCAGCTCGACCAAGAATTAGGCAGGCAGAGGGCTAGGTCGAGTAGATTTCGTGCGCAAGCCCCTTTCTCCGTGTACAAGAGGGTGGGTCGAGGGCAAAAAATACGACGCTACCGGTAAAACGCAGGTAACTTTACAAAAAAAAAACGTAACGAAATTGACATTCGACGGATTTTTATTTTATTTTAGAATATTACAAATATCAGATGATTTTGTAATTTTACTATTAATTCAATATGTATACAAAATTATTCACATTATTTTTATTCGTTGAGCAACAAAAATAAATATAGAAAATGCGAAACAAAATTTACGATCGACAGCGATAATATCGATTAATTAATTCATTATTTTTTTATTCTTGTTATATTTAATTTCATATTTCGTTAAACACAATTTGTCATATCGCGTTTCAAAATCACGATCAAAGATACGATTTAATGACTCGAGAAGACGAATTTAATTGAATGGCAATATTCGGTACACTGTTGGGATTTAATCGTCACAATGCACTGTTGTGCGACACATATTAATTCCAATCACTTTTGTCGGCAAGTACAAAGAGCGTTGCTCGATAACAGCCCGGTAACGAGTACGATCTCTCTCTCTCTCTCTCTCTCTCTCTCTCTGTACGCATTCACAGGTACGCAGCTACAATACAGTACTACACGTACCACCTATTATATTATATTACATTACAGTGAGCCACGTTGCTCATACACTAACGCTTGTAATAAAGCGTCAACGCACTTTGGCACCCCGGAGTGTTTTTCTTCGTACGTCCCGGGCTCGTTCTTTTCGCTAGCGGTCCACGAGCGTTCCCTTTTTTGTTCGATGAGCGTGCTCGCAGCGCCACCGCCAAGCGCGGCGTGCCTATGTACTAACAGTTCCCACGTGTTATATACATATATTTTGATCGGACTTGCGCGTAAGTGAGTTCGTACGCGCAGGTAAAAGAAATGCAAAAGAGTCGATAGAGCGAGACGGAGATTGAAAAAAATAAAATTAAAAAATAGAAAGAAAAAAAGCCTAGCAAGAGGGCCAGGAAAACAACAATACACGCGCGAGCCGATGAACTCTCAGCGGGATATCCTCGTGGCACGTTTTAGGCACGCCACGGTGCACCGACGAGTCTCTGCAGAATCGCCGTTTTTTTCTCTCTCTCTCTCGCGTCCTCTCGTGAACCGGACCGGCCAACACTTTTTTTCGAACGATATATATAGCTATATATGTTTTAACGCAGCAGGGCAATGGGGCCTCCTGCGTTGCCGGAGAGCTCTTTTCGCATACGGCGCAGAGGGCGATAGTCGATAGTTCGGCTCGGTGAGAGAGAGAGAGAGAGATGGACGATACAGGGAAAGCGTAAAGATCGAGGGCCCGTGGGGGATAATGGCGCCCGGGCCCCATTGAATAGTTCAATTTACAATGGCAACGAAATGAGCAGCGCCCTTATTTCCCTTGCTCTTCCCTCGTTTCGCCATGCTCGTTGCGTCTCCTTTCGTACGTACTCTATTTTTTATATTCCGTCTCACTGACGAGAATGCGGTAGAGGAATGGAAATGAGCGATATTGTAACACGGGAGAAAATATTTTTAAAAATGTGATTTCCTTTATGCCGAAAAATCGAAATAAACATTTGTATACTTGAATTCTTCTCATTTCGATAGTTTATATATTAATATTTTAACAATTCCATGATCGAGGCTTCGATTTAAAAAATCCACATTGTTAGATTTTATCGGTTTATTCACATTTTTCTTCTTATCTGTTTATTTTTCGAAAAAATTACCGAAATATTTCTTTTTTTTTCTTTATACTTTGTATTTTGCTAATAACGCACTATTCGTACATGTTTAATATACGACAATGTACAGAACGCAAAATAAGTAATCCATGAACGACGTACGTGATGCCCCGTGGCACATAAACTCGAAGGCAACGTGTGCGGCCCTTTTTTTATTGTCGTCGCGATGTATAGAGCTCTGGGCCCTCCGCTATATCTCTCGGCAACTATCGTTGGAGCGTCGACACAACCGACGACGTCACCACGACGAGTGAGTAAGACAGAGAGAGAGAGACACACACACACACACACGCACAAGGCTCTCCCGGCTTATAGCCCCACCGATCGTTGTACGGTGAAAAAAATGGCCGCAAGAGGATTGTCACCTGCTTATCTGAGCCTTTAGTATGCGTTCGTATGTGTGTCTCTGTGCCTCGTGTACATTTTTCCCCTTTTTATTTGTTTCAAGCGTGTATGCGTGACACACCCTAATCGTGAGCGTGCAGTGTCAAGTATATCGGATCGCCTCGCATTCGTCTGCCCGAATAGTTTTATTTGCCGACGATTTTTCGAAGCGATAAAGATGCATTCGATTACGTTTGAACGATAACGAAGAAATAGCTGCGGTTGTTAATTATTTCCGGGTCAAATGTTCACGTGTTCCCATTTTTGTTGTGTACGTCTGCCTCTCACTCTCTCTCTCTCTGTGTTTATTGGAGAATTTAATAGTCTGCAATTACGAAAACGGATCTATCAATGTTATAAGGTATAGATATAATTTCGAGTATGACAAGGTCGATGACGACACTGGGACACGCGAAATATGCACTTTATTGGTTATTTAACGACGATGAACGTTGCGTGACGTTGTAGGGTGGTACAGACCAAGTGCAAATGTGCAATCGTCGTAACATGTTACACAGACAAGTCATGTTCGTACAAATAGGATTTTTAATTGTTTCCCGAGGGACGTCGGTTAATTAAAACTTACGATAACAAACATAATCGTTCGAATTATCAAACTCATTAAATAGAACGCGAGGAATTTAATTGAACGTTAATGTTAACTAAAATGTTTATTTCTCTATTTGCAATTATTTTATAGATATTTTATTCAAGAGTGATAATTATTGAAATGAGGGTGAAAATAGCTATTATTATGAAATATTTCCAAATACTAAAATAAGAAACAAAGTACGTACAAATTTCTTTAAAATTGTATTTAATGTTTTTCAAAATTTCACGGTCGCGATTATTTTGACAAAGATAAATCATATTTTGTCGCAAAATATCTCAAAATTATGTTTTTTTTACTCGAATCCCGATACGAAGTGCAGAAGAGATCATGAAACGTGGTGTAGCGCGATGGAGGACCATGTGCCCGGAGAAGCTGAGAACCAACGAGGTTTCGAAACCCTTTCAGCCGTGAATTTTTCTACCTGCTGTCCGAGGCCTACTAGAGGGTTCCTTCCGTTAAACTCTTTCTCTCTTTCGCTCTTCGTTTCTCGCGCCTATAACAAACGCGAAACTGTCAAATCTCGAAAAAAAAATCAAATATATAAATGAAAAATTCCATCGAGAAAAGAAAATTACAAAATTTGACAAAATTTGTTTTCCCGCCACTCTCGCCTTATCCTTACTGTTCAAAAACATCCCGTTGTACACACGCAAGTGTAATTTAAACGAGAGTTTCTCGGCCGAGACGCGAAGCTTGCCTTATCCTATCCACGAGCTCGTACACATAAAAATACACACATACACACACATATATATATGTATATAAAATCATAAGAGGGCCCTACATCGAGGAGGCTTAACTCTTATCTCGTTATCACGACAAAGAGAGCTACTCGGAGAAGCTCAAGATCTCTTGGCTACTCGTGTTACCTGTACGCTTTAAATTTCTTCACCTCTTCCCTCCCCCCTCTCTCTCACACCTTCTAACGTTAATTTCTCAGCAACGAGAGGAAAATACAGAGACAGACAATTTGAGAATAAAAAATACGCAACAAAGAAAGAACGCACGTAATAAAACCTCAGCGTCTCTCGGGCAACTCGTACCCGTTGACAATCCCTCGGTACACATTTTGTAGGTACTTAAGAGACATACACAAGAAAACGTAATATAATTGGTCCTACCGAAAATTTTATCACGACATTCTTTCGTCAAATAATTTTATCGATGTTTCTTATCTCTAACGATTACAACAAAAAATAACAAGCATTACGCGCAAGAAAACAAAAAAGACATTTCGATATAATTATTCGACGAAAGAACGAATGATTTTGAAATGAATTTTATCAGTAATTAATTCATGGCGCGATATTTTCCAAAATATTATTATTCGAATAAATTGTGACGTTGGATATATATATATATCGATGAGCACGCAAACACGATATACATGTATAGGAAGCCGAGGTTTTTCGTTACGTTATAATTCCCTACGGAGCGTGTATTACAGAAGTAGAAGGCGGCGAGTTGATGTGATGAGAGCACACGAGCAGAGGAGATTCTCGAGGTCTCATCTCTCAGAGGCCGAAGTAGAAGAAGCGGAGCGTGGGCTCTTTCGAAGCGAGAGAGAGAGAGAGAGAGAGGGAGGTTTCCTCACTGTACCGGGTGAACGGAGGGGCAGGAGGGGGGGGGGCAGGCAACACGTCCGAATAACCGGTTGCTCTTTTCTCGAACGTGTGCGGACCAACAAAGATCGATCGCGTTTTTAGAATATGTATACTATATACATATACGCATAGACCTATATTGATATATAGGTATATATGTATATAGAAAAATACACGGAGACGAAAGTAGAAGTAGAAAAAGGGTGTGCAGCAAAAGCAAGCAACGTTGAGCCAGCCGGCCGCTGCTCGCTGCTGTGGGTGATGCTCAAGAGGAGAAACTACGTGTGCGCCCAGGAATGTAGACGGCGAAATGGGTATATAAGGTTTTAAAAGGCACCGAAATCGTTTCGCGCCCGCGACCGCACGCGCGTCTCGTTCTCCGGTTACCTTGCGCTGTGCCTGTTTTGTTATATATATGTGTAAGTGTGTGTGTGTGTGTTTGTGTGTGTGTGCGCGCGCGTATATATTCATATTTATATATGTATGAGTACACGCGTGTCCTTGATGGGACCGGCGACCTCGGGTTTAAGCCTCGCAACCAAAACTAGGAGAAGAGAGAAAGTTTGAAAAATTGTCGATCTTAGGAATTTTCCTAGATTGGAAAAATCGAGATTAGAGATAGGAAGATACCCAAATTCTTGGACCGAACGGCAACGGTATAAACTCGTTCGAGTTTTGGAGTTTTTAAAAGCGTGGATTTTAATTTGAAACAATTTTTTAATACGCTGGTTCATAACGATAGGACTTGGAAGGGTCAACGAAACGAATAAATTTTACTTTATTTTATTTTCAGCTATCGTTGATTCGATAAATAAATATATCATTATCATGATAAATTTTTCATAGAACTTTGACGTCGGTTTTTCTCGCTTTTTGTTACGCTCGAGCGATAAAAAATGTTTTGGAAACGATATAGTTTTGTTTTTCGACGAGTTCGAGAAAGCCAAAAATAATTTTCCTAGAGCATATTCCCCCTATTGAGAAAGCGCGCAGAGACGTGGAATGTTTTATATATACGCGTCTCTGGGGTGCGCGAGATATAATAGAAAGGGTCGAGAAATTTTCCACGGCTTTCCTTCTCCTCGTTTTTTTTTTCGTGGACTAAAACGTTTCTCACGACGAGAGAGACCATTATCTCTCTCCCGGAGTGTTTCGAGCCGTTTTCCAACAACGATTCTCGAGCACTTTTCTCGAAGGAGATTGCACTAATAGGGGGAACTCTCATAGGGGCTTTCGTTAAAATCTTTTTTTTCGAGATTAACGTTCTTTTTTTCGTTTTATTTTTTTTCATATTTATCACGTTCGTAATTTTAATTCATCGACGTGATGAATTATTAATTTTTTTATTTCGATGATCGTTAATATTATATTTTTTTAAGGTATCGATCGTAGCCTCTTACCTGTTTTGAGAAGACCGCTATGTCCTCGTTGAAACTCTCGGACGAGCACACGTCACCACCCGCGACACCGGGTTCACGTGGCGTGCACGTCGCGAGCTCGCACTTTTCGAATATGAGCGCGAGCAACGGAAACAGGGGGTGTCTGAAAATAGAAAAAAATTACATTTTTCATTAAAACATATTGTCGAGTAAACAAATTAGAATTATAAATCTAAATCAAATCTCAAATACAATAGTAACTTAATGTTTAAATTTATTTTATTAATTCATTAATTCATCTAGTTCGATCATTCTTCTTCGATTCGAATTAATCTTATCATATTGTCATGAAAATAATCGCATTACATCATTTCTCAAAGTTCGTATTTCATAAATTTTTCTAATTATCAATAAAAATAAAACAAAATTCTATTAAATAAAATGTTATTGATAAGTGATATTGACAAGTCTGCTCGAAGAAGAGCGCAATGGCCGAAATATATGGGTGGGAAAGCATCTCTCTCTCTCTCTTTTTCTCTCTCCGCGCACGCCGTGATATTAACGACGCGTAACGAGCGCGCAAGAGAGGGTTCCTCTCTCCTCGGCAGCTGAATTTCTTCATTCTTCATTTTTCTCGTCTCTTTTTCGCCCTTCCACACACGCACACACACTCACACACACATATGTCTACTCTTTTCAATGTTATTTAAGTTTCTCGCGTCGTTGCCTGCCTCCGTGCATTTTGTACCGGGGCGGACCGTGCGAGGTCGTGGCTCGAGAATCCAAAACCGGAGACCGATTAAACTCGGACAGGGCGTTCGGAGAGCGCAAAAGCGACGAAATTCAGCGTGAAGCGTCCGAACGAAAATCCCTAGCGCGGACAGACAAGAGCGTTGAGAAAGAGACGAGTGCCGAGGTAAAGAAGCCTCTCGGACGCTTTATGAGAACTTGCAACAGGCAGGAAACATCTGTATGTGTGTGTGTGTGTGTGTCAGTCGGTCTTGATCTGTGTGTGTGTGTGTGTGTGTGAAGGAGACGAAGCAAAAGGCGGGACTTTGCGCGCGAACGTAACGTTCGAGGCCCGACGGAAGCCGGTGCTGCCACAGCCCACACGCTCGCTGCGAAACCGACAACTGTGTGTGTGTGTGTGTGTGGATTTGGGTTTGCGTGTGTGTATGTACGTGAGAGAGAGAGAAAGAAAATCGCGAGCAGCTGTTTATCGTTGCGCTGGACTTGACGATCCTCCTCCACCTTCTTTTCCTCCTCCACCTCCTCCTCCTCCTTCTCCTGCCCCTCGTATAAATGAACTATATCTATACATCTACATATTAAACAGCTCGTTTCGGTTCGATTTCTCGCGGTAACTCAATATAGGTTCTGCCAAAAAGTAAATATAACAGGGCGAGAATGAAAAGAAGGCACGGGAGAATATTTAATAATGACGCAAAAGAATTTTTACGTAAAAGTTCGTTTTTTCTTTGACGTCATGCGAAAAACCTGCGTCAAGCTTGTTTTTTTTGCCCGTCATGCATCCGGGATACGCGACGAGCGGATAAAATATTTACGTATTTAATCGACCGACGGTTTTTTGGATATCAGAAAATTGTAATAAAAATGAGAAATTTTTCTGTTTTGCTCGATTCTCGGGAGGAAGGTACCTTTGCGGAGAATCTTTATTTAGTGAATTAATTTTTCTTATGGGGTGATGTTTGCTGAGGTTTTAAATTTCATAGCGACTTTTATTTATGGATTTCCGAAATTCTACGTATTCGTAAAAATATTATCTTATTTTTATTTTATCGATAAATAAACGTAATTATATCTAAACAAAATCTTGAAATTTCCGTTTAATTAAATTTTGAATTATTTCCGAAAAGAAAGTATCGAATCAAATCTTTTTTTAGCTTTTGAATAGATCGTGGCCAATGTCTGTCGATAAATACACGTATATAAATATGTACACGACGTGTGAAAAACGATAAGGAAGAAACGACGAGAATAGCATTTTTAAACGATCGCCACTGTGCGAGATAAGATTAGACGAATTCGAGATCTGTCGAAAAATTGCATCGCGCGGGCTTGATGGTTAACCGCAAACACCTCTCTCGTCCCACGTGTGTATTTGACACTTCCGAAAAATGATTCTCGAACGGGAGTAGACATAATTAATTTTCCCACTTTTCGTCCTATTTTCATGATTTCCTTCCCACCTGAGCGTATCTTTCGCGAGATGAAGATGGAGCGAAAGAAATGTACGAGAGGTCATGGTGAGGATGTGTGTACCGATGGTAGCAAGGGTGAGAGGAATGGTAACGTCGGTAGGCTCGCGCTCGGTTTTATATGCGCCCGGGGCATAAAATGTTTCGGAACGAATTTCGACAAATTGACGGAGCCCGGTCGGCGGCAGTTTCTCCAAAGCTGCCTGTGTTCCCTGTATACACTCGAGGGTCGACAACTTGCCCAAGAACCGACCAGAAACTCTATCTATATATATATAATGATACGTAGACAATTCTAAAACGAGAAGGGCGTATCTAAAATTATTTTACGTTTAAAATAATTTGGAAGAGGCCCTTTCGACTTTTAACACTCGGGATAAATATATATGTATATATGTAGTTATGGTATAACAATGGGGGAGTTGGCAGAAGAAGGTTTTTTTTTGCATCTCGCGCAACACTCATCCACTCTCACCCCCGTAATTTTTTGTTTCTTACTTTTCTCTTTCCAGCGTTTATTTTTTTCGTTTTCTTCCTTCTCATCGTCCTCTGCTCGCTTTCTTCCCGAAGGATCTGTTTCTTCTCACCCGGTTGTTCGAATAATGGTCTCGGTACCGAGGGAACAGAAGCCGCATAACCGAGAAGGCCCTTAATGCGAGATCGTGCGCGATAACTTGACTGGTCAGCCATGCGCACAGTAGCGGTTTAAAGTCGAGTGAAAATCGCGGTTTACGTCGCATGAAGGGGAATCTCCGTTCTGGCGTAAAAAATATGACGCGGGATTTAGGGTGGGAAAGAAATCGGAGCGAAGAATGTTACGGTCTTTAACATAATTAAAAAAAAAATTAATTCGTTCGACTTTCAAACTATTACAAACAATTCCAAGCGTTTCGTTTCATTTATTTATCCATACGGTTATTATTATTATTGTTTCATTATCGATGGGTCGAAAGGAGAAATATAAATGTCACCTTAATTCACGACTTTCATTATTTTGTTATTACAATTTTGAAAAACTAACCGAAATCTTCTTTTCTTTCCGTCGTGCGAAAATTTCAATAAATTACAACCCTCGCTCGAATGAATAAAGTCGTCTCTGTCCTTTCGCGGATCGTGGGATATTTCTGGATAAAATTTCGAGATCATCGACTCCGAATCTGTATTTTGATGGTAGGGGTGGACATGGGGTGGGGGTGGAATAAAACGATCGGATCATCGGATCTTGGGCTTATACGATAGCATATATCTCTATACATATGCATAGGTAGAGCAGATTTTGTATGTGGGAAGCGATACGGAGGACGGAAATGGATAAACAAGGTGTCAGGATGATACGACCGCAAAGGTAATGATATGATTGGCCGTTGAACGTTGTTTGGGGAATGTGCGGTTTTGCGGTTTCCGCGAGTACAGAGCTCGAGAGTGAAAGAGAGAGATAAAGAGAGAACGGAGCTGCTAGCTTAGCCGAGCATAGCAGAACGGACACACTCGCTTCTGGCTCTCCCTCTTGTCGATTCGCCTCGTGTTTGGCTTTTTCATCGTTCCGCTTGCTGTATCGACTTGTATACGTACATATATCGCTATCGTCATCGAACGAGCCGGGTGAATTTGATTCGAACGAGAGAGGGACGAGGTACGATATATCTCTGCCAATCTCGTTCAGATTTAATCGAGCGAATCGATGATTCTCACCCGATCATTGTCAACTTTACCGCAAAGAAATTGTACGAATCGATCCTATAATGAATTATCGAACAGCGAGTATGGCTATCGCCCTTTCTTCAATACGATCCTCCAAATATATCTTACATTATTTTATTTTTACAATTTCAATATTAAATATTGTTCAAAATTAATAAAACAAGATAATCCGCAAATAATATTGAACATAACGATTAATTTTTCATTTTTACGAATCACTAATGGTGATAATTAATTATCATTAATTATTGATTCAATATAAAAATCAACATAATATCGACTATTATTTCGAAATTGTTCTTTTCCTTTTTCCCTTTACACGGAATCATATTTTAACAATATTTCGTGAAGAAACGTTTGAATAATTGATTAGGATCGCGATAATATACCAAATCTACGTCGCGCACAAGTGACCAGCGAGTTGCGTAGTGTGAAAGATACGGCAAATCGCAAAAATACGTACGAGGGAGATATTCGGAGTTTTATCAATTATCTGTTCGACGTCGGGCATGGACCCGATACCTCTAGCCTCGACCGGACGTACGAAATCGTGACGCGAGGCTTCGTACCGATAACGAAAAATATTGCACGGTATATACATACGCAACCGGGCAGATACGATCGAGGTCATGAATTGCGAGAATCGGTAACAGATAGAGGGAGGGGGGAGGGAGAGAGAGAGAGAGAGAAATGTGTTCAAGTCCAAATAAAATCCCTCCAACTAAGTAAGATGGAGATAAAGAGAGAGAATTGAATGAAGAAAAAATAAATAAATCGTGTTGTATGTATAAATAAAGTTCCGGGTCACCTATCAGTTGATAAGAGGATGGCTCAAGGTCGTCCGGACCACTCTCCTCTCGTTGACTGATAATGATTCTGGATTTAATCCGTGCCACGATATTTCGTAAAATTGCAATAAATACGAAATTTTAACGTTTCCGGGAGACAACGATTATTTTGTTTTCAAAACGAACGAATAATTATCAATATTTATGGAATATCGTTATATCGATCTATCGAAGAAATTCGCGAGAGTCACGATTTTACGTCGAGTGTGCGAAGAAGCATCGAGTTTCTGAGACGAGAGACGAGAGGGAGAAGATTTTTAAGCGCGCGACCGATGCACGAGAGACCCGGAATATAATATCCGGGCGTTCCGGGAATGTTAGAGGGGCGAGCACTCCCTGTGAACGAGAGCGGGATGAAGGAAGAAAGAGAGAGAGAGAGAAAAATCTTGGGCACACGACGAGTGGACAAATTGCAGGTTAGCCGAAAATAATAAGCTCCCGTTCGGCGCGCGCTCACATTTCGCACGGTGGATACCAGAAATCTGGGCATCTTTTGCGACTATAAATCATGTGAGCCAGGGGGTGCTGGCTGATGGCCTCGCGGTGCGCATCGCTTGCGCTCTCGCTTGCACGCCCCCTCTTCCTTCTCCGTGCGCTTCCGATATTTCTTCTCTCTCGTTCTTTCTTCTTTACTCGTTATTTTCTTCTCGTTCTCTGCCTCGCGTAACGTGAGTCGTGAAACGCCTATCGAGACTTGCTTCCCGTAATATATGCCACGTTATATGTATGTATATATATATTTTTTTCCTTTTTTTTCAATATACATATTTTGCTCCTCAGGAGCTGCTTCTCTACTTTAGCTACGCTCGTCTTCCTCACTGTCGATGGAGAATCCCTTTGCTCAACCGTTACTAAATCAGCAATTTTGTAAAATCTATTATTATCGTTTTAATATATTTAAAAAGAAAATTATTTATGACAATTTTCATTCCAAGTTACTAAAAATTGAATTAACAAGAATATTTTAAATATTTTATTAACGAATTATATGTTTTTAAATTGACCGATAAACCGTTTTCTCAATAAATAATCCAAAAATTGGCTAGAATGTTTGTTATCAAGAAAAATAGTCAAGCGATGATTAATTTTTTAATTCTATTAGAATTTTCTTTTTATCTTTTAAATTCTCAAGATCGATCGTTTATTTCGAGAAAATAAATCGTCATTAGTGTTTTATCTTAGCGGATCATCGTACGCTCTCGGTGAAAAAAAAATCTCGTCCCGTTGAACAAGTAAATAAATAACGAGCAAGAAGTAACACGAAAATACACGGGAATAAAATCCTTGATCGCTTTGGATATAAAACGTTCGGGCTCATATAGCCCGATAAGGCTCCCTCGAACACCGATGTCTCTATTACGACAGTCTTTTCCCTGTTTTACCGCGATCGTGTGTGCGCGCACAACACGCGCGGTGAGCAACCACGAGCGACAAAAGACGAGGGAACGAACGAAGACACCGAAAGGGGGGGAAAAAACGTGAATCGCGGTCCTCCGATATACGAGACGGATGGACGATGCAATTAATTTTCGTGTATGCCCTATATATATATATTATATACATATAGAACCGTACGTACGTACGAATTACTCCGTGTGGCGACAGAGAGCAAAAGGTGACGACGTTGTCGGCTTCAAAGTGCGAGTTTTTCCTATGCGAATCACCAATTGAGGTGACGAGTACGTAAACACGAGTCGTTCGATATACACCGCATCGAAGGCTTCGCCATTTTTGTCAAATTCATTGCACCGACCTCTGGTCGATTAAATGCATTTTTGAATTTTTGATTAAAGCAATTTTTTTGGTTATTCAATAAATCGTAATATCTAGAAAATGTGATTATTTGAATTTTATTCGATTTTTATTTATCAATGGCGTTACATCGTTAGTATTGAAATTTAATTTATATCGAAAAACAAAAAACAATTTTATCGGTTTGAATAACGCGAAATGACCTTTCGTTCTTGAATTCGGTGTTTCGATTTTTCAAATAAATTGTTTTTTTGTTCCTTTCTTCGGTCAAGTTTCGTCCACGAAAGCGAATATCTGTACTTTCGACCCCGAAAGCGGAAATCGTCGCGTGCGAAAAAAGAAATCGGTTGGACAATGCTCGTTTAACTCGTCCAATATTCATTTGTCATTCGATTTTGATGCACCAACGAGAGTCACTTTTGCTCGAACAATGGCCGCTAGGAGACTAAATATTAAATCGAGGTAAACAAAAGTTAAAACTCACCCATAAATGGCGTCTCTGTCGCGTTTTTGGACCTCGGGTAACGCGGATGCGGCCGCGGCTGCCGCTGCCGCAGCTAATACGTGCTGCGGGGGTTGGGGCGGTGGCGGTGGATATTGAGGATGTGTTGGTCCCATACCACCGAGGTGCGGGCTGTGATGGAGTCCCGGTACACCCCGGGCATTGCCGTGTGGATCGTAGAGACCTGCACCGCCACCCCCGCCGCCGCCACCCTCGAGGTAACCCCCGTGCAGCGTGCCATCGTCGTACTGAAATCATCATTTTTAAAAATCATTATTATCAACATCATCGTAATTATCGATTGCGTCAATTTTCACGACATATTTAAAAATCTCTCGAATATTAATTTATTGACTATTAATTTACATTTTTACTTTTTCCCAAAGATTCGACTAGACGACAAATCACATTCTCCAAAATGAAACAAATTTTATCGATTCAAACTAATCCTGAGCCAATCACACCGAACTTAATAAATTGACAAATTATTTTGATTGTGTCTTCTACAGACGTGAGCATTATTTTCCAACGTCATTCAATAAAAATTTATCAAATTAATCAATATTTGATATAAACTGTATTTTTCCCTAAATTCCATTAGATATCCGTTTGTTCAAGTAATTTACCATACTAATTATTTCAAATCTATATCTAATCATAAAATTCTATTGCCCTTAGTCGTAATAAATAAATAAAAACGTCGTTTAGAAGTGTGACTTGGAAGTTGAAAAAAAATAAAAAAATAAAAAATTACTGAAACTCGCGAACTAACCAAATGGCACTGTCTCTCGATATAATAGCGCGCATTACACGTTAAACACGATATATCCTTTGGGCGAACAACGAAGTGCGTATATGCTGCATGCTGCTGGGGCAAAGTTCGTGGGGCAGGCGACAGCCGGTGATGATAATGACGGTATACTATATATCTATATACAGAGTAATATATACATCTATACACGAACGAGCCAAACTCTCCATATAACCAGGCACTCGAGCCGATATTATTACCCCGCTGGCGGGCTGATGGCGCGAGAACGTTCGCAAAGTGGGTCGTGGGAGGGAACGACCAAAGGGGCAGGAGGTTGACGTTGGGGGGAGGGGGTGGAAGGGGTGGAGGTGGAGGGGAGACGCACCTCGTATACACCTCGTTCCTCCTCTCTGTGTATCTTCATACCATGGAGTATTACTCCGGCTATATACAAGTAAATAAATATATATGTATACATGTATATGGGCAACGAGTGGAGTACTTGACGAAATTAATGATACATTTCGCACTCGCGTTTATACGCTCGGGAAACGCGTTGTCGGACCGGTGGCCCAAACGTACGAATCCCAGGCAGCCCTTTTCCGTCTCATTGTTCCATGTTTCTCGTATAAATATATACATACAGTAGCGTCGTCTCATTGCAAAGCAGTTTGACCATGGTGGGCCACAGGTGGCGTACACGACGCACGGTTATAACAATCGTGAGAAAAATACACATACGCTCGTGAATTAATTTGATAATTTTGTTTAAAAAAATGTATATACAAAAAATTAAAATCACGTGGTAACAAAACGAATTGGGACGATTCGTCAACAGGAAGAAACCCAAAGATTTACAGTCTCCGGAGGAATGAAAAAAAAAAAAAAAAAAAGAAGAACGAGCAAAAATGTATCGGGGAGAACGCGTGACGGCGCCGTACGACGATTATTACGTCCGCGATGACAGTAAAAAGAGGTGTCGCAATTAACTCCATAATTGCTTCTAATCCTGACACAGGCAGACGCCCTGTGGTGTACCATCTTCTTTTGTTATTTCTATTTTTTTTGTACTTTTTTAATTAAATTTTCTACATCTCTATAAACAGAAAACCGGAACTTCGTTATGGAGAGGAAACGTGGCAAATGGAGGGAGAGAAGCTTGGCGCTCATTTATGAACAATGTAGCGATACAATAATTGACCCTGGCTCTCGTAACAATTATACACTCACGCACGAGGACGCGGATTTGTTTTTTCTGTTTTTTTTTTCTTTCGTTCTGTGGCGAGAGCAGAGAGGACGCATTTGCATAAATAGTTTTGACGAGTAGGGAAAAGATGGAACGAAGAACGTAAAAAAAGGAGAGAGGAATGACATATATATGTATGTATATATATGTAATATATACATATGTCTATGCGGGATGGATGTTGAACGGTCTCGTCGCGTGACGCTAATTATCATTCCGGGTCTGGCTCGTCGTTGCCATATATAGATATATATATATATACATATATCTAAACGCATACAATCTCGACCGATTCACACAAACATTATTATAAATACATTCCGTGAGCCTAAACACAAGAAGATTATCCGACCCAAGTCCCGAAAGGAACGAGGAAATAAAAAGAAAAGAAAAATCTGCATTAATTAGCCGATGAATTTACGATTATAAACTCCTCTAAACTGCTCCGATGTACATCTCACTCTTGGAAAAACCTATGCATATATACATATAGAAACTATTTACGAGCAGTGAACTTTGCGTCTCTTCGGCGTGGGGAAAATGATTGGGAAAAACACACACACACACATACGAGCTCACAGTGTTCTCTCTATTAGAGCAATTTTTCTCCCCGACGCAGAGAGAGAGAGAGTTATTTTTGTATTCCGGAGGGATAAAAACCTACGCAATATAATATATTGCCGCTACAGGTGACTATATATATGCACATATACATAATGCAATCGGAGCCTGTGCGTGGAATCGATGGAAACTCGAATTGCCGAGACGCGAGCATAAAGAGAAAGAAATAGTAGCTGTGCGTTATATCTATATGTATATATTGTGAGACCGAAGGAAAAAGGCATTGCCAATAATTCACGTTCACCGTGTTGTCTATCCTACTTGCCGCTTGTGGCTAACACAACTATATGAAGATATCACTCGGCGTTCTTTAACACGGGGGGATTTTCTCGCTTTGGTTCTCTCTCTAACACGCGGAGAGTGGAATATTTTAAACGTCCGCGTGTTGCGCACGAGCCCGCGAGGAAGTCTATCCAGCGATAGATGCTATATAGTAATTCTCAGTTATATATAAATATATATGTATAAGAGATAAACTCCCTAGATCTCAGTCTCCGTTTGATTCCGCTGGATGGCGCTGGAAATCGGCGCGATACCGAGCGATAGAAGGCGAGAGCATAAGTTCCCCGGAGCATTTTTCCTCGACGCGAGATCACAGCTCGTACGTACGCCCGAGCGTTGATTTTGCGCAAACGGAGAAACAGTAGCGCGGGACAGCGGTTTGTACGACCAGCTGATCTCTCTCTGGACCCGAACGAGAATCTGAGCGGTCTCGTAGGCCAATTCGAAAGTGCAATTCATTTTCTCCGTACGGCACGATAGAACGAGAGAAAATGATACGAGACATGTAGCGCATGTGGTTGAATTTAATTCAACGACGAAGAGACATTTACAATCTCTCCCCACCGTTTTGCCCCGCAGACAATCTTATAAGGTCACTAATTACGGCCTCGCATTCTTCCGAACGTAAGAACTATTCAGCTCGCTCTCGTAACACAACGAGTAATTCGGTGACGCCTCCACCAGGGGGCAAGCGGAGCGGCGCTGCAAGCTGCGCGCGGATTCGAAGCGCGCTTGGTACGCGTGGACCGATCGCGAGAGCCAAACGTCGTACGAATTAACCCGGCGCGTCGTGGAGCAAAGTTCTCCTTCTTTTTCTCGCATTTTCTTGTTTTTTTTTTTTGGAATTCTTTCTCGTATCTATTTTCGCGTTAATTCGCCGTCGAGAACTCCACGGGCGAGAAAGAATTTTAGTGCGTTTATCCAACGAGCGGTAAAAGACAAGGAAAAAAAAATAACTCGAAAGTAAGAGGAACTGTACGAGGTTAACGCAAACGAGTGTTAAGTATGCTCAAGAATGCAGGCAAAAGTACGCGATCGGGTTATTTCTCGGAGATCTCTCGTTGCTGCGCTCGAGATTGTGACACTCCGTCTTATACAACCCTCTATCGCGCGTTTCTTTTTTTATCTCTTCGTTTTCTTATAAATGTGCAAGTCCGTGCGCTCACGAATATGGCTAAAATGACGCAAATGTCGAAAATTGCGAGGAGAGACAGGCATCAGACGCTCATTATTTCTTTCGATTGACGCTGACATTTGAAAAACACACAAACCATCGAGTCTCGCTTCGATAACGCGAAACCGTTCGCATTGACATATAAGGTCGAGAGGTATTTTAAACATTGTGCCTAGAGAAAAGTCGATAAACTTTGTGCATCTCGCGAGACGCGAGACGCTGCGTCGACAATTTCTTTTTTCTATTTTACTTTTATATTCTTTTTTCTTTTCATCGTTTCAACAATATTTCGAAATCGATGCACAGTCGCATTTCACTTTTCATTTTCGAGGTCATCGATGATTTTTTATCCCCTCGGCTCTTTCAAACACCGACGGTCCGAAAATTATTTTTATTTTTCTACAACTGTTCGTTTATTATCATCATTATTATTATTTAAGTTTCTTCGATCTCACTTCGAGAAGATTTTCACGCGACGTCGCGGCGTTCGAAATTGAGCGGTAAAATACGTGTACGCACACGCTCGACATATTTCTTTTTCTTTTACGATCTCTATATTTATCACACCGTGGCGGAGCACGCCGAGAGATCTCAGTGCGAGCAATAACGAGAGACGAAACGATTAAAACGTGCGCGGAATGAGAAAATCGCGCGCGTTCGCCATTCGTCAATTCAATTCAAAGCTGATTATTTATCGTTCTAATTAAATTTCGTCGCTCGTCGTTAAAAAGTAACAAAGAAGAAAAACGTCACTTTCCATGCCTCACTCTCTTGGCCGACGGAACACGACGAAAAATTCAATGAACCGTTTTGCAAATTTTCTTTTTCTCTCCCTTGACTTTTATTCCGCGATTTGTTTTCTTTTTTTTTTCTTCTATTTGCCAAAGTCCGTTTGCGATTTAACGCGAGTTTATCGACATTTTTCACTTCGCGACACTTTTCCACGACACTTTTCGAAATATCGTTCGTAGCTCCAACCGAGGATTTATAATTCGATTTATAACGCGTTTTATCCGAAGCCTCTCTCTCTCTCTCTCTCTCACACACACTTTTTTCTATTCATCGCTCGTGCGTCTCTCTTTATCGCAAGACGATTCAAACAATATTCCGTGGCACTTCGTCTAGACCACGGATATAAATAAGTCAGGTGAAAAACGGACAAATAAACACACGCAAAATTTCCGACGGCAAAGACAGAAAAAACGGCGCGTCCAAGTGTCAAAATCGTCCGGAAAAAATCACATTTTTACGAGAAAAAGACTAACAAAATGAAAAATTAGATAAATATTAACGGAGAGTTTGCGTCGTCGACGGTAAAAATAATGATTTTCATCGCGTCACAGTTTAGGCACTACGAAAAGTTTTATACCTCGTGTTCAACGGTAAAACCGATAATAATACGTATTCGTGAAAGATTTTTTTTTTTATCAATTCCCGATATCTCGATTAATCCATCGCGTATTTAAACGTGACGTCACACTCGCGCCGAGAAATAGCGGCTTTAGCGCCCGTAACCGTAATCTCATATTTTTATATACATATATAGGTATATGCAGTACGTATCTAAATACACATACCCATACACATACACAAAGATATATATTTATATAAATATATATATATATATATATAGACACGCGTACATAGAATACCTACTATGTAGCTTGTATGCCTTTATACAAGTTTCCTTATTCACCGTCGTGCACGGATGTTTGTCTTATCGAATCCTCGAGATCGCAGATAAAACGTATAATTTCGTGTAAAATTCTTTTCTCGTGTTAGACAGCGCCGCGGTGCGCGAGAGTGCGCGGGGTGGCCCGACGTGTGACGCGCGATACGCGAGGTCTTAGAACACGACGAGTGTATTTTTCTTTGACTTTCGTATTTTTTTCTTTTCTTCTGTTTTTTTCTCTCTTTCTTTTTATGAACAATATTTTTTTTTTCTCGTGGTTATTATTACGTTTGCATGTGCACGCGTACAAGAGGGAGGAACGCGTGCGATGAAAATCGTTTTTCCTACGGTGTGTGCGCTCACGCGGAGAAACGGCACTTTGCGCCGACGACGTTCGCGATGCGACGGCTCGCGGGTCTCCCGGGACCGAGACAACGGGCCGGTTGAGAGCGCTCGAGAAACTCGGTAGACAGAAATATATTTCGTATCTTTTTTTCTTTTTATCATAGCAAACGCCGAGAAATTTGTCGACATATTTCGATCGATAATTCGAGCTGATAATATCAGTGAATAATTAATCGATACGCGATTGGAGATACTTGGGTCTAATTGGAGTTGACGAGAGCTTGCCCGGTCAAGCGCAATCGAAATCAATGTATCGTAAAAACAGCAGAGCGGGAATAAAAGCGGAACAGATGGAAATTATTCGCGGGCATGGATTTTTTTGTTTCGCCAGCGAACGCGGAGTTCGAAGACGGAGATAGAAATTTTAAGTCGAACCACACGAATTCTACGTGTTAACGATGAACTCTCTGTCAAAGTACTTCTATAGCGATCTCATTTATTCCTCGTGATAATTTCTTTTTTACTGGAAAACCTCACTTTCAAGAAAAAGAAAAAAAACGAACAATTTTTTTTTTATTCGCTCGCCCTTCTCGACTTCACGTCGAATAAAATTCTAACGCGTTCATACAAAATCTTGAATTCATCCGCGTCGAATAATTTCTTTTCTTCCTGAAGTCACATTCACGAAAAATGTAAAACTACGAAATTTACTCGTTCGCCTCGACGTTCGAGAATTTGCAAATTTTTCGTGCTATTGATAAAAGATGATTATTGAAAATAATTGAATCCGACCGATTTTGCAAAATTCCCTAATTTTTCCAATACGTATACACTAATGCATTTGTTCTTTATTTTTTGTAAATATAGATTCATATAAGAATAAATATATGTATATTAATTCTCGTCTCGTTCAAACACATTTCGCTCATTGATTCGTCGTCAAAGTCGCGCCTCGTCCTTTCACTGCGTATAGTAGATATAGTACACATTGTATATGTACACATAGGTATATATGTATACATATGAGGGTATATTTACGAGAGGCTAATGATTCTTAACACAACGCACGTGCGTGTTCCGCCGGCGAGTTCTCTTTCGTTCTCTCTGCAAGAGGAGCAAAGCACACAAACCGCGAGCCGAGAATCAACGGTCTTGTTGTCATCCGTCGATCATACATTATTATCGTTATTATCGTCGATTCATTGAAGCGGCGATCGAGCGGTCAGAAAATTGAATAAGAACACTCGTTGCCCAGTCGCGATATTCCCGATCTTGAAACGATTTTCCGTCGCGTCCTGCCAAAATTCCCATTTCTTCGGATCAATCGTCATTGTGAATTTATCACAAATCGTACAACGATCGAACATCTTTTTTTGATCGCCTATTATCAACATCGCACTATGATTCTCCGCTCGACGAATTTATACAACATCTTCCGGGATAAACTTTTCCTTTTTCCTCCTAACTTTATTCGCGATTTTATCCTACGACCCTCGAAATGATTATCGGCGTACTTGGTCGGCTTTGGTCGGGCGGTGAAAAATTTATATCGCCTTAAAGAGAACGAATTTATCGCAACTCGGTCGATCCGGCACAAGAGACGTTTTACGCTACGACCATCGTGAATATGACGTTACAAACACACACACAGACACACACACATGTTCACACAAGAATGAAAAAAGGAAGAAAAAAGGAAGTTTTTTCAGGACGCCCGAAGGCACTCGTGACTCGAACGCGGGATACGTCGCGAGAAATAGACGTTTGTATTTATGAAAGATTCTCGAGGTAAAGTTCGTTATTAGCAAGTCACACTTGTGGACGACAATTAATCCGCGGTTTTCTTCGTTCCTCGTAACTATTTAATATTTATAAAACTGTACGATAGTCTCGTAGATATAAATGTACGTTTCACATAAATATATATATATATATATATATAAATAGGTATATTATTCGATGAGACACGTACCCTTGGCTGCGCCATGAACGCCCTGGCCGCGCCGGGGAACTCTGCGTGCTGAGCCACCGTAGCGGCTGTATTTTCCCACAGTAACGAAGATATAGAGGCCCCCAACAACACTTCACACCCTTACTCGCCCTCGTACGTTTTCTACGATTTTTTTTCTTTATCTCCGTTATTTCGCAACACTTTCTTTCCTTCACCGTTTTCTTTTCTAGTCCCTGTACGTTTGCCACTGAAATCTCGTGACTATGTAGAACCCGAGATATAAGCGATCAATTTCGTTAATCCGCAATTATTATCTCGAACAGCGGTGGAAAAAAAGCAAAAATCGTTTTGCGAATTTCTTAAAGAGTAAATTCACGAGGTGGTCGGCCGGCACCTCCTCCACCACCTCCTCCTCCACCCGGTCGACCTACGACCCGGGGATCGTCACCGCCGGATCCTCCGGCAATTATCGTAACTCTCCCTTTTGTTTGTGCGCCCACCGAGCAATCCCGAAATAATTAATCCAATGCTTCGCGCAACTTTGATCAATTTCCTCTTGCTCTACCGGTCGCAATATTTATCCTCTTCTTCCGTTCTCAATATTCTTCCTTTTATCAATGTATCTCTCTCGATCTTTCGATTTCTCTCTTGCTCTCTCTCTCTCTCTCTCTCTATCCCCCTTTGCGTCTCTCCGTTTACGTTTTTAATGGTAAAAACTCGAGAGAAATGTCGCGGCGCCCAATCGGCGTCAGCACTGCAGCGTCGCGCGCGACGAATTCGTACTCTCGTGCTTCCTCATCGTCGCAGCTCTCTCTTTCCTCCTCGATTTTCCTTTCCCCAGCCAGATTCGAACGTTTTTCGTTGTTACTTTGTATTTTTTATTTATTTTATTTTATTTTCTTCTCTATGTACCAAAAGTGTTGTATCTTGGTACGTAGCTTTGATCGAGCTAGATCGAGTTGAAAATCACAATGGGAATATTTTCGAGCACGTGGGCTAGGGTGTCCAAGCTTTTATCGCGTTTACTCGCTTTCTTCTTTTCACTCGCGCTTTTTACGAACTCCCCGTCGATTCGTATTATTTTATTTTCCAATATGGAAATCACTCGCGATCGATTTTTGCACGTTTCTTTTTCATATACTCGTATATACGGATATATATATATGCGTGCATAGACAGATATATATCTGTTGTAAATCTTGGCTGTCCCGCGCACTGTCACTGAACAATTATTACCTGTCAAATCACCTGGCAAGTTTGCGTCGTACGAATATTAAATTTTAAACCTCTCGCGATCGACTCTTGACCCATTCATATATGTATATATATATATACACACATATATATATATATAGATATATGCGAGGGATTTGCGAAATAACGAGAATCAACAATTGCCCGGATTAAAACGATTTCACTTTATTTTCGTTATACACCAAAGATCCACGATGTCACTTTCCACGAGATATACATCCTCCGTACGTTCGATTTTTCTCCGCACACGCGTGTTTCTTTTTGTTGTTGTTTCTTTTTTTTTTACCCGGTTTCTCCGAGGGTTACGTGCCGTGCGTGTACTACGTAGCTCGCTCGCTGCGACGTTGGTGGTGGGGGGAAGAGGGCAGATGGTAGTGCGTGCAACTCCGAGACTGCGAACCGGTAGAGCCGAGCCACGAGGTTGCGTCCGGTGCGTTTTATCGGCGTCGTACGGTCGGAACGTAGAACGATCCAAACAAAGGACAAAAACTGTACGAGATCCTTGTTTCTCGTTTGATTTCGATCGAGCGACAGATGCGGGAGGATTTTGTTTTTCGTTTATTATTATTATTATTATTCTTTTTTTGTTTTCGAAATTGGCAGATTTGAAAAAATCATCTGGTCAACGACGACGCGGGACGAACGAGTAAATTAACGGAATTGCTCCGTTTTTTGTTTGCCGATGTGTGGGAACGAAACTTACGGAGAGCCGCGAACTTTTCGGGAACGATAACAAACACGCGCGTAGATCGAACCGAGCGATTCGCGTATAAAGCCCGGAATAATAATGAAACACAGACGCGCACACACTGAGACACCAAATATAACACGGATAAGTCGTGACCGTGTCTGTTTTTCTTATCCGCTCTCTCTCTCTCCCTCTTGGCCGTATCTCTCTGTCGGAATAGTCGTGTTGTATCCGTTGCACAAACGAGGCAGTTTTGCCGCGCGCGCGTTTGAATTTAATTTTCAAATAGGCGACGAGACACACGGGAGTCGACACTCGTTTAATTTTGTCTCCGAAGCACGCGTCTCGTTCTGTCGTTTTGTTTGTTACACGCGGCGGGAACGCGCGACTTTTTGTTTTTGTTGCTGTTTGTTTTTGTCTTTTCGCGACGCGTTGTCGAGTCAAACGGTCGTACGGGCGGCGTTTCGATCGACGATATTTGTTACGACGTCGATCGTGAGAGAGAGGGGGTGGGAGGTTGGTCTAACGATATTATTACCGCGTGTGCGTGTGTGTTACGTCGGCCGAAACGCGTGCGATCAACGATATCGTACGATCGGGCATGACGGAATAAAATTCGAGAACCGGCGCGACGATAACCGTATCCGTTTTGTTGTATCGTAACGTAATAATAAAAAATATAACTCCGCGGCGCGCGTCGTGCGTTACGAGAAATTGTTACCGACGAAGGAGCGAAGCGAGCCGTGGAAGCGCCTAGCGTTTAGATCCTGCGCCGTCCGCAGTCGTTCGCCAACTGTCAATCACCGCGGTGCACCGCGTCGGAGTGGGAGGTGACCAATCGCCACGCCTCACGGGCAACTCCAATGCTTCTCCCGGCTTGGCACGCCCATTCGGACGATCGCGGCGGCACCTAGCTGCGGAAAAACGCATCAGCCGCTCTCCGCCATCGCTACACCGACACACGCAACACTCACACAGACGTAACCAAGCGCTACGCTCCGGGCTTTTCTCCCTCGTTGCGTTCTCACTTGCGCCCGTTGCCCGATCGCGTTCCTTTCACCTCCTGTCTCTCTCGCCCTTCCCTCCCGTTTCTCAGTGCCAGGCGCTTCCACCACGCACACACCATCTCTTACTCTCTCTCTCGCTCTCTCTCTCTCCCACTTTCCTCGACGCGGCTTTCTCGTTCCGTTCCTCTCCCGCGCCCGCTACACGGCCAGGCAATCGCTCCCTTCCACCACCTCCTTTCTCTCCCATCCACGACGCTCGCTCAAGAGCGCGCGCGCGCGCCCTCTCGGGTTCTGCGCGCCACCCTGTATGCGCAGCTCGCGTCACGCGCCGGTTTCGCTCCTCTACCGTAGGCTCTCCTCTCCGTTCGCTGGCCACGGCCTTCCCTCCCGTGTGGCGCGCGCGTTCTATGTGCTGCCTTGCTCTATCGTTCGACGCGGTTTTCCCGCTCGCGCGCACCCGACTTGGTGCACTCGTGTGGCGCTCTCTCTACTAAGTTTTCCGTCGTTCCTATTGCTAACTTTGACGCTGCTTTCCCGGAGAGATAGATATCCCGCAGGCTTTCTAAAACGTCGGATGATTATTGCGAATTCAGAGCTGCGCTGCGTCTCCCACGTTCCGGAAACAAGAGGTTGCGTCTATGCGCGCTTCTATCATCTCCGTCGTTCGAACGATCCGGAGATTCGAATTTGATTCCTGAAATGGAGAAGTGATATAACGCGTTTTCCTCCTATCTCTAGGTCGTATTTCACGTACGACCATGTATGTACCCGAGCTAGACACCAAACCTAATGGCGTCTCGTGTCCATTCCAATCATCCTCGTTCGCGTAGTACCCACCGCACAATCATCCCCCAAACCCAAAGCCAACTTTCCAACGTAAAGATGAAAATCTCGAAACCCGCGATGCTCTCCAAATCTCTCAGAAACCCTTGGACATCCTATCACCATTCAATTCTCAACTGACGATCCGCAAACAACATAACGTTTCGTACTATCGATCTCCATCTTGACCTACGCACGCGAGATCTTGAAAATCTTGCCTATAGCTCGTCCATCGACATAGATGAAGAGAGACAGAGAGGAAGAGAAAGATGGACGAGAGATGAACGAAACAGCTGACTCTCACGCGGTCTCTAGCCCCGTTGTGGAGGGGAATTGGGTCGCGGGATCGTGCGGTTTCGAACTTTGAATGGTATTCGGTCGTAGTCGGGTGAGTAATAGCGTCGGGTGGTGGTGAACGGGTCGAGTGAGACAGCGCCAGAGGGATAGAGAGAGAGAGAGAGAGAGCTGGGTACAGCCTCTCTGGTGTGCTCCATGCTACCCATGGTCTGGTACAGAACGAGACTAGCGGGGGTGCGGACAGAGACAGGGATAGTCGAACGGCGGCCAACCTCATGTGAGATGGTGAGAAAACGTGGAACATGGATAGCGAGAGAGAGAGAGAGAGAGAGAGCGAAAGAGGGAGAGAGTCGGGCATGTCACCGGCATCACTCAGTGTCTGCCGTTCTGGTGCCGCTGCTCTGTGCTCCGCTGGCCTTCGCCTACAACCTCGATTTTATGAGCGTCCATGCACCACCCCGTTCACATCTATCCGCTCGTCCAACCACCCTATAGAACATCCACGATCGGTTCATCCTATATATGTATATATATGTGCGCACGAGCGCTACCCCATCTATGTGAAGTCACCGGCGCGATCGTGTACGTGTGAGTTTTAAAGCCTGCAAAAGGGAAAGCCTCGAAATATTTGTATCGCCGGATCGATGCTTTAACGCCTACGTAAGCGATGACGGGAATCCTTTCGACGCTGATTGGAACTGGAAAAATTGACCAACCTACCCGTTGACCTTTCGGTGTCAGAGGGAAATTAAACGAAGCATTCTTCACGAAGATAATTTCCATATTGATAGATTTACAAAAAAATCTGTCTCTCAACTAAAATTAGACAGTTGATTCGCAAATTATGGTTAATATCTTAAAGCAATTCGACATCAAGGATCGTCGCCAACATCATTTTTAGCGAGCACCGACACAAGACTACCTATATTTCCCCAGGCCACTGACCCGACAACATGAAACATTTCTTTCTGCAGGTCACGGTGATCTCGCAGCTCTAACTTCCTACACGAGTATCCCATTTTACGAGAAGTGGCAGACAGCATGAGAACTGTCCGCTTGTCAGGTTTAATTCGTGGGTGTCCGCACGTTCAGTATTGTCCACCACTTAGCCCTGGTTGGATTTTATCCCTGTCTTTCTCTCTCTCTCTCTCTCTCTCTCTTTCTCCCGCTTTCGTTCCCCCTCTCGCGGTTTACCTCCCTTCTTCTTCCTACCTGTGACCATAGGGAAGAAGGCAAAGGTCCCGGAGTAGACTTGAGGTACATAGAACGCTACTCCGAGCGTACAACCGAAGAACACTGCTCTAGTCTAGCGAGAACGTTCCCTGTGAACGAGACGAAAGAGCAAGAGAGACAGAAACGATTCTCTACCGTTCAACGGACACACTCTCCTCCCTCTCTGGTATAGCCCTGTTATTTCGCAATAAATCACCCCGCGCCAGATATAACTCGAGTCGACGTTTACACATAGTCGTGTAAATATCCGTCGATCTCCCGACTGTTTCCGCGCTAAGAATTCCAGATATGAATTCTCTAGCCGTCGATAGCAAAATTACATCACTTCTGTAATTATTTTTTCCGAAAATTATTCTCCTGTTATTACATAAAAATTCAACCCTCAAAACAGTTCAAAAAAATTCATTTCGATTTGTCGCTCTTGCTATCTCTCTCTTCCAATCTCAAGTCCAATTGAACCAAACGCTTTATCCATTTTCTCACGACTCGGTAAAATTTTTTGAAAATCTGTCCTCGATCTAATCGGTAATCGGCATGTTGGAACGTTGTCAAGTGAGAAATCCGCGCGCCGGTGACTCGGCACCATCAGCCTCGTTCTCTTGATCCGTATTTATAGCGAGTTCGCGATCCGCCGGCAACAGAAAAAAGAAACCCTCGCATTTCTTTCCCGCTGATATCTTTGCCAAGGGTTAATAGCACGTTCGTGTATAAACTTATATGGAGCTTGCTTCACCCTCCCCACCTACCTCTACATACAACCTACGTGCATTTATATATATATATGTATATAGACGAAGAATTATAATTCGTCGGGAGCTTACGATGTACGTCGTGAAACGGCCCGATGCACGCACGCGTGCGATGCGGTTTGCGGGCTCGCGCGGTATTTACGCCGAGATTCGCGAGCTTACCTTCCTTCTCTCTCGCTCGTGGCGCACGCGATTATGCACACGCAGAGGTCTCTCCCGTGGTTGGCGACGTGGAGAACGACGATGACGACGACGAGAACTGCCGCTGGATAACGGGACGTACGCGAATTGGTCGCAATAATAATTTGCTTCGGCCACGTAAGGAGCGAGAACCGAGGAGAGAGTCTCGCGGCATGGCCGGAGCTCTCGCGAGCGATTATCCGCACTGCCGATCTACATATACATTTTAAATACAACACAAGACCCCTGTGCTCGACATTACATACATTATTTGACGAGCATTATAAATACCAAGTTTTTATAGATCTACTTTATGACATTTTATTACGTACACGATGATTATATATATTTTTTTTTACATTTAACATATACGTATGTACGGGTGTATGTATTTAGGTACAGGCTTGTACTCGGGTGGGTATGTGTGTGTGTGTGTGCGATGCGTGTAAAAGAAGTAAAGTCGCACCAAGAGCCGATTAAGAGCATCGAATTACCGTTCGAGGGCCTTCTCTCCCTTTCGCTCCAACCTCTCGATGCACTTGGCGTCTCTCCCTCTTTCTGTATCGCGTTGCATCGAAAAGTGCATGCGGTTGAAACGAGGCGTAAGGTTAACATCGCTTCGAAAAATATGTTGACACGATTTTCTCGTACGTGAGTCGACGCAATCGAAAGAAAATAGCGGATCGCTTTATTTTGTTATTTCTTTGATTTTGCTCATTCGTTTTCGAGAAATGATTGTGTTAACATACTTTATTTGATTTTTCTCGCGTTTACAGTATATAAGTTGAAACGTTTAAAGCCTTGAATTTGCAATCCTGTAATATTCAAATATACAAACATTCGTTCATTCTTATGACAAGTTTGAAGATCGTGGATTTAAAAAGTTCAACATTATTGATTCGCTATTAAAATAAATCGGACGAGTCCGATCGCATAAACAATTTTATTTATTACGCGAATAACTCCTCGACGTTTTATCGAAATTTGAATATCGGTCGAACGCGATGGTTCGAAAAAAGTTCCTGGTTCCGGCTTTCGCGTCAAAATTTGTTCTTTTAACGCAAGGTAAGATATAAAAATCATGATGAGCCAATCAATTAAAGGAGAAAAAGGAGTGTTTTATTTTCGAAGCATTCTACCGTCGATACGATCCGTTCTCAAAGAAATGCCAGGACGATTGGGACGAGGAGCCCGAGAGTGTCCTTGAAGTCTTCCCGTGGTATATATACTTTTAGTCTAGTGGTCTAAAGTAGATTCATAACGTATAAACTCAAGAGTCTCGATTGATTCTCGCGCTGGACGTTGTGAGAGCGTGAGAAAAAAAATCTATTAGTAAACCTCGCGGGTCTGCCCGTCGTATATCGATCCTCTCTTGTGGGTTCACGCACGAGTGACGATCGATATTGTGGGATGTGGAAAGATGATATTCCGTCGCGGAGCGCGCGTGTATTACAAACATCGTGGATAGATCGTAATTACGAGTATAGAAGTCTCACGATCTTCGACAAAGCCGTATACAATACGCTCGCGTTCCTTTGACTCGTAGCTCGAATAATTCGATCAATATACGAAATTGCGTGTTATCTCCGGTCGATATGCCGGGCGTATAGCGAGAGCCTCGTCGTATTGGACTCACGGAGACCCAAAATTTCACGGCTCGCTCGTTACCTCGTCCTTAATCAGCGGCGTGAAATTACGTTTACGTGCTTGTCGATCTCTCTCTCTCTCTCTCTCTCTCTCTCTCTCTCTCTCTCTCTCTCTGGGTAACACGAACTTTGTCCATGTCTCTCGTCCACTCTACCAGAAATTACTACTACCACTGCTCCTACGACTAGTATTAACCTATCCAAGATCGATTCCGAAGAAGCAGCTCTACGTTTGCTGTGAGACGTGCAAGGGGGAGAACAGAGCCGCGTTATTCCGACGATCGAACTCACCGAGCCGTGAGAGCGCCAGGCTTCTCGTCTACATCGGACGACGAAACGAGATCGATGGAACATTTTTTCGGTAAACATAAATTTATTCGTCTATTCGGTCGAATGGCTTAAACGAGCACCAAGGGCGTAACACAAAAAATGCGACCGACTGAGACGATAATAAACAAAATAAAAGTGGTAATTCTAAAAGTAAAAATGACAATTACCATTTGAACGATCGTAATTATGAAAGTTTGAAGCAGGCGTCAACTTTCCTATCGCAAATCTCACAAATTTGATATATTATAGGAAAAACTAGAAAGTTTTTGTACAAAAGAAAAAGATTTCTCGAGTGGTTGATGTTTCTTTTTCTTTTTTTTTAGAATGAATCTAAGCGAACGAATACGTAGGCAATATAGGAACTATATGTACGTTGAAAGTAGCAAAAGCTTGTATGCCTCGTGGAAAGCGATCGCGAGGTCGGGGCGGGCTTCTGTGCGTTTACTATTATAACCAGGGAACTCGAGGCAAGGGTGGATGGCCCGTGATCGATCACCTCACGGTGAATGCGACACCCCCAGGAGCACACATCCGCGCCCCATTAAACCGGCGGCCGAGGCCGCTAAGGCACTTCGACGACGGTATGAGGAAGGCCTTAACGCTTATATATATATGTATATACGGTATATAGAATGAGCGCACCCTCGCGAACGAGGAGACATGCGCGCACCTACCGTAAAGCGTCTAGGATCGAGGTTACGAGACGAGAGAGAAAAAAATATGTCGTAGAACGACGAAACAGTCGAAGCGTTAGAAAACAAAAATTAGTCTTATCAAAATTGTCGTCCATTTTGATTCTCCCGCTTTTTTTAATCGCAGTGGAACGAAAAGAAAATTAATAAATTTAAAGCGGTTCGAATTTTATGAAATCGTAAAAATATAATAATAAGTAAACAAAAATTGTCCGATCGCGACACCGACGTTAATTGAAAAAAAAATGCATCGGGAAAAAGAATTGGGGGTCCATTGCACTTGTAGATTAAATTCAGTGCTTCACTGTCTTCATAAATCCTCGAGACGAAGTTCGAGGGTCGTGCGAAATGCTAAATATAATTATATCGTTCCTCCGAGTACATCGGCGCAAAGAAAGAGATATTCGTCTTCTCTAAATCCCCTTGAGGAAAAGAGAGATGCATTATGTGCGAATGGTCTCGTTGATGGACGGATATGAAAAATAATTGAAAAAAAGTGTTCGTTAGGGGGGAGGAAAAAAGACACCAGACTTTTTTCTAAATTATTTTATTTCACAAGTGTTTGCTCTTTCGCTAACTGAGAGGTTCAAGAGACGAGAGAGAGAGAGAGAGAGAGAGAGAGAGAGAGAGAGAGCGAGAGAGATAGGGAGAAAAATAGACGATGCAAGCGCGTAACAGTGTATAAGTGGCCAAGAAAATTCCAGATGTCTTCGGGTTTTTTTCGGGTCGGACAACGCGCTCGGGAGAGTTATGTGGGCAGGGCGATCCCGTCAGGCGCACGATCTCCCTGAGCCTCCGTCTCATCACTCCATACCTATATTTCACGCGTACGTATACGCGTATGCGCTATAACGTGTCTACAGTGTACGTCGCGCGGTATCAGCTCGGGAGCTTCGAGTATCGGCCGCGCGATGGCGCCACCTACTGGGCCGGCCAACCCCGAGCGCTCCGCAGGCGAGAACGTACTTATTGCTGTTCACCGTCGCGACTCGGTCCCTTATCGTTCGTTGCGAATGATAAGAGTGAGTAAAACGATATATATTTTTCCTTTTTCTACGATATAATGCGTCCCGTGGCCAGCTGAGAACGCAAATTAATTCCTCGACGAACATCGAGGAGACAATAACTTATTCTTTTCCGCATTTTTATCGCGCTCTCAAGCTGAAAACTCGTTTTTACAACGAGATAATTATACTTACCGTTCAATACCAACGAAAAGTAACAACAGAAACATTAAATTTGTATGATTAATTCTTTAAAGATGATGCAAGAATTAAGACTCCTTCTAACTTGAAAAATATGTAGAAAAATAAAAATTGCACGTTTCTAATTAAAATTGAGCAAACATTAATTTTTACTGTATCTTTAGTACAAGTGTTATCACATTTTTTACCATTTTCCCGATATTTCGCTCGTTTGATCGTTAAAAAAAACACATTCGAGTGTTTACTTTTCGTAAGACAAAAGCTCGCCACTTAGTTTAGAAGCGTTGAAAAATTGAGCCAAAGTTCGTTCGGCTCTTTCAATCCGTTGATACGAGGGTCCTATCGATTCTCGCGTAAGATATGCATGAAAAAAAAAGACGAGAGGATTATCGAGAAGATCGAGAGTTACGGTGGTTCCGAGCTTATAGTCGATGTCGGGAGAGAGAG
The DNA here is from genome assembly GCA_964017225.1 of Netelia inedita. Lineage (NCBI taxonomy): Eukaryota > Metazoa > Arthropoda > Insecta > Hymenoptera > Ichneumonidae > Netelia > Netelia inedita. The sequence continues at coordinate 11,377,132 of OZ024921.1, forward strand.
CCGATGGTTGAAAGAAATTCCATTCTGTGACTAAATTCCGTGGATGACTGGCAGCAGGCTGCCCCGTTGCTGACCATATATATATATACATATATATTTCTTTCTCTCTCTCTTTCTCTCCGCATATGGGATATGGCGGCGTGAGGGGGTTGGGGTCGCCAGAGGGTATCGGATCTCGAGGATCTCTTCTTCTCGCAGCCCTTCTTCTTTCTGCTCTTGCTCACTTACTTAGAGAACGAGAGACACAGCACACACACACACACGCTACACTACAGAAAACTATATATGTATATATATGAAAGAGGGAATAAGGCATCGAGCGGCAAAGGGCAGACGTGGAAAAGAAATAAAGAAAGATCAAAAAAGCTTTTTTCGTTACGGAGAGTGAGAGGCTAAGGAAGAGATGATGCATCGCACTGCCGACGCTCGAGAAAAAAGAAAAAAAAAGAATATAAGATAAACTGTATGGAACGCCATCGGTAAAGGGGCAAAGGATCCTTATGTACAGTTGCGCTTTCGAGAGAGGGACTGACCGCGATCGGATCGATGCACTCACGCCGCTCCGCATCATTAGATACTTATCTATGCGTGCAGTCGAGAATAGGAGAATAAAAAATAAAGAAATTGTCGAGTAACGCTATCGGCTATCGCGATATTATTAAAATAAAGACATTTTCCGATCGAGACGTTTGGATATATACATTTATGTACATATATTGTTTTCGACTCGGTCGATATAAAATCATACAGTGGGAGTGGGTGTCGAGAGACAGAGAAAACACGAAATAAAAAGGGTGAAGGAGTAGAAAGCAAAAAAAAAACGTTCGCGAAAGAGAACCAGTCACTCCGGGTTTCCGGTTGACGGTAATGCCACTCTGCGAACGCTTTATTTTATCTTCCGTGCGGAGGTGTGGACCACGACCGCGGAGTGTCGTCAAGTAGGGTTAGAAGAGACTTGAGCGATAAAGAGCGAGAGAAAGAGAGACTCGACGATCCACTTTTGTATACGAGGATGACCAATGGATTCTCCAAAAGTACAGATTACCTGAACGCTTGACAGATTTTTTTCATTATATATTTTGGTGCAGTTCGAAATTATTTTGGGACGAAATTATTGTTAATAATTACTGAGAAATATTAACTACTGGATTATTTTGTAATGATTGATTCATTTGCAATAAATTTCCAAATTTGCCATGCTAAAACCTGTTTGCCCCTAGATCGTATCGGCTTGCAATTTGATGTTTTTGAGCGTTTTGAACATCGGTCATTAAACCATTTGACGATTACCACTATATAATATTTCTGTGTTAGATGTATAAATACGTGAGGCGTCTACAATATCGCGGTAAGGACAAGTGCGACGTTATATATATATACCAGTAACGGTAATTCGATTTCGATGAGCGACCGCTAACGTCCGTCCATGTCCGTCTATTCGTGATGCTTGACTGAAGAGAGGGAAAGAGAGAGAGGCGGATAGAGAGAGAGAGAGAGAGAGAGAGAGAGAGTAATTCTTCTCTCCCTCTCTCTATCCGGCGTACTCTAGCGAGAGGCCAGCGGCGGCGTCGGCGGGCGCAGAGAGAGGCCTCGACTCGCTCGCTCATTAGCGATGCAAATGCGTCCGGGCGGTCCACCATTCAAAATGCTGGAGCTACGAAGAGATGGAGGAAGAGAGAGAGAGAGAGAGAGAGAGAGACGAAGAATTTCTCTCGTCGGACGTCCCATTACGGGGTATAACCGACGTCGTTACCGGACGCCCCGAGAATCGAGTCTCTCTTCCAGACATGGAGAGCCCATACCTACACACGAGTATTGGATATTCATACTATATCTATAAATAATACACGTAAGGTGGATTTCCGAATGGAAACTTCACTCAAATATTCGACTCTCGATGATATTTTTTTATTTTTATTTTTTTCGGTAGTAAATCGAAATTATTTTCATGAATATTCATCGAAAGCAAATGGAGCCTTTCCAATTTCACAATTTCGTTAATCTAAAAACAAATATGAGATAATTTTCTCCATGAACGAATCAACTGGTAATTGAACATACGCGTTTTGATAAAAAAAAAACCAAAAAAAAACAAAGTTCATTAGCGATTGTCAGTAATAATATCGTCGTCATTATTTTTTTTTAAAACTTATTAATTCTTTTTATTTTCGATGTTAATTTTTGAGAATTTACCAGCGCTCGATGACTCGCAAATTTTTCACCGTAACCATTCGCAGTAACGACCACTGACCATTCATATTTTTGTTCTTCAACCCCAATCACCGCGATAGGATTTCCCTCTGTACAAACAACAGAGGTGGGTGTTGTGAACGTTGAACTATAACCAACCAGCGTGTTACGTTGATTCGTCGGTGATTCGAAAAATCGTGAAAAATATCATGTGAAACGGACTTGTTCGTGAAACACACGCGAGCACGAGCACACACGCCATGAACGGGAAACATGCGTGCGTAAAGCGTTGCGGTGGCAGTGGTGACACGGGACAACGGTGCGGCCACGATCCTGTTATACATTTCTCTCGTGACATATACCTATACGTACACCCCCTCCCCTCACCCCGTAATTATACGTAGGGGTGAGTTATGGCGCGGCGCTTATCGTAGCCATGCCAAACCGTCATATATATATATGAATATATACAGACCCACCCAACTTTTACCCCCAGGCGCGTCCACCACTTTTCCCCCGCGACGATATTGGCCCCGTCCTCACGCGCCCAGGCAACACCGGGATCAGCGATTTTCGATATTATGGCATATAACGCTCTTGGAAGCTCGTATATATATATATATATATATATATATATATATATACGTAGGTATATTCAGCCCTCTCGTGATTATTTCGAAAAGCTTCGAGTGCCCCAGGCAAGATGACTCGGGTTTCCCTCACTTGACTTTTTTTTATATTTTATTTCTTCCCCGCCGTACCTCTCCTTTTCGCGATTTATTGCGAGGCAATGAAAGCGATACGGACTCGATGCGATGCAGTTACCGGGGAGAAAAACACCCCAATTTAGTGAAAAACAATCGGACAATTAGAAAAAAAAGATGATCAAATTTCGTATAAACGCACGAAACTTCGGAAATTGGTTCGAACGACGAACGTCTTGGTCCCGGGACTTGTCCCGTTATGTTTTTTTTTTACCGAACCCTCTTCACTCCCACGGAGTGTCTTGTTGCCGAGACTTTTGTGATGGCGGTGCGAGCGTGGCTTTACCGCAGTCTTCGGGCATTTCGATCCTTCGGTCAGGAGCGCGCGTCTACCCCGCGCGCGCCCTAAAGAACGATCCTTTGTTTTGACGCGATGGGACAGCTGAGTTATCTGCCCGGGGAGTGGCCCCGATCGTTCCTCCATGCCGGTGGTGAACATCGTCGACACGTCTCGTTCGCTATTGCTGACCATATATATACATAGCAAGGATTTCTGAGAGCCTTAAGGAAAGTCCTCCATTGGGTCGCTCCTGTTCGATGCTACGCAGCTTCCTCGAAAAAGATCCTCGACCCGGTGTAAACGCGCAGCGCGATAAAACGACGAGTCCTCGTCGTTCGCGATTGGGGGGGTTGGATCAAAAGCCACGAGACGAGAGCGAGAGAAAGAAAGGCTGGGATGAAGAGAGAACATCTTCTCTCTTCTGGCGCGAAAGAATGATGCGCTGCGGGAAACCATTCTTCAGAGGCGAGTCCCTCTTTCTTTCTCTGTCTCTCTCTCTCTCTCTCTCTCTCTGTGTGTCTCACTGTCTGTCTTTATCGTTGGTTTGGTCGTCGATGTCGCGAAGCAAATCGTGATGGGATAGGAAAGAAGAAATGACCAAGTATTAGTAAGAGGATCTGGTATAGATATCTCTCGGTTCGTGATGGACAGAGATAGGTCTGCGGTAGGGGAAGAGACATTGAGACAGGTAGTCGTCATCGATGGATCAACGATTTGCCAAGCTCGAGAAGGATGTATATAGCTCTTGCCTCGATGTCCAGGCCTCTCGTGTTCTCGTTTCGTATCTATGTAGGTTTCTTTTTTCCGAGGCGCAGTTGTCTCTCCGAGATCGAATCGATCTCACTTCAGATTCCTTCGTACATCGATTTAGATGGACATTAGTATCGTTAAATTTCTGCAATTACGTTTTTATCCTGACGTTATTGATTTTATAATTATTGGCCTCATCGTTATTGCCCCGACAGTTATCAGCCTCATGATGTCAGAGGTATAGTTATTGCCCTTAAACGATTGTCGTGTTGCTTTTTGCTCACGGTTATTAGCTTTTTATAATAATCTTTATATAAAAAAATAAAAATTAATTGTTCCCCAAACTCAACGATTTCTCAAGCCAGTATTGCCATATTCGACGAATTCGACACTCGGATCGTTTCCATTTGAATACCATTGGTCCAACAAATTTTGTACTCACTCAATGATGATTTTTCTTTCAACGATACTCCATCGAACAAACAATTTAATAATTAATCTATCATACAATAAATCATTATGAAATGCGTAACACGGTCACGAAATCGTTGCACCACGTCCGATGCACGTATTACGCATATTAGGTAGCGATATAGATATAGAACAGGAGGCGTTCGACATCAGTCAGTCAGTCAGTGAGCCAGTCAGTCAAACTGCGAAGAAACAGATGAGAGACATAGAAACGACGACGACGACGACGACGACACGCAGCGAAAGACGATCGACGAGGAGAGACGTTATCGTGTCGAACATCGACAGCCGGCTTTCAGCATCGGTACCGCATACATATGTATATACCTATATAGCCAAAGAGCTAAGAACGAAGCGCGAATAACTCGTATTTGACTCCCTCTTTCTCTCTATCTCTCTCTCTCCACTCTCGGCATCGTCAACGAAATCGAGAAAAAAATTCTCGAATCTGTCCTCTACGTCTCTCCCTCACCACCCGTCCCTCGCGGTGCATCACGAATGCACCCACGCACCCACGCTGCGTTCATATAATAGGCTCTTTTCTTTGGTGCTAAGCTCCTCTAATTCCTCGCTTCTCTCTTCGTCGTCGTCTTCGCTTCTTTCTTCTTACACGCACGTTCACACACACACACACACACACACACATATATAATATATATATATATAAATATAGCAATGTTAGTCCCGCCACCTCGTCACTCTTTCATTCCCTCTTTCGCCTCTTCGTCGTCTTCATATTATTATTTCCTTTTTTTCTTTCCTCCTTCTCTCGAGAGACCTGAAAACGCGCACGCCATTGAGCTTCGTTGGATACCCTATAGATTATTAATAGAATGCGCGCGTCTGACCATTCGCTCTATCTCGTTTTTTTCTTCTCTCTTCGTTCTCTCTCTCTCATTCGCTCTCGGGTCGATCTCCACTGATGCCAGGTAGATGGACAGTGCTCCGCCCTTAAAACCTATGCACGATGCCCATCAGCCTCCTCTCGATGCACCGTGCGCTCTTTTCTCTTATAGATATATACAGTTGGTACATATATATCTATATATTATAACGTAGCCACCGTCGGCTCGATATATCTCTTGGTTTCGCTTCGGTATCCACACATACACTTACGTCCATGTATACGTGTACCTGTATACCACGTACCCGACGTTTGATCTTACTGGTCTCTCTGTCGGACGGGGAAGAAGGAGATTCGAGGCCTCGACGGTCCAGAGTCGCTCGAGACCGCGGGAGCGGAGAAACTATGACGACGATTGCCTCGCGCCATTTATTTATTTATTTTTTTTTAAAGTATATATTTAATTTTTTCCATCGTCTCGTTCTTTTTTCCAGCTTTCTTCGTTCTACCGGGAACTCTCGAGTTATTATGCACCCTCGGCTATAATTAGGCGATGCCAGATACAATAATAAACATAATAATAATAATAATAATAATAATAATGAAAATGACGATAAAAAAAGAAACGTGACACGCTACGTCGAATTAATTGGGAGAGAATTGTACGCGCGTGGTATCGAGAGGATATCGCGAATTCTCGGCTTAGCTCATCTCTCCGGCTCCTTTATTCTTTTATTTTTATTTTTTGTTCTCTCGGCGTTCTCTCGTACGTTCGAGAAACGCGTTCCCGTAAAGTCGCGAATATATACGCTTCGGTGGAGCTCGTTACCGGCTTTCCTGTGCGCGCGAAAACGAAGTAGCGGAATGAGAATATATCGTTGAAAAACTCCGTCGTGCGGAAGAATGAGAACGCGAAGTACCGAAAAAAAGTCAACAAAAAAACGCACACACTCGCACACACTGGCGAGAAGTAGAAGTAAAGTTAAGGAGTGATAAAGAAATCGTTCTCTGTCTTATTTTCTTGTTCTTCTTCTTTTCGGTTGTTTTATGTTATTTTCTTGTATCTTTCCTTTTTTTTCTTCTTTTCTTTATTGTTCATTCCGTGATGAGTGTACGCGTTGAGATTCTTGCCGACCGGTTACGCGATATCCCGTGCACAGAGCTTCTTCACCGCGAGACTCTCGCCACGTGCACTGTGTGCGATATTTTCACACGTATTTACTAGTGGGAATGTAATTTACAGCCCGTCGGATTATCGTCGTTTCGCGAAAGTTCTTTATACGATTGCCGTTGGCCGAGAATTTTTTTTCTTTTTCTTTTCCTTGCGTCAATCGAAAATGGCAATTACTCGACCTGGTTCCTTTTTTTTATCTCCTCACAACTCGGATGTCTATAATCATTCGTTTTTATCTGTTTTAAAAACAAAACAAAATTCGTTTTAGCGAAAATAACAAAAGCAACAGATTTCATTTTATCCAAAACTCCGGATAAAAAATCAAATAATTTGTTATTGTGATTAATATTATTTATATCTCAATGTATCTACGTAGATGAGCAACGGGTCGAAAATATTTTCCGTCGATCCGGGCGACGGGCTATACCCGGTGTTCCATGCCCGACAGCTTTTCTTCGCCCTTTTTTCCATTCAGTTTCCATCAAGGATTTCTCGCTTCTTCTCATTTCCACTCTCTCGCGATCGCGTACGTTCCGTCTTCTCTCATATATACGTACACAATAAATGTATATAGACGTATGAAAGTGCACGCGCACGATCGTCGCGCGCTTTTCTTCACTATATACGTTGGCAACTGTCAGAGAGTGCAATATCTTTTCCGGCAGAGTCTTCTCGCTCTCTCTCTCTCGCCTTCTACAATCACGCAGCTTTTCTCTCTCTCGCCTTTTTCCTTCGCTTTCGCGTTAGTTTTGTCCCTTCCTCCCCCCCTGCCACCCGCCCTCTCTCGTTCTCTCTCTCTCTCTTTCTGTAGAATCCAACCACGCCAATTCAGCCACTGGTCCAGAAAAGATAAATCGCTTGTTTTGAAACCAACCCTCCTACCCTTCGCCGACTTTCGCGTCCTTTCTCGCGGGCTCCTCTTTCTCTCTCTCGCTCTCTCTCTCTCGCCGGTTTCTACCAAGCTGTAATATAGATATGCTATCCTGCGAGGTGTCGGAATGGCATAAAAGAGGAAAAAGGTGCACTCTCTGTGCCTTACTTTATTCCCCATGGAAAGAAGAGAGAGAAATGGTGTAGAGAGCGAAATAGCGAAGCCAGGGATAGAGAGAAAGAGAGAGAGAGAGAAATGGTGAACGTTACTGAAATACTGAAAAGAGCGACGCTCTCGTCTATAGGCGTTACTACTATTTACAGGATCTCAGGAAATTAAATTGGAAATCGAAACGTCGCGTCGTATTCATCGTGGCGTCGAGAGAGTCTATGAAATAAATTCGTCCCACATAGGACAGGTCTTCTCTTCTCTCCTCTCTCTCTCTCTCTTTCGTTCTCCATCTCTTTACGGTCTGCCCATTTCGACGCTTTTTCATTTTAATTATTCACTCGATCATATCGAACGAACAAGCGCGAATTTATTCTTCTACGTATGAAAAATCTCTCGTAAACATTTATAGTCGTAAATGGAAATTTTCGGTGACCAATATTTCGTCGTTGCGAAAGTCTCTCGAGACGAATCGCGATCCACGAGGCGAGTGAAAAAAGTTTATAATGAGCGTAGGAGATTTTATTGATTGTCGGCCGACTTTTATTTCGCGCCTATAGTTATTACCGGTAATGTCGTGTTCAATGAAAGGAGGGAGAGAACTTTTCGAACAGTTTTTTTTCCTCTTTCTTTCAATTTTTTTTCTCAACGAGCCAGCCTCGTCGCATTTTCCGACGTTATTTCCTCGGGCAGGTCTCTCAAATCTAAGTTTTCTAAATAATGGCCATTTTACGGCTTAGCGTGCGATAATGAAATTCCGAAACTATCGGTAATCGAGACATTGATTGGTGGCGGGTCTCGCGCTCTCGTTTCCATGTACCTACGACCACTCGAGCAAGAGAGAAAGAGAAGTGAGTTATGCGCGACATCGTGAGGCAGAATTGTTGCTCGAAAGCTCCAAACTCCCACCGCGAATATATCTCGAATGCCTAGACCACGTGAATCCTGTCAAAATTACAAATATCCAGCTTAGTTTGGTTCATAACCAGATGTCAAATGTTTCATTGAAAAATTGGAAAACTCTCTTGAATCCCGATCTTATAAATTAATTTTAATATTATTTATAAACTTAATAATAATTAGTATCAGGATTATCGTTAATAATTAAAAATACTGATATTGTAAAATATTAATAATATCAGATAACAATATTATATTATTGTTATTATTCTTGTTATTATCTTTTCCGTCCATTCGGAGAGCGTCCATTGAGAATTCCGAAGAATTCGCGATGCAGCAATAAAGATTTAATGGAGCTATAGCGATAAAGACAGCGCCGCACGAGCAAAACCGCTGAGTGGCGCCATCTCTCGGCCAACGATCTGTACTGCATAGGAGAGTTCCTCGTCGGCATCGATGCAGCGTTTTATCATTTTCCCGACGTCCGAGTCCCTTTCGTGGCCTCGACCTTATCATTGAGGGATTCGGAGAGCGGAACATGTACACGAAACACCGTCTTTTCCGAGCGTCGTGGAAAATAGATAAACGCGAAATATCTTAGTCAGGATCTTGACGTTGCAGCTGCGTCACTCGTACGGATAATATCCACTCAGGATAACTCCGACATTTCTTTTCCATCCCGTACCTAATTTATTTCAATAGGATATTCTTCGATCGATCATGAATATTGTTTTATCGGTGTCTTATCAGTGACTTTGTCACTGTTATCGCTTTAATGAGCCAATGACGATAAAAATAGCGTAAACTGGTTTTAAAGGATAGTGTGAATTTTGATATTCATTAATATGTTCATTTCGTCATCTTCCTCTCTTCCTCTCGCTCTTTTTTTCCTATTTTTCAAAATCTCTCTCTCTCTCTCTCTTTCCCGCTGGATAGTTATTTCTTGAGCTCGAACAACGAGAGCCATGCACGTTATAACTTCGATTCTGAGAGGATGATACACACGCGGGAGAGCGGGAGGTTCAGGAGTAAAATATTCATAACATTTTACGAAAGCCGTCAATATGCAAATGCGAAATGCTAATCGTGTAATACGAACTATGCGCGACGCGCGTTGCGCTGACGCGTATATACGTATAGTCGCGAATCTCTCGTATCTCGCGAATGTTCGAAGCGCAAATTCCAATACCCTCAGCGAAGTCTAATTATGACGGGTTTTGATGGAACGACGAAGATTTCTTTGTCTGTGCGAATTATTAGTCGATTCGTTGTGTACGGCTTCATCAAATGTTCTTCGTTTGACAATTCAACTGAGAAAAATAGGTCCATTAACGCAATAAAATTTATTTTATTTTAATAACGCCTCGATTTAATCAAAATCACAAAAATGTCAAATTTCTCAATCATTGATTCCATTACAGTTGATTTTTGAGTCAAATGAATTTCTCCCTTCGTCGGTTTAAAGAGGAGATAGTTGAAAAAAGAAATACAACGCGAGAATCCACGAGGTAGAAAACACTACTTGCGTGTATACGCTTTCGCATACGACGAAAAGAGCCTTTAAGAAATAGCCGGTATAAATAACGGTGCAAGCTCACAAAACTACCCTTTCTCTCTCTCTCTCTCTCTCGCTCTCTCCTCGGTGTAACGAAAACTTTTAATCCGGGACATTCGTATCGTCCGGTCGTCGACGACGACGACGAGAGGTGAACGACGACTACGACTTGTGGAAATCGGGATTTGCCAGTTGGGATATCGCGCCCGGAGCTAAAGGTGGCGTAAAGTACATGCCTATAGTACATTTCTATACATATACATAGTCACTGTAAAAGCGTAAAAGGTAAAAATAGTAGACACGTATATATATATATATATATTATATATCTACATAGAAATAGCGAGAAAAACGAGAATGCGGAGAGCGAAACTCGCCAAAAAGTACGAATGGAATAAAGAAATCTACGACCTTAACCTCGTCTTTCCCCGCGCATAGGCGAGCCTCGAGGGCGTTAACAAAGCACATGGACTCTCAACGAAACTGACTTTTGTGCTATATAGCATTGCGGGAAACCGCGAGAACTTCTCGGTGCAGCAGCCGCGGTTATTTTCGCTATATTCCCTCTCTAGTTCTCTTCTTGCGAATACGAAACTATATATACTAGCGTATATAGTTATATATAGTCTCGAACTGGCGTTACTCTTTTTAATCGGGCTTTCGCGGCCGCGAATAATTAGGCGATGGCGATTAGGGTGATTGAATGGCGCCGGCTAGCGCACCAGGCGCAATTAGCTAAATTGTCACTTAGTCGGTCCCGGCCATTTTCCTCTCGGCGTTGGAGTCGCAGGTACCTTTTTATTTTATTTTCTTTCCCTTTTTTCGAAATCGTCGAAAGCTTCGACAAGAAAGTTCGTGACGCGAATTCTCGCGATCGCTCTATCCGCTGAAAAACCGCACGAAATCGTCGAACCAATAGATAAAACGCTCAAGTAATTGCTCGTTTATTGCTTTGTCGATCTTTTTTGGTTCATCCCCATTGGATGAGGAAAAGGACAAAAAAGGACGGTATTAAGGACCCGCTAGGCTGATGGGTTTTAAATGTATTCGAATAAATCGATCTCTAACGGAATAAATTTCGACGAGAATCCGCGCATCGAGACTTTTCGTCTCGTTAGATAAATCGTTTAAATCGTAATACAAAAAAAAACGATCTTACCGTAAAATTAATAAGGAAATTATAAAAATAAATGAACAATAAATGCATGTTCGTACGTATAAACGACAGCCATTCGAAGGTAACGAGAGTTGGCCATTTCTGGCCTGTCCCCCCCCCCTACCCCTGCCACCTCCTACCCTTCCTCGAGGACTTTGAGACGCACTCACTCTTCCATTCTTTCCCTCCTCTTTTCTCTTCTCTCTCGTCGTTCGTACACGTTCCGAGAGACTTTCGCGAGGTCTTCCTGCCTGTGGCGCTCAAAGGGTTCTTGCTCATCTGCATAAACATCTCCTCCGCGCTCGCCGGTAGCAAACTCGCGAGTCCCCGCGAGAGTTCGTTTCCCCGCTATATAGAGCCGATATAAAGAGCAAGGGAGAGAGAGAGAGAGAGAGGGGGGGGGGAGAAGAGAATCGCGGCTGCACTCCCTGTGATTCCTTCGCCCTCTACGCTCTTATATGCTCTCGCGAGCGCGCGCGCGTCCTCCGGAGATCTACATAAACCTCTGTGGGGAGAAAACGAACGATGTTCTTTCCTGAGCTTCGTCGTCGTCTACGTCTCCTCGAAGACTCGATTGGTCTCTCTTTTCTCTCCGTAAACGCAGCGAAGATCGTGTCTTCAACGTACGCGCGCGCATTCTTCCTCGAGAAGACGCGCAAAAGGTCGTTAAGTCCAACGGCGACTGCGAGAGGTCGTGCTCGTTTATTTTATTTTCATTTTCTTTTATTCTCGGTCGTTTAATTTGATTTTGCTTCTTCATAGAGAAAGTCGATTCATCATGATTGATAAACATTTCCTTTATATACCTATAAATGTTATTGTAGAAATCGTCGTTAAAATCGACACGTGCGTAGGACACCGAACTCGCCTGTCGTTTGTGACAATTTTCATTAAAATCGCTGTACGATTACAAATCTAAGGGATTTTTTTATTTCCTTGACTTTTATACGTTTTTTTTATAAAATGATCATGGCGGCATGATCATTTTATAAAAAAATATGAATTTTCGATCGAAATGGGGATGTAGCATGGGAGAAAGGGGTATACTGTAGGTAGTGGGACGACGGGCATTTTCTTTTTCCCCAAAATGCTTTCTAAAGGTTATATTTTCATCGGAAATTTCCCATTCAACTCAATATGCGGCTTAATTCGACCGGATTACGCTTGTATATTAATATATGTACGTATGTTATATATTGCACGTTACGAGCGTACTCGGGAGGGAAATAATGCCTGAAATGGAAGCACATTGACACAGTGGCGCCATCTAGTAGTGATAAGCCGTTACTACAATAAATTTTCGAGCTAAAACGAAATTCGATAAAATTTATTCTTTCCAGTGACAATTCCGATTTTACTTTTTTAACTTTTTACCTTTTTTTATATTTCCCATGATCCAAAGATAAAAGTAACGTAAAAACCATTTTTTGATCGTATTAAAAAATAATAGAAATTACGAACATAGAGTAATTTGAAAAAATCTTTTAAAAAAGAGTAAAATATTAGTGTTTTCGAAGTAATGTGAAAAAGTACAAAGGCATCTTGTCAACCTTTATTACTGTTGCGCGATATAATAATTTAACATTCGTGTTCTACGGGAAATTTGCGATTTCATAAGCATAGGAACTAACCCCATACAAATTTCGTGACAAGCTTCTTACACGATTTATAAACATATATAGTTCAATCATTCATTTGTTGTCTCTCTAGTGATTAGTTTTCACTCTTTCGCGCAGTAAAAATCGTTGTAAGAACACTTTCTTCAAAAATCCCTTTCATTCGCGAAATATCTTTATTCGGACGAGAAAGGAGAGACAGAGTGCAGTTTTGCCGCGGTCGCAGGGCGAGATACTCACGCAAATATAGTGAGCGGGAGAGAAAAGATAGCGCTCGCGCTAACCCGGGGGCCACGGTAGCACGACGGGGGATTACGTTTGTTTTACAACGAGCGGTAAAACTGTCGCGCGGCTCGATCTCTCTCTTTCACTCTTTTTTTTAACTCTCTTCCGCTCTCTCTTGCTCCTTCTCGCTCACAGTCTCTCTCTCTCTCTCCTGATCCTGCTCCTGCGGTATCATTCTCACGGCTACACGCAGAGGGAACGCGAGTAAATACACAGAGGCCTCTACATCCATGTTTTTTAAGAGGGCCCTCTCTCCACGAGGATAGAATGTTTTATGCCTCGACTTAGACTCAACCTTGCGTTCATAATATTACTACAGCATAGATACGCACATATAGTCCTAGTCCTCATCCGAGTAATATATTTCGCGATTTTTTTTTATTTCTTTCGTTATAACGCGTGTTATGCGCCCGTGTTAGTACAAATATAACCGTATGAAATCTCACGCTCGTGTCGAAAAACAAAACGGAAGCCGTCGACGTTTTACTCTACCCGAGAGCGAGATAATGTGATTATAAAGTCCGATTGGGAGTTGTAAAAAAATTTAATTAACCTATTCGAGATAAGACGCGGTTATTATCCCGATGTTATGGCCAGGACGTAAAAACGTCGTGGGAGTCTCGAATACAAACTTTCGGCCCAAATTCCTCGGGAAAGAAAACAAAAATCATAAAATCGCCGATTCAAAATTTGTTCGACTTAAAAAAAAAATACTTCGCTATTTCGTGAACCTTTTGATATTCCACCGAACGAAGGATAGGCTTAGGCTTTGAATACACACCTGATCTTATATTTATAGTCTCTGTACAAACAGGTGAGCATTAAATAATAAAAAATTTATATCTCACCTACGTATATAAATAAATTATGAAACTTCCATTCGAAACTACATCGTCTAATTTGATAAACGTTATTTTGTATTTACCAATGCTATTATTTAAGTTCATTATCCTAGTTTTATATATCCGTAGTTATATAATTTATGTACATCTCGGGAGTGCGTAATTCAATTTTTGCTTGCTCGCTCGACTTCTCGTCGTTTTTGGCAAAAATTATTTTCAAAGTATGTAAATATATGTATGAACTACCAGCTAGTGCACACAAATATACGGTGTACGGTGTACTCCGTATGTGTCTCGTTGGACAAACCCTCTTCTCGCCGATGATACACGTGAATTGTAAAGGGAACGGGAGGTTTAGGGGGGGGGGGGCACGCCTCCTCTTCGGATAATTCTGAATTATGTTTGTCCTCATCTTCCCATCCCTATAGTCGATCCCAAGATTCTCCACTATACAGTAACATATATACATGTCCTTTCGTTCTGTCTCCTTTGGCTCGCTTTCTTGCCGCGAGAGCTTCTCTCACACCTTTGTCGCCCGTTTTTCTCTGATCTGTCTCTTACTCCCTCTCTCTCTCTCTCTCTCTCTCTCTCTCTCTCTCTGGTTTTGACTCTGTCCCTCTCTCCCTCTTGCTACTTTAGCTTCTCGCCAGGTTTCTCTTTTCGTTGGTTCTTTCCATCTCTCGTGTCTGCCGTTTCTTCTTTTTCATTTCCGTTTTTTAGCTTTATACCGTTTTATAGATTTTTTTTTCATCCTCGTTCTCTTATTTATCCCTCTGGGTCTTCTCTCTCTTTCTCACTATTTCTCTCTCTGTCTCTCGCTCGTTCTTTCTCGCCGCAAAGTCGTTCTCGTTCCTAAAATTCCAAACTCGCGCCCCCGTCGATTCGAGGAATATCGTGTGTCGTTTGCCCCGATCTGGGTTCTGGAGACACAGAAAGAGAGAGGGAGAGAGAAAGACAGAAATCAGAATGCCAGTGAAAAGATCGTTGGTGTGTCAGTGCGAAATCTCACGTCTCTCATCTCGCTTTTGGCATTCACGAATTTCGATCTTTACCTGCGAGAAGAATAAAATGAATTTATCGTTCTGAAATATCTTTCCGTTTGGGAAAAACAAGATTCATTTTAATTAAATGTATTTATAGATTTTTTCTTCGTCTTCTTTTTTCAATAAAAAAATATTGGGCTGATCGATTCGTCTGGCTGACATTCTACGCGTAAGCTCTCGAGGCGGCTGAAAATCTCTTCGTGAACGTCTCTCTCTCTCTCTCTCTTTCTCTCTCTCTCTCTCTCTTTCTCTCTCTCTCTCTCTCTATCGTTCCGAAGAGTGAGATTATTCTCTCGATCGGTTTGAGTGATCCAGGATAATTATATTAAAATCCCACGAACCTGTATACGCACACATATACATATATATATACATATTCACCCCTACACAGTTCCGAGTCTCGGTCCCAATCCACTCGGATATCGAGCCTTCGAGGATATCCATTCGCAATTATTTAAAAGTAAAAGCCGCAATCCGTGGCTAAACGCAAACTCGAAACTGACGTGAACGTAGAAAAGAGAGAAGAGGACGACGAAAAAAAACGAACGGAAAGAAAAACGTCGAACAAAACTTCACCCTCTCCGACTGTGCGTGGCACCGGATGAGAGAGCCGCACGGATCACCATCGTCGAATCGCTGGGAAGGAACACGAAGCAAGAGAGAGGCAGAGAAAAGTTGGTCTGGAAACATTGAGGGATAAGATTCGAACGCCTGAGAGGGTGTGCAAGGAAACGAGAGTCAGAAAGAGAGAGAGAGAAATTGTAGAAAGAACAAAAAAAATCGTTCGCCACCCGCTGCGAGTCGGACGAAGAGACGCATGCGATCCCCATTGGCATCCCGTCTTCTCGTAGAAATGTTGCCCTTCACCCTGTCCATCGCCTTTCTACCATTTTTATTTTCTCTCTCTCTCTCTCTCCCTCCCACCCTCCCATTCTTTCTCTCTCACACACGAGGCAACACACAGATTCGTTGATTTTGCCTTGGACCACTGTAACCTCTGCTAGTTGCCGACATACTACTGTACTGTACACAGATATATAATCCTATAGGTACACAAATATATGTTGGCTACCCACTCCAAGACCGCTTTGGTCTTTCTCTCCTCCTTGTTCTCCCGAGGAGTGAACAAAATCTGTGAATTTTTGGGTGCATCCAGCCCCCTCGCCCTCTTTCACGAATGCTCGTTCTCGTGGTTGGAATTCCATGAAGTTACACGAGGGAGGATGGGGACCATCTTTTGCCGACGAGACAACGTCGCGACACTGACCCCGATGAGCACGCGGGTCGGGGGCTGGAAGTCACCCCCTCGAAACGTGGTGACGTTACTCTCCGCAGGATGCGGCAAAGCTGTCGTAACATTGTCGAACGTATCGTTTTTTCACGTTTCCGATGAATCTGTGATGTTAAGAATGATATTTGATGCTGGCAAATTCCAATCACGAGGCGAATCGCGTTCATTGACGCCACGTAAAATTCTCGGTGCTTTTTGGTGCCCTTTTTGTTTCGAACGCATGTCCGCCATCTCCTGCGGAGATCCATTTGTTCGCGGAGGAGAGAAACGCGAGGATGAACAAGGTGTAAAGACCGGGACATGGATATAATTTATGACACCGTAATAGTCCTGACAAATCGTGTATGGTAACATTGTAAGGAGCTATGAAAGACGGTAAAAACGGTATGTCTAATATCCACACGATGGGCCTTCTCTTCTCTGTCTCTCGCTCTCCGCTCGATCCTACGGGTGCAATAAAACTTAACTGCTTTGAGAGTCGACGCGTCCACACTCTGCCTTTCTCTCTCTCTCTCTCTCTCTTTCTCTCAACGACGCATTATACAGTGGGCCCTCTTCTCTCGGTGCTCGCGCGTGTTGTGCCAACAGGCCCGTGGCGAGCGCCCGCTCTCTCGAGCACGAGGATCCGCGCGAGGGATCCAAAAGCATCGAGGAGGTTTATCCGAAGAGTCGTAAAGTCGAGGAGACCGCCGGCTAAGGAAACGTTTGACGACATCCCCCAAAAAATCGCTGCTCGACGGATATGTATGTACGTGTCGGAAGGTAATTTCGCCTTCCGTGCCGTACGCAAGATTCAAACACGATATTCCGTCGTTCTTATTTGTCCGTGGTAGCAAATTGTTTAATAATTTCAAATATGATTGAATTCGTTAAATTCCTATCGAACTAAATTACAAAATGTCGAAGTAATAACGTTGTAGTAATCGTTCGTCCTGAATTGTTCAAGGATTCATCGAATACAGCTCGTCGTAATTCGCCACGAAAACTATCCCTTAGTTCGAATTAAAATTCGTATGAAATTAGTGAAATACGAAATAAAGATTGAACAGGATTTAGAATGACGATATTCATTCTTACGACGCAACGTCGACAGTGACATGAAATTTCTTCTCCCCAAGTTCGAACGAGTTTGCAACCTCGACCGACGACGTCAACTTTCCACACCCTTTACAATGCATACATAGCCTTTTCTTTCTTGACTCTACTAGGAATCGCATAACGGGACTCCCGATATGCCATTCACAAGCCTCCAAGTAAAATTACCTGGTTTGTCATCGGCCTACCTGGTCGAAGACAGAACTGCGCAATTACAAGCGGAGGGGTACGTAGAATCGTTCTTAAAACCCCATCGTAAAACGACCTAAATTTCAAATGCCGAACGAAGTGTTCGACATGGGGAAGAAAATAGAAGAAAAACTCTTAATTGCAGGGTGCAATACCCGGACATCGATCTTATCTTCAAGGTCAAGGTTAATAAGTTGACGATAAATTGACTAATCCAATCACCCCGACATTTCGTCATTTACGAACAACGCTTTTGTGCCGTTTGAAAAATACATTTGCAGACCGCATCGTCACTAACGCGTAGGCTATTTTGTCCTATCAATGACACATATAAGTATGCGTTTCCCAACGAAACAAAATGGATGTCTGTTCGACGCGATATACCCAAAAATTGCCATACCGACTATCACTCGACAAACACGACTAATGTCCGCGCGTCGGCTTGAGTCAGGTGGCTCGCACAAAGCGTAGTATATCCGAAAAATATTACCCCGCACTGTCATTTTTATAAGTATATGCGCGTGCAAGATTCGGACATTCACCTAAACGACGAAGCCGATTCTCTCCCCGTCAAAAATTCGACCACGATAAAAGCGATTGGCCTCGCGGTCTCACTCTCTCTCTCTCTCTCTATCTCTCTCTCTCTCTCAGTTTTGAGCGAGGACTTGAGGGCTCTCTTCTACATATTCATGTTGGATTAAATTCGTTCGGTCTCCTCTCTTTATGGAGAGCAAAACGGACGCAAGCAGCGCCATCGGTATCTCCCTTTCTCTTCCTCTCTCGGTCGGATTTTGTATTTTGGCTCTCTGGAGGATGAGAAGAGCGAGACCAAATCGGAGAAACGGGTCTAGGAAGCCCGATGGAATTAAAAAAAAAATAAACTTGTAGAGCACCGCCTCGTAGACTACAACATAGCATAGCTGTACATGTATATATAAATATACGTGTATGGTATAACGGTGGCGGGAGAGAAGAATCAGGATTATTCATGACGAAAAGAGCACCGGGGCCCCGCGACGTCCTCTCACCATCGGCACATATATATTGTATCTCTTTCTCTCTTCTCATCTCTCCCTCGCTCAGGCTCTCTCGATCCTGGCAACCCCGTTTGTGTGCCTCGCAAACGAAAACCCGAAAGCGATTCGAGTCCTCATCTCGCACACACACGCGTCACTCTCTTTCTCTTTTTCTCTTCTTGCTCGTTCTGGTAACTCCTCTGGTTATACGGTTCGGCTTCGTCCCCTGCGATAACGTTCGTTCCTCGAGCGTCGACCATTAATCAAACTGATCGCGCGCCACCACCGCGCGACCAAGTCACCCGAGAAGAGTGAAGGGAGAGAGAAAGGGAAACAGTGAGAGAGATAGAGAGCGAGAGAGAGAGAGAGAGAGAGAGAGAGAAAAGAGAAGGGGATGATGAACGAAACAGGAGAAATAGGAAAATGGAAAGAGCGAGAGACATCGACACACACTCGGATCGAGTCAAATCCAAGTGGCTGTACTATAAACCTACCGGTAGAGGATTTGGAGAGTCGTTCGGGTACAATCGTATCGGCTACGCGGGAAAGAAACTCCTATATATACCTTTACTATATATACGAAGCCTTACCACACTTCGATGATCCCTCGCCCCCCTTTTTCTTTCGATCTTCGTCGTCGCACATCTGCCGATTACCGAAACGTTGAACCATTAGGCCCCTTAGGTACGAAGCTTAGCTTTTCCACCGGGCATTGCATCCCGATATGCGACAACGAGATACATCGAGGAAGAACCAAATCCTCGGGAATACGAGCTTAATCCTCCGATTTTACTTCTTTTTTATTTTGATCGTGGCCTCGGATTCCACCCTGATCGACCATCTCATCTATGAGATGACTGAGACGACTATCATCGAACGACAAACTGCCGGAGTCAATTTGATCGCCGTGACAAGGGAAAATTATTCTCAGTCTCTTCCCTGAAAATTGATCTCCCGGCGACGAAACTGGACTATGATGAGTCTCGAGGAAGAGAGAGAGAGAGCAAACAAAAAACTGGTAAGCGGAAGCTGAGGCTGGAGAAAAGAACCGAAGACGCCTCCGATGCTCTCTCGTCTCGTATTTCTCACGCACGCTTCTCTCTCGCCTCTCTGCTTGTAGACCAAAACGCTTCTGCCTCTCGGAGTGATCGATCGTTTTGTCGACGAGGCCCGAGTGTGTGTGTTCGTGTGTCTCTCCGGGGTCGCAAACCTGCCCCCGAAGAGACGAACCGCCTTTTGCCTCGAGATCTAGTTGCAGAATCCGCATGGGGTTGTTGCTTGTTTAATGTTTTTTTTCTTCCTCTCTCCTCGAGTCTCTTTCATCCATTCCCCTTTTCCTCGCTATCTTATTTCTACGAGTCGAGTCTTTTAAAAACTACCCTCTTTCGAATTCGCTCCATATTTCACGGATGTGATATTTTCAAACATCGAATATCTCACCTAGGCGAGTGAGTAATGACATTATAGGTGTCCCGGTGGTTATATATGGAGACAAGGGGAGGTTCATATGTGGGGAACGTATTAGGGGTTGTAATACGAAGGCGCGTGTTGTTCCAATAAGAACTTCGGTTATAAAATAATTTTAAATATTAAAATTTTCTAAACAAACTTTTTCACTATTTGATACAAAACAAACAATTATTTTTAAACAATTAAGTTAATTATTCTTGTACATAAAACACTAACAATTTTTATGTTTTCGCCGTCCATTATTTTATCATCGAATCATTGCGAATGGTTTCTAATTCCAATATTGCTCATCTTCGATTCCAACATTGTAAAACGAGCTTTGGAGGTCTCGGAATCGCGAAGTACAAGTTGCAATATTGGGATATACGTTATGCTCGAAGGGGTATTAAGTCCAGCAGGTCCCGAGAGTCTCCGTAGCCGGTTAGGGACTTACATTGCGCCAAATTCAAATTACGAACGTGTAAACGCTGCGAATCACGAGTAAGAGGAGGCAAAAAGGGTGGACAAAGTCCGAAGGTCCGAACCCCGATCGTACGTTCTCTCTCTCTCTCTCTCTTTCTATGAGGGTGGCCAATAAACACGGATCGGGTTATGGTGGGCTTAAATATTCGCTCGGGGAAAACTACCGGCCGCACTCTCTCGCATACTTTCGCCTTCCGGAGTTTCCTCTTCCTATATATATATATATATTTCTCGCCTCTGCGTCGGCAAAAGGTATAATGCTCACCGCAGCGTTTTCGTTTAGATATATATATATATACACGCATGTTGCCATCCCCTATACAACATCGTCCGCAAGCCCTTGAAAATGCGACTTTCTAATGGGATTAGAAACGGTGGCAATACGGATTATAAATTGGATTAGCGCTCTATTATATTTGGTTATACCGTTAACCGCGTTTAATATTTTCAACCCCGTGTGTGTAGAAATCCCCGTGCTAACATAAAAGTTAAATCCTTGACGAAATATCGTCTCGTAGCACTCACCGTTTCTCAGAAAAACGACAAATTGCTCTACTTGGACACCATCCGACGCAAATTTATAATTCGTTAAAAATTTGTCTTCAAATGTACAAAATTTCTACCCAAGACTCGAGTCGACTATATTTCGTATTTATAAATTTTATTATCTTTCGCTTCGAGTGAAAAGTAATTAATTCGAATGAAACGAATTCATACTTCCCATACAATGCATACTGGTTGAAAATTTCATTTGTATTCGGGAGATCGTTTAATTTCTTTCGATGAGTCATCGAAATTGTCGATCGACGAGCAGTTCTTCAAACGCGAGGGGTACACAATGTAAGTTGGGGTGTGAAGAGAGTCGCCGAGCATCGATAGAATGGAAGGCCGAAAATCTTTTCAAGACGTCAGACATCAAGGCGCGTCCTTAAACGTATACACACATGTAACGGTTGGGATAGATAGAAAGGGAGATCTTTCAACAGGTGTCTCAAGGAGGCCGTTTCTTCGTTCTGGAACACTGAAATTATGAGGTTTTGCCGTGTAATCGGTAATTACAGGTTCGAACGTTCTGAGAAACGGAATCAAATAAGCGAGAGGTAGAGCTCTCCGAGGATATTGTAGAAATCTATTTCTCTTTCTGTTCTGCTTGTTTCTCAGCCGAAATCGTGACCCTCCTATTAACGCAAATGACCAAATGTCGCGCGAAGTAATTCAAAATCAACCATCAAGCCCCCGCCATAAACATCGATTATTTTCTTTAATATTATCTTATTTGAAGTGCTCGTTTTAGATTCTCAATTATCACAAATCCACGACGAAAGGATGTAGATAGGCGGAGTGGTCAAATTTCTAGCACTCGAGAGTGAGAAGTTTTCGAGGACCTCTTAATTTTTTTTGTCCGAACCACTTACGATAATCCCCCGATGAATATGTTTGATACATTCTACTTTGATTTACGTCACCTTCAATTCTCGTATCTGCTGTTTGCTTCGTCGTTTCGAAGCTCGGTCTTATATTTACAGCGTTCTATAGATATATCGTATAAAACGACCGAGATTCGCATGTCTTCGAGGGTCTTTCTTGGTCCCCGCGGAGAAAGGGACCCAATAAGCATATACGAGAGTTGGAAAAGATCCACCGAGAGTTCTCGACTGCACGACGCGCCGCTAAAAACGTTTTGCGACACACAATGCACCCCCTCCTGTCGGCAAAAGAACCTAAAAGGAAAGAGAGAGAGAGAGAGGTCGCCTATGAGAAAGGGAAGAGCAAGGCCCAGAAATAGAGATGAAAAAAAAGAAATATATATATATATATATAGAAGCAAGGAGACGGAATACTGCGATAAAAGGCAGAAGGGAAAGCAACGGGGCTCGAGGATCACCCGCGGGGTTGAATAATGCACCCTGGCAAAAATGTGGCGGACCACCCCTTGCCACTCTTTTTAAATTTCCTTTCTTCGTAGCAGCATGGCAGAACGAGGAAAAAAAGGAGACGATACAAGGCCAGCATAGAAGAGAAAGGGAGAGAGAAAAAAACGAGGATAGCAGAAGGCAGAGAGAGGTCAGGATTTGGTTCGAGCTAAGGTGCCCAAAGCTAACCCTCAGCCGTCAAATATGGGCGGGCAAGGAGCAGATTTCACCTGCTGGCTGTATACCCCTGTAGGCCTCTTTTATACTCTGCATCCCCTAAATTTCACTAATTCTTCGAGATGTATTCTTCTCTCTCTCTCTCTCATATCGATATACCACACCCCTTTGCCAGGTATCATGACCGAACAGTCTACCTAAAATTCCCGCTGCCAAGTCGTTACAAAATTCACGGAATATTCGCTCAAATGCAACCTGGCCAATGAACGATAATATTTCAAAAAATATAATAAAAAACGAGTGCTCTTAATCGCTAATATCGCACGCACTCAAACGTCACATATATTGGCCATTTTGAGTGCGGCCTGAAACAGCTACGTAAAACCAGCTAGGGGATTAATTTTTGTTCTAAAATACAAGTCTGAATCCCTGTAAAAGAAAGGGTCAAGAGAAACCCCGTCGCGCTTTGGGAAACGCGCTAGAAACGACCTTTTCGTTCTCCAAGGTTTTGGGAAACGTGGGCAGAAATTCAATAAATCCCCATTCCACGACAAATATTACAGGTTATGTACTCTACTCCTGTTGTGCCCGGGGAGTTACGGAGTTTATATATCGTGCGCGAGAATAACAGAGCTGCTGACTCTGGTGGCCGAGAGCGCGCGAGCCACATCCTTCGGCGACTTGGGTGATTAATGATTCCTTCGCGAAGAGAGAGAGAGAGAGAGAGAGAGAGAGAGAGAGATGCGAAGCGATGATTCTCTCTTTGTCTCTTGAAAAGCCGTGTCATCTGCCATTCCCCCGTGACGTAAACAACTCTATTTCTGGTGTATTATAGCGTCATGGCTACCAAGACGAAGGATCCGCGAAGCAGGAGGGCGGGATTTACCAAAGGATATTATACTCTTCGGATATTTGTTATGGACTGCAAGTGTAACGCCAAACGGTCTTGATCACTTAACGACGACAGGTGATTATAAATTACTAACTATAAGTGTCTCTCACTCTCCCTCTCTCTCCCTCTCACATCGGGTAGCACCGTTAGCAAGAACATTTGTGTTTTTTTCGTTATTGTGTCTCGATCGATGACACACAGTCTTCATCCACTCAATTAAGTTCGATGTCGCTCGTTTTCACGTCACTCCGAATACGATACGATAATAACCGACGACGTTTGATCTCATGCGTAGAAACATTTTGACAAGATACTTTGTCGAGTGAATTATTTTTATTGTCAAGACGGCGTGTAAACTTGGATTTGAATTTAAAAAAAATTGGACGTTTCTCATATTTGACCTCACACGACATTCAGCTGTCGTCTTAATATACGCGACGTTATCGCGACGGGTTTGATAAAACGAACGAGACAAGGCTGCAACGAAGTAACAGAATGCATCAGTTGGAAGGAATATTGCACTCGTGATAGTGAGGAGATATCATTCGCCCTTATAATCGCTCCCAGTGAAAATAACCACTAATGGTCTTCGAGTTCTGATACAATTGCTTCTGAAAAAAAGAAGACGTATATTCAAAGTCTAGAATTTATCACGAGTACGGCTACCATGGTAGCGAGGCAATAAGGACAGGACCCGCACATGCGTTTTGATGAAGTGGGAGATATAAGGACGTACGAGTCGTGTTTTTATTCACAGCAGTAAAGTTGCAATTCATAGGAAGGATCGAAACCGATAATACCACTAACGAACCACTCAAGCTGCAGTTGAAATTGAATACCCAATGACGATCTGAGTGATGGGACGGAATTAAATTAAAGATGGCCGATCCGTGACGATTAGGAGTTCGACAGGTGCGAGTTTGTATTCGGTATACGAGTGCAAGCTGAACTCGAAGAAATTTACTCGAAGGCTTGGCGCTTGTTAAAATATAAAAAGAAAGAAAATAATCGAAAATTCGTTGATAAACATCCAGGCTGCAAATATACGTTGCCTCGTACGATACTCTTGAGACTTTGTGAAAGCGTGAAAAATGGGACCATACCGTAGCTTCACCGCGATATGGAACATATATATACATATAAATACATATACGCTCGTTTCTTTTTTTCTTTCTCTTCGAGTTCCGTTTTCTGTATTTATTTCTTCCTCTCGCGTTCTTTATTTTCTCTCTTTATTATATATTTACCACGGGCGTTCATGCAAATTCATCGCTCCGAGAGCTTATGGCCGTTATCGTAATTACATTCACAGCTGTATCGCGGGTGCGCGCATATGGGTATCGTATTTTTATTAACAAGATCCACCCAGCGCTTGACCTTTTTTTTCGCACACATCGAATTCATCGATTTCCAAATTGACACGCGGTGACACGAGCGTACATCGTTAATACATCGCTAGACGAGAAGCAGTTCTCCATTTTCCGACGAAAAAAAATTCGATTTTTAGGACGTCATTTTGAAAATTGATGTGTGATTCGACAATTCGACTTAATAAAAAAATGGATTTATTCAAAAACAAATTCTTCGAGCGATAATAAATTTTACCGATTGGAAAATAAATAATATATAAAACTTTGAAGTATTTTAAATCGAAGATGGATAAAATCTTGAATGATTCGGAAAATAAAAATGGAAATTCTCGCTAGAGTTAGTTAGCCGTAGAGACGCCGAGACTCTCGAGCTCCCAGCTCGTTCACGCCACAAATCGCGGCGAGTCTCTCGTGTGTTGCACTTCTCGCGGCTTATTATGATTAAACATTTTTATATTCTTCTTTTCATTTATTTTTTTCATTCTTCTCGATCATAAATAACTGATTGCGGAGTTGAGCGGAGCTCGCGAGCGGACACCCGTCGAGAGCTTCCCAGGCGATATTCTCGCATAAGGGATATTTCCAAACGATATACATAAACAGTGCGTTTTTCTCGGCGTACCAGCGCCGGTAAAAGAGTGTACGATGAGAAAGAGAGAGAGAGAGAGAGAGAGAAAGAAAAAACGATCGAGACTCTCTCGAGTAGCGCGTATCAGCTCCGCGTTAACACCGCACAGGAGGCCACTACCACTCTCGGAATACTCGAACGCGGTATATATACTTGGTAACAAGAAGAAGAAACGAAATAAGGAGGCTTTCCCGTGCGTTATAATGCAAAACGTGTATTACCTTGGCGCCTGAAGATTCGAGCGTATCTCGCGGGCTGTGCGTGGATGAAGCCGCAGCGCGTGAAACGCTGCGTTTCTCTCACCAGAGAGAGAGAGAGAGAGAGAGAGAGAGAATGCAAAATCGTGACGCGATGTTGCGCACTCGCACTGTGTATTGCCGGCGAGAGATCGCTCGGTATGCGAGGCGTTTAATCGGATTTGCTTACTTTTGCAAACCTCTCGCCGTATAAACTAGTAGATATGTATACTCGACTCGCGAGTCCCGGCAGACGCTCCGAGACTTACGCGTCTCTCGCGACGTACGAATAAATGTGTTTTGCGTACGAAATACTCGCGATAGAAAAATTATCGGGAATTATCGAACGGCTCGTACAAAACGGGGGAAATATTTCTTAAATAATATTTGTCTTTTTTAAACGGGCTCGTTGTCACTCGGTAAGTTGCCGACTTTGACCGATGGACACTCAAACCTCCCGTCGCCCTTGCATTCGATGAAAAGTCGCCGAGTTACAAACAAAAAAGAACCTGTTTCTCCTCGCACGTCGATGGAATAAAATTATCGAGTTGGACAAACACCTGGTGACGATCTTTCGCCTTATCGTCCGACAAAACGTCCCTAAGTATTAATTGAAAAAAAAAGAAAGAAAGGAGCAAAAAAAAGGGGGAAAAACGTAGGTACCATTATCAGCCACGAGTGTGTTTCCGCGAACATTAAGGATATAATGATAAGAGGCACCATTAACGACCAAAAGAGTTTGAGTAACTCTTCACGCACTGAATGCATAAACAGTGTGGTAACACTTGCCGCGGCGGTGGTCGCGACTCTTTCTCGTTCCTACCGGTCATCGGCTGGTGCTAACTCCCATGCGGTTATAGCCCGCGACACCAGCGAGAGCTCTCCGCACGCGTTCAATGTGTCACGAATGACGTTTTAATGGACGCGACAAATATCGCGACTTTTTTCATTCGTTTTTTTTCTCGTGCCGTGTTTGTTTTTTCTTTTTCTTCCTCTTTGCGTCTCGTTTCTTCGTCGATACAAAAAATGGAAAAAAGCAAAAAAGTAAAAAAAAATGAAACAGGAGAGAGACGATAAGCGGAGCCGAGGGAAAATACGCTGGGAGAGCCCATATGTCGGGCAAACATCGACGCGTGTAGCACTCTCCTCGAAAGCGCGCACGATGCACTTTTCTTTCGTGTATGTTTTGCTTTCGAAGGTGGTTTACGATTCGGAATTTTTCTGATACGACGCGGTATACAGGTATTGCATATATGTATTTCGCATTCTCCCTCGCGGTGAAAAATATACAGGCCGACCAAAGGGGCTTTGATGACGTACGAGCGCAATAAACATTCGCACATGGCAAATGTTTCATACGCATGCGCGTCTCTGTTCGTATAAAGCGATTGACCGCATCGAGCTGTCGTCACTCGCCGATATCTTTTCCCATTCGTTTCGATCCTTTTTTCTTCCTCGTCTCTTCGTCGTGACGCCCCGAGCGTCAAAATAAGGCACTTTATACCCACATGACCGTTTCTATGATAGCAGTATATTATATTCTCGGGGGAATAATATTACTGTTAAATTTTTTAACGATTCTCACTGTCGAGATCGAGCCACTTGGACTCTCTCGCCAACGAGTTTCAACATTCTCTCTTCTCCTCTCTTCGGCGAGGACGGATCATTATTTCATATTCAAATCACCCGGTTTCCAATCAGCGAAATTAGAATGCGATCGTTTTGTTCGTGACGCGCCCGGCGGAGAGCGCGGAGGCCGCACCGGCAGACTGTCGGCCGGTCAGAGCTACCCACCAGTGTGTCCGGAGCGATCTCTCGCTCTCTCGCAACACAGCTGCTATTGCTTCTGCTTTTGCTGATGTTACGGAGCGAGAACGCGCGCGGCCCAAGAATGAATTATGACGTTGCGGCGAGCTGCGCTAGCGCACACTCGTATACGCGTATACCTATATATGTGTGTGCGCGATCAAGAATATACAGGTCGCAGATTTTTTTTTACACCAGACTTCTTTATTATTATTTTTTTCGCGTCAACACTGCCGACCAAAAAGACACTAGATGAGCTAAGAGCAAAATAAGTTTGCCGATTCTCCTTTTTACTTCCTTTTTTCTTCGATTTCGTGACTCCTTATTTTATACGAGTTCTTCAGGATTCGGGGAAAAGAAGGAACTCGCGTACAATATAAAATACAAATAACACGAAACGAGATTCGCTTCTCGAAAAAAAGATAAATGAATTTCGCTTCTGCACGGGCCTCTCCACCGTGGGCGGATACCTCGTAAAGCGGACTCGTGGGATCCAAACACATACGAATTTTCAATGTTTTGGTAGGGAATCTGCATCGACGGTGTTCCTTTCTGAAGCGTGTCACGTTTTTCGTAAAGGTCGAGGAGAATATTTGCTGATAATATCTGTAATCATTGAAGCCTCGAACGATCAATTCTGTATGGCGACAATCGTCGAAAGTTCGCGAGATTTATGGAAAACAACGATGTGTGCACCATGAATCAAATATACTCTCGGGCCACGCGAGAGAGGCGAGAGACCAACGAATTAGTCGTTGTCCCGACTAATTGGAAATGAGAAATTCACGGCGCTTTTAACGATCGATCGTCGATACGTTTGTGTATGTTTTTAGGGTAAGACTGGGATTTCGTATTGAAAAGTAAATTTGACGCGTGTGAATACTTTCCTAAAATCGATATTATCAATAATTTCGGAAGAAATAATAATAATAATTACGGTATAAAATTTACTTCGAAATATCGTAAAACGATCGTTTCGGTATTATTTTGAAAAATTTCGAAAGATTGAGAATAAAACTTGGGTAATAAAGGCGCTTGATGAAAAATCGCCGATCCTTCCAGTGACAGACGTATTGATCATAGATTTGGCGCTTTACATGATTCGTACCATAACCGAAGACTTATATCTACATAAAGGCGCGTAATAAAGACGAAGAATTTTTAACATTTCGTCGATTATTAATCCGCGTAAAAGATCAAGGCAAAAAGTTAGAGAAACTTGAGAATATCTCGTCGGAAGAGGAAAAAATATCGCGTTAAAAATATTCGAGATGTCTTCTTCGTCGTATTGGCGTATCAATAACGTAACGAGGAATAAACACCTGTGTCGCGTAGATAGACACATCGCAACATACCTACCTAGGAAATATAATCAGAGAAATCGTCGTGCACATCGTATATATTAAAAACGAAACACGATCACTTCATAATTCGCGACTCAATCAATGTCAGAATGAATTTTCTCCCAAGTATTCTAAGATCTCTCCCAAGAATCTTGATAAAATGATCGATCGATGATCGTACAATAAAATTTCAACGTAAACGAATTTTCGCATTTCGATAAAAGATTTCAAAGATTTGCTCCGTAATGCACGATCGTTACAACCATAACCTCGGTCGCCTCATTCC
Source organism: Netelia inedita (assembly GCA_964017225.1). Classification (NCBI taxonomy): domain Eukaryota; kingdom Metazoa; phylum Arthropoda; class Insecta; order Hymenoptera; family Ichneumonidae; genus Netelia; species Netelia inedita. The sequence continues at coordinate 11,406,215 of OZ024921.1, forward strand.
CGTAATCATATTTCTCTAATTAACTTCCATCCCGCGGGAGCATCGTAAAATAATATGTACGACGCGTTTCGCTCGAGCGAAAATATTCATGGGTGGTCCAATAGGAATGATAAAGTGCGCGCTTCGCGCAATGACACTTTCGATATAAAAAAAAAAAAAAAAATCAAAGAAAAGAAAGCTCGCATCTTCTCGCGCGCCAGCAATTATATGACTTACGACGAATGCAATTTAGCGCCGAAGAGTCCGCGCGCGCTCGTTCGCGAGGCAAAACTTTCGCATATACCAGGGACATACGCGCGGTAATCGTACACGGGCAAAACCGGCGGGCGCGGCGAGAGCCTTATTTCCGTAATCGTAAAACGCGCAACTCTCCGGGACTCGTCGGAGAGCCGTAAAGCTTTCGGAAAGTGCCATATAGGCATGTACGACGCGAATATATATGTATATATATGCGTAAATGTAGATGTGTATACATCTCTTACATATACGCGAAACTGTACTGCGGAAGGTGCAACGAGCGAAACCCGCCGAGCGGTGGCAGTTACACGCCGTAAATCAGAACTGGACATCCACGTATGTGGCATGCGATTAATATAGTACGTATGTATATATATGAATATGCCTGCGCGTAATAATCTTACATCTTAAGTAGAAGCGTTTCTCGCTGATCATCGACGACGGCAAAAAGGCTCGAGCAAGGATGCACGTTTATAACGAATTAAGATACGATGATAGATATACATAGCCGCAATTATCGAAGTATTAAATAATCTTGGCCGTAATTGAAAATACATATACGTATCTTCGTCTCGCGATCTTCGACCGTGCCGATCTTGGACGTGGCACCTGTCGTTATAAAGCGCATCTATTTGTTTTCTTCAATAATTTATTTAACTATTATCGTTCGTTGGAGAATCGATGCTTATAACTTATACGTGAAATATACCGGTAATTATCTCTTGAATTTGAAAAATAACGTATTTACGAAACAAAAGCTCGTTCGGTAAAATCGCTCGATTATGTGGTAAATGAGAGTCGAAGGTGTTATTATTTAGGCTAATCCATGTCTCGTATCAGGCTCGAATGTAGCGCTCTTATGCGTCGCAGGTGCAACGTGGAACCTGCAGGCGCGTATGGTCGCGGGGGTGTCAAGAATAGTTCGAGTTGGAGGTAAAAGTGCGTAGGTAGGAGGAGAAGAGGCCGCGACGGAGAAAGACTTATACGTTCTCGTTATCGTCTTTTTTCTTGCTGATAAAAGGAGAAAACACGACTGGCAAACTCGGTAGACGAACGTCAGAGTACGAGTATACATTACAGTATTCCATCCTATATACATCCATATACATATATATTTCTACATATATGTATATGTGTATACATATGCTTGTTTGTATATATAGGCATTATATACACCTTTATGTATATGTATATAGATAGGTATATACATACGAGAGTACGAGGCCCGGTGCTCCGCCCCGGGAACACGGGCAACATGGCCGCTGAGGGACGGATTGGCGGAGGCGCGCCGCGACGTTCGTCGTGACGCCCGCGCTTCACTCACCGCAAGGCAAACAGCGAGCGGCGGTATACCCAGAGCCCGCGAATTCAAACTCACCGTGGCGGCTCCGCCGCGGTTTCAGTCCTCTCCGGCACTCGACTTGCCTTCTCGCCGCAGACTTTCCCCCCTTTTTCTATATCATACGGCACTCCTTCCGCGGGGCGATCCCGCGGCGTGTGTTCAAGGCGCGATTCGAGTCGTCGAGCTGTGGACGAGAGGAGAGCTCTTTCGCGCTCTCTCTCCCTCTCCCTCTCTCTCTCTCGCTCTTAAAGAAACCGCCCACCCTCGCTCGCACACCTTTCTGCTATACGATATACCGACGCCTCGGCGTTCACCTGTATATATTACGAATGTGTAGATAGATATAGATATACCTCGGAACAACGTCCACCGCGAGTACAAATACACTCGTGAATCTTTCGATTTTCGAAAAAATGGCCAGCGCAATGCTACGAAATAAATTAAGAGAATATTTGTTTTTGATATTCGGGAAACAAAATGTCCGGTCGTTCGAACGACTGTAACCTTCCTTACGACACGCTATTCAATTTTTGAATTTGTTCTCTTCATAATCGTACGAGCTTCAAAATACTTTATCGTTCTTAAAATAAGTATGTTTTGTTCGAATATATTGTGTAGATTTATATAATTACTTAACGCATTGTCCGTAGGCAACATAGGAAAATGTTTCGTACCTTCGAAACTCTCGTTACAATGGAGTCTCGGAGCCACCGGTGCGACGATTCGAGGAAGTCGCGATAGCGAAGTAGAGCTTAACGATATATATATATAATACCTCGTAAATGACATATCTATATCTGTAACAGAGGCAGTTGTCTCGCTATCAGTGAAATTATAGACTCGGAATCGGTGAGAAGTGTCCAGAAGTCGATATATATATTGCCGACTGGATAATTCATGGATCGATCGAGCCAATTGTATTGCGCAATAATCCATAATTTAACGGTACATCTATTATCTCTCCGATCTCGCTATAAATAGATTTCGAAGCCTGTGAAAAGTAAGAGGGTGGGACGAAAAGGAAAATGATATGAATATATGTTTGAGACGAATTCGTACAATGTTTTGGGACCTTTCGCGCATGTATCGGATCTATATAGGATAGAATCTCTTGTGTTCTATCCCCTCGATCCCAGTTTCATCCCCCGCGGTGATGCTGCGAATAGTTCGAAGCTTACGCGGCTACGCTTATAACCATATCGATATAGGGTGTGTATTATATTATGCGTGTACCTACTGCCGAATTTCTATCGCCTCGGGGTGCGAGGCGTTGCTAAATATTGAGTGACAGTTTTTTGGATCCAGGGTTGATCGTCCAGCACATATATATGTATGGATATACATATAGTAGACTTCTACGTGTCAAATTAGTCGTGGATCTCTGATCGTTTTAAAAAGCGCGAAGGACTCGACTTTTTTCACCCGTCACACCGTGATTCGTCGCAAAAGTATCGGGCCTTTTGCCAGTCCCCAACTTTTCTCTTCTCCAACTATCACAGGTCCTGGTGTATTCCACTCGCAAGACAGGGTGGCGTCCGAAATGAACACAACATACATTATATTCCATGCTGATGAGGACGAATATAGCACGTAGAAAAACAGGCGACTTGCAGATTCTCAATCGAAACCACGCTTGTACAAAAGTTGTGAAAAATTAAAAAATAAATAAATACCAGTGACATAGAGTGAAGAAGTAATGTGCAATTTGTAAGCTGTCAATCGAGTTTTCCCAGTTTCTCGATTTGTCCGGTAATGCATGACGCGAGTATATGCACGTGCCGAGCGCATGACCTGGCGAGCGATGTCTCGACTAGAGACACCTCAGAGATGAATGATTTGTCGGTCATGAAGTAAATTGAATATAGACGTCATTTTGAAAAACATATTATTTGTTTTGATTTAATTCAAGTATCTACCTACATTTTATTTACAGTTATTGCATTGGTCGCGATATTACACGAATTATTTTGTATTCCAATAAATCTGGACAAATTTAAACGAATCTTGAATAATTTGAATGAAGTTGTGTTGTTTTTTTTGTGGTGCAAGATAGAAGAATCATAGGCCTCAAGTTTTATTCACGGGCGCCACCTGTTGAGCCACATAACCCGGGATCTTCGACCGTAATCTTTTCAGACGCCATTACACTTAAATACAAACGAGACTACGGGTCCCCAGTGAGTGGATGATACCTCGGGGAGTTGGGGGGTAGGGGGTGAGAGAGGGTGAACGTTTTCAAGGCTATAAACGACGCTGACATTAGCATAAATTTATCCCCTCCACCTCCCCTCCCCCGCCTGTGAAGACAAAAAGTGTCACTGTTCTTTTCCAAGTCGAACAGAAACCCGTGAAACAGGTATAAACTAGCTGGTGCACGAACGCATCGTCTAGTACACCACCAGCTAGAGAAACGAAGTGAGAGAGAAGAGAAAGAGAGGGATGCTGCCGTTTATCTGTCTCTGGAATTATCGTTTGACGGGTCTCACCCACACGCGGTGTCCCTATGGCGATGGTGATGGCGGTGTTGAAGATCGAACCGGAGGAAAAAAACGAGGACACGATCTTTCTCATTCCCAAATCTTTTTGTTCATATATATGTTGTTTCCCTAGGCGTCAGCCTCCCCGTCGGGAGTTCCTTCTCGTCTCGTTGTGTCTCGTCCGTCATTCTGTCTCCATTCCTCGATCCCGAAGAACTCGCGCGCGTTGCCAAGAAATAAAGTATAGAAGGAAGATAGAAAGAGATAGAGAGAGAGAAAGATGTCCCTAACCAGATAAATCCGATCGTTGGTCTACTTTGGACCGATCGCTCCTGGTGATCTTTCAAAAAGACTACGAGAGTCATCGGGAGAAAAAGCAATAGCCATAGAGCCTCCTAATATATATGTATGCAGACACACAGAAAGGTGAGTGTAAAAACACACAGGGGTGGTTTTCTTTTGCCGCGTGCGGTTTCTCTTCGTGCAAAGCCTCGTCCTATGATACACCAAGGAATAGGGAGTCTCGTAAGCGCCACAGGATATCCCCAGGTATCCCAGGGTAATGCTGTGTCGCGGATAAGATCACCCGGACCGATAATATCTAATAGGAAGAGTCATTCCCAAGATTTGGGACATCGGTAAATGTCTTTTGGCTCTCGAGGACCCCCGATATCATTTTATCATACGCATTCGTCGGCATTATTGCTAAAGGAATCGCAAGATACGCATGTGGTTGTAAGGACGTTATAGGGAGGCTAGATCGTTTCTACCAATTGATCTCACGTGCCGTCAATGTACTGCCAAAATACCATTTCTCCCTTTATCTGTTCTCTAACGCATCTCGTTTCTCTGCTTGAGCATATATCTATGTAGAATAACGATCTCGCCAGCACCGCCACTGTCTTGTACCAGAGTCAAAGAAAAATGAACGAGGCTTCGAATTTGAAAAGAGACGAAACACATAGCGGGTGTAGCGAATTATAAAGGATTAAAGCATGTACCGGGTGTGTGGTGGGGGTATAGCCACTCCTGTATGGTGGGGGTATGGCCACACCTGCGCACTTGTACGCGAAGAGAGAGACAGGCATATCAGTGAGCTAGAATGGCCGCGTCTGCGGACGCACGCGGAAACTCGTCCTAGATTATACGTCGATCATTAATCACTGTATTAAAGATAATGATTTATCGCTCAATAATCAAAAAATATTCCAAGTTTCCTCGAAAATCGATGCATAATTGCTCTGTCTGTCTATCTAAATTTTAAGGGTGTCAAGCATGTAACGGGTATATGCCAAGCCTACGGACTAAGGCGGGAAGTATATATAGATATAGGTCTAGATTCGTTTCACAGGACAATTAGGATAATAATGTTGTATGTAGGTAAGAAAACAGGTTGCCGGAGTGACGAGTGTTAACCACACGTGGAGAACAGATTTCTCGCGGTTAAGTATAATGTCGGCGCTCCAAAGCCAATGCATCAATCACTTGCACCCCCGGAAAGCCACATAAGCCATGTAACGCGAGATACTTGATCGAGAGATGACTACCATCTCGAATTGGCTGGTTATGCGTCAGTGGAATAAATTCAAGACGAACTGATGCAATTTTCACGTAAGCTCTTTTACGATACCGAATTGACGTTACATACGATAATAAATTACGTTATCCATACTCCGTATTTTACGAAAGCATTATTCCACAGGTTTTGTTACCGACCAACGAGAAATTTGTTTCCAGCTATGTAAAATTGTCAGTAGAACAAGTAGGCATTCTCTTGGAAATCTATCATTTTGAGAAAAAAATATATTCTACGCATGCTATGTGACCGACAGAACGAGCTTGCTATTTTTTCAACGATCTCTAGCTTACCGGTTTACGGTCAAAGTGGCGTTTACATGACCGACGCTCGGACACTGCTAGCAATAGGGAACTGTATCGCGACACGAAATCTATTACTTCAAATATTCTTGTCTGATTCAGAAATAAATTTTATTGTAAAATTAACTGATTCTAGAAAATGTTATCTCCACTCCCTTTGTCGATCCAACTCGTGGGTACTAGTTATCGACCGTAGGAAATATAAGCAGTCGGCAGTATCGGTACCTATCTTTGCAGACATGGCTATTTACTAGATCCCCGTTTCTCCAAACATATGTATATCGTCTTATCGGAGGATTCAGTAATCTGTATAACATTACCAAATTAGGGGATGATTCACATTACCCTATAGATTATATTAAGCAATACATAGTGTTCCGGACGAGCCCATTGCGTATACCTAACCTGAATATGTCCGGAGTGACTCGATGTAGTTTCCACCGCAGTTGTAAGAGGCATTTCGGTCGCCCTAAGCAAATTCGTTTGTTTATCACGTAAGGCAGTACGTCCAACTAGCAATCGCTCTACCGTCTTCGGTCATACAATATACTTCGCATATACGGAGCTCAACAAACTTAGCCGCGGCTATAAAAATATCGAAACTTTTTTATGCCAATCGATTGTTAGTCGTTTGTTAATGTTTGTTAGACAAAAGTTAGCGTTTATTGGACTTTATGTATTGACTAATACGAAAAAAAATTCATGCCAAAGTTAGGCGTGCAAAAATGGTTTTTAATGATTTCGAACTTTTCTTCGTAACCAATCGTTTTTTAGTTGTTCGTTAGTTTTTGTTAATCGATTTTTATCGTTTGTTAGAGCTTTATTTTCATTTAATCGTTGAAAAACGTTTCGGCTCTATAGCACGTTGCAAGCCACTTGAAGTTGACTGCATTGTCACGACAATTACAGCAAAACGCTGATTCTTTTTAACCTACTCCATTGTTAATCCATTCTTAGTGACAATGGGCCGGGCGAAGCCATGCCCGGCCGTCGTAGTAGTGCCGCCAACTTCACGTAGCAGTGCAGTCAACTTCAGCCACGTGAAGTTGACTGCATTGCCACGACAATTTCAGCAAAACGCTGATTCTTCTTATCCTACTAGATTTTTAGTCCATTCTTAGTGACAATGGACCGGGCAAAGCTGTGCCCGGCCGTACCAACGATTAAATGAAAATAAAGCTCTAAAAAATAATAAAAATCGACTAACAAACACTAACGAACAACTAACAAACGGCTGGTTACGAAGAAAAGTTCGAAATCATTCAAAACCATTTTCGCGCGGCTAACTTTGACATGAAATTTGATTTCGTATTAGTCAATAAATAAAATCTAACAAACGCTAAATTTTCTCTAACAAACACGAACAAGCGACTAACAATTGATTCATATAAAAAAAGATTCGATATTTTAATAGTCGCGGCTAAGTTTATTGAGCTGTGTTGCGCAGGGCAGCCACCTGAGACACGGTGGTGGCACCATCTATTGAGTTTCGTCTCAAGTTTTTCGTGCCGTTTTATGAACAGGTTTTACGCTGATAATTTTCTTTGTTCACTATTCATACAACACGCGCTGCTTTTTTTATATTAATAAATACTGTAATTCTTTAATGAATATTAATGTCGTTAATTAGATAACACGCGTTCTATTATACGTGACTTCCGCGATCCTATATATATGTAGAGAATATCGACTGACGACTACGAATAGGATTCTAGCCAGGCTATTAATTGTCGTTCGATTTTAACTTGACTTAACTCTTTAAGGCTGTCGATCCCCTCGGAAGGCGTCCCGAGGACTCTCACTTTTACTGGTTATTTGGAGTTTCGAACAGACGATTTATCGCATAATCTTAAATCAAATCTAATTATTACAGTTACCTATGTGTTTTCATAAAATCCGCAAACTTAATCCTTTCTGTCCGATCATCTTCATCCCCCCAAAAAATAACTACGAAAGAGTTTTTTTTTTGCAAATCGTTCATGTATTAAATAGAATAACGTATGTTACAATGAAAAAAAGATAACAGTATGCACAAAAACAGGTACCTAAATGTGTATATCTACATTGTATACTGATATACGGCTATCGAATCGTTGTAGTATATATATGTATGGATGTATACAATTTTTTGTTTCGGTACATACAAGCCTAAATCTTATCATCGAGGTACATCTGTACCTGTGTGCTTGTTAAATGGTCACAATTTTGTCTGTCAGCCAGTAAACGTTGAATTATATGGTACACCAATGTTTCATTTTATTGCGACGATGGCAGTGTGCGAAACATGCCTCGAATTTTGGGTATAACAATGTAAAAAAAAACCCAATCATATAGGTACATAAAGTGACAAATCTTTTTTTCATTCCATTTTCTTTTTTCTTTTGCACATTCGCATTGTCGACTCCTTTTGCCTCGTGTGCTCACTTCTGCGTCTCGCAGAGCCAAGAAGCCGCAGAGTCTTGAGGTCGATAACTTTCCCCTATGTTCGTATACAAATATATGCGCCTCTCCCTCTCGCACTTGTCAGAACACGTTGTTTTTTTTCACAAAAGTTAAAAATTATCGACTAGCAAGCACCGAAAAGTGCCAACGTATCAGCGATGGATGCAAGAAAACGATATCAAAGTTCTATCTCTTATATTTCGGTATACTAAAATTTTGCAAAAAGTATTAATTATCGGTAAGGTTGTCATGAGAATTGGGCCGTACACGTTGGTAAAAAAAAAATTATCATTTTAAGGCTGCCACAAAAAATTGAAATAAAGAACAAATAACAAAAATCTTGCATCCGCGCGCTTGACCGGACGATAGTACCGGTTTATGATTGTATCGAAAAAACCGTTCCCTCCCTGTCTGTCTCTCTCACTTTCTTTAGATTATATCATATGAAAATTACATACGTCCCCCCAAAAAAATGATATATATATATACATAAACGCAAAGAAATTTTCATTCGAACACTGACCCACAGGAATATTTTACCGAATTTGAATTTTGAGCACAGGAATGCGACGAGATTGCTTCATTGGTTTATCGTCAATTCTTTCTTCTACGTTCTTTTCGTCTTTTAAAAAATTTATTTATTAAACCGGATGGATAGAGAGGTATCGCGCTGTTTTGCGACTTTCGTTTTCCTCTACAAACTATATTGCAACTAAACACTATGGTTTACTGCTAAATTTTCCATTACTAGTCTATTCTCCCTGGAGGCAAATACTGGCGGACTACGATAAACTATGTTTTAACGTTGTTTACGTTTGCAACAAATCTATGATAACTAATAGGAAGAAAGCCTTGCGATAGGGATTTGTTTTTGTTATTTTTCTTTGTTTTTATTATAGCCGTGAAATTCGACTTTGACTTTCACCTTCGAAATTTGAAAAAATCTTGGCTCTGTAGATTTGCCTTTTATTCTCTTTTTTTCCTTTTTTCTCTTTCACTGTGCTTTAGAATAGATAAACATGTCATCTCAGTGGTCTTGTTTTTTAATGCTATATTTTCTATCAGCAAACGTGTGTTTGAGCTGATCCCGAGCAATATTTTTCGTCGAATGAATACTGATCGCTGTTTAGCAAGAGTCACTTGGGATTATTTCATACATACGTTTGATTTGTACATACGTTTGTATAGTTCGCGATTGCCGAAAGACATATCGCGGTTCATCTGTGTCAACAATCTTACAATTAGTCTCACAGATAACAGACGAATATCATGTCTATGCTTCTTTTTTAAAAAAAAACAGTCTACCGCAACTACAACGACGATCTTTTGAACGGGCGATTGCGGAACCACGCAATACTCGTGAGCCCTCCATAGGACGATCATGTCTCTCGGCACGACAGTTTTATCTTCATCTCGCTACACTAAGATCCGCGTCTCGCGCTACGGCAAAAGAAGAAAAGAAATAAAATAAAATAAACCAAGGCTGATAAATTATAATCTCACGTTCTCGCTTCGGCGTTTTGCATCTTCGCCATGTTCTCCAACCCTCTCACGTTTGTCCTCTCTCTCTCTCGAGATTCGCAATGAACTCTGATGTGACCTCGGTACATTTTGCGATCACGAGAGAAGCGGCTCACGCACGAAAAACCGTTCACGTCTGTCCCTTAGGAATTAACGAACCTTATGATCAAACGGAATAGAATGTTTTTTCTTGCTCGCCAATTGCATTAGTGTCGAACGAACGCCAGCATCGTGGAGATAGACGTAGAGATAGTAATCGAATTGTGACGACTCGAGAATTGAAGAAAGAGATGGATTATCCGATAAAATTGCATCATCGCATTGCGCATGAACTTTGCACTTGTTCGAAATAAGAACAAAAAAGTCGGACAGATGGTGTAGCGAGTGATCTTTAGTCAATGATTTTCTCGTAAGGGCGGGGTTTGGATATATATATAGAGAGAGCGAGAGAGAGGGAGGGAGGGAGAGCGAGACGCACACAGAGAGAGACGGAGAGAGATGATCCCGCCAGAGGGATCTTTGAGAGCGCAGAAATTAAAAAAAATTGCGCTCTTTGGATGTTCGCGTACGCCTTATCGTGGACGTGCGCGACGATTCGAAAGCGTGGTCATCAGCCACAGCTCACTTGGGCTCTGAACCCCTCGTTGCATTCGCAATATCGTGAATGCTCGAGTATGTCCCGGTTACGAAGCCCAATACGCCAAACGATATTATAGCTATGTTCTTGTACAGCCTCCAGTTGAAACGTCCAAGTCCGTCTTCCTGTTCCCAGACAGTGACGAGCTCGATTACAGAGGGTAACATCAGACCCAGGGTCGATAGACAAACAGCGCCGACGAGCGAAATAAATGGTCCTAGGTCCGGTATCGCGATAGCAACACCAACCGTGAATATCACCAACGAAATCCTTACACCATACTCGGCCCACAATTTTCTTGCTCCAAAGTGATGCTTCAGATTTTTCCATATGATCTCCATCGGCACGTAAAACTGAAGTCCATAAGTGAAAAATATCGCTGTTCCTATCATAAGTTGTACGCACTGAGCCGGTATCTCTTTGGTATTGAGATTCAACGTTATGTTGTCCTTGGTTCCCTCGCCGAATTTCAAATAACCAAAAAAGCCTACGGTGGTGTAGAGAAGAACGACGCAGAACATGCCAGTGTTTAGAACACCCGGACAACCGATGAAGTGGGTAGGGGTCTTCATGTTGTTCTCCAACGGCATGACCTGTAAAATATTGAAAAAATCATCTTAGATTTGGACGAACGTCATTTCTTTCCGATGGATGAATACGTTGGGAAGAAATCAATTGAACTTACAACACCAATGCCCTCAAGAGCGAAGATGGCAGTGCCGAAGAAGAGCGGGAGTTGGGACCAGGATGAAAAGTTTGGCACGGTATCGACACTCGGGAGATCGTTGAATACGTAGTACAACGTAATACCGATACCAACCGCCATCAGACAATTGGCGACCATTGAGAATGGTGCGAGATATTTAAGATTTCTAACGAGGGAAAATGCCATGAGAAGTGGCAAGAGTGCTGCCATGTAGAATCTCTGATCGTAACTCGTTTCGGTGTAATAATCGGTGACGGCTTTAATATTGCCGGAAACGAATACTACGTAGACACAGCAGCAGCCGATCAGATCTATCACCAGAAATGTATTTATCGTTGCTCTGAAAATAATAAGATTGTAGATCAGCACGATTACGAAAATAATAATAAATCGTAGTCAAATATCGTTGATCGTGTCTTAATTTTCATCGACGATTTTTGTAAATTACTTACTTAGCTAGCCTCGCGTATTTCTGAACCGGCTCGGGACCAACGAGAAAAGCCGCCTCGGCGACATCGGCAAAGCCAAGACTGGGTGTTTGCGTGCGCCGGCAAAGATTGTGAGCGCACTTTACGAGTATGTGAACGCAGTAGGTGCAAGTTGCACCGATGAAGAAAGTTGCGAACAGTCCGAATAGGAGACCGGCGTTTTTGAAGGCAAATGGCATGGCAAGAATTCCCGTGCCGAGACTTCCCTTGAGCAAGTGAATGAGAGTGTCGAGATCGGACGTCGGATGTGCCAATTTTCGATGCTCGAAGGGATCGTAAAGAGCGGCTTCCTCGTCGCTGGGTCGCTCGACGAGTGGCAGAGTCGAGCCATTCGTAAGCGTAATAGGAACTTCATTTTTCTCGCACTTGTATCTGCAAATCGGATATCGTTAGAAATATGTTCGTATGGGTATTTCATTTTTAATTTTCTTACACGACTTCACATTTAACATTAATCCTAATATTATTATAGATTATAATTAATATAATATACTAAACATAACATTAAATTACTAGTCGCATTGCGTAGCAGTGTTTCTATCATATATATTGTTCACTTATGACTATCCAGTGTACTTTATCATGTTTTTCATGTCAGGGCAAAAGAAAAATAAAGATGTGAAAATGTTTGAGAATTCTCATGAAAGGACAAATGTATTTTTAAAGGACAAGTGAGTGTTTTGCATTTTTGCTATTTTTGTTTTATCAATCTACATTTTGATGTTGGGTCGAAAATTATTGCATCTGATTGTGACGGAAAAGAGACGAGTTGATTGTCGATTATAATAATAAATCGTTTGATCAAAGTCGTTTGCCAACAAACGTGCCGAGCTCAAAGACTTTTATCAATGAACGATGATTAACATTTTGAGTTAATCAATGCATTAGCGCAAATAAAAAATTCCAATTGCGTTTTGTAACGCTTGGGTGACCGGCGAGATTGACACGGGACACACCCATAAAAAGAACGGTACTTCGAAAAATACTTCAACAGTGAGTAAGGCTGGCACGAGGTATGTGTATAAGAGACAACGGGTCAATATACTACATGGATTCGCATTGAGGAAAATCATAGTTTCTGTGTGTGCAAAGGAAACGTCGGGATGTACATAGGAGAAGCGTTGTGCGATTGCCAAGGAATGTGAATTTACGCGAATAACTGACAATGAGTAGCGCTGAGTACGATTTGATATGTGATTGAGCTAACGAGATTTACTTGCCCAAAACAAAGTCTGGTAAATTATTGCGAGTGGTGTAATAAAATTTTTGGACAGCCTCGGGACATCTCGGTAGCAACTTGAAACGAAATGAAAGAAAAAATCCGAATCTAACCATTCAAGACAATAAGTGTCCTGTCGGTGGAGTGCGATAGAAATTTAATGAACTTTTTCGACTATTTTTAGTAGATTATAATTTATAAGTGCTATTCGAAATTTGTTAACCAAATATAATAATATTTATGTAAAATATTATTATTTTATAGAATATAAATTTGTAAATTGCAACGACAATTTTTAATAAAAAAATTAGCAAAAGCTTCAAAGTGAATGTAACATTGTACGCGTTTTATCGAAAGAATTTGGGCTTGAATCGTACGTTACTTGCGTTTTGCAGGCGTGTGCCCGCTTCAAAAAACCGGATTACAAAGGTCGTTCGAGGCCTCGTCCTCGTAGTTTCTTAAGAACACTTTAATCGAGGCATATCCCGAGACTGGCCACTTGACTGGACGTATTGGAATCGCAGTCATCGCACGACCTTAATTAAAAAGGGTGCTCAAGAGTCTTTAACTCTTTATCTCTCTCGTTGCTCAATGATGCGTGTAAAAGTGCGTGTGTCGTCGATGTTGGGACATTGCGATAAATAATTATGCTCCGAGTATATCTAGCGAGCGACAAAAATTACGGCTGTAACATGTATTGCATATCTGAGACGAGAGTGCGGTTGATGCCCGTATTATTATTATTTACTTTTCTTTCTCATCATTGAAGAGTCACTGCTCGATTATTTCGATTATTCGATTTTAAATTCATTAGCGATGGATATTTATGTATTTCCAAGAGTGCATGAATCTGCGTGTGTGTGTGTGTGCGCGTGTATGCTTATCAGTGAAAAAACGTGCGCTTCATGCTCGTGCACCTTGATTACTCGATTATTCTAGACAATTTTCATTTACTAAAATAAAATATTCATTAAAAAGAGAGCATGTGAACACGTGCGGCTGTACCTTTATTTATTTACCCATAAACACATACGCAGAATTTATTATATGCATTAAAACTACTTTTATGAACCGTTTAGGACTCGTATTTTCGTCGTGTTGTGGCGCGTCGCGCGTGTGAGGACCGAGCGGCAATATTAATCGAACGCCATTTCTTCCGGAAGAGAAAGAAGTCAAAGAGGAGTGGAGCTTGGGGAAGGATATGGTGCAATGTCGATCGCGAGACTCTACCAATTTTTTTCCTCCTTCGTTACGTTCGAAAGGAAATATCTAAATATATTATAGATTGTATATCCGCTGATTGTGATAGTGTCTATAGGAGTGCAAGAAACTTATTTTTGATAACCGAACACGACAGAAAGATTTGTGTGTGAGAGAGAGAGAGACAGAGAGAGATGGAGATACAGAGAGGGAGTACGGTGATCGTTGATGATTCACATCTTGTATTTCGAACGACCACGCTCTCGTAAACATAGAAAACAGTCATTCGTGTCATCGTTCTTACTCATTCGCTTCGTTTCTTGCACTTTTTGTTTTCTTTATTTGCTTTTATCGAGATAAATTGCAACTGTATTAAAAATTCACGCTTGCCGCGTTCGAAAGATAAATGTGAGTGTCCCGTATCTCTCTCCTACCTGAAATTGTCCATGTATATAGTGTACGATAATGTTCATGCGACATTTTTCATTCCCAACGAAAAAAGTATCCACTATAAATTACACATAGTCAAGATAGTACGTATTGATATGTATGTGTACGAGCTTGTAGTATTCGTGTCAGTGTGTGAATGAAAAAAAAAACAATTGCCCATTGGAAATAATAGGAAAGTCCTATACGTTCGCAGACGAAATACACATTTGATGGCAACGACATCGATATTTTAAACGTAACGTTCGGATCACTGTAAAATTAAAGTTATAAAAAAAGTATATATATGTATATATATATATTATATATATATATATATAAAATACAGTATTATTAGAAAATCGTAAAGGTATAGGTGTGTAGGTACCCGTTGAGGTGCGGTAGGTTTCTCTCCTCATACCAGCTGTGTGCCGAGAGCTTTCTGTCGGACTAAGAAAGCTCATACTAGATTTTTATTGCTCTGACTGTGTGCGTGTGTGTATACCGTGTGTTCGCCGCTTTGTTTTTTTTTTGGTTCTCGCGGGTCACGTGATAAATACGTGGCACGAACACACACGTGGGGTCTCACATCGCGTTGGTGGCTTTTTTCTTTTTTTTTTGTTCGTATTTTTTTTTTCAATACACACACGCACAAGCGCATTTTGTATTTTTGTTTGTCTTTCTGGGCAGCTGCAACCACCGCACTGCATCACCGACGCCCAGCGCCCACGACGCAGTACGACGACTAACAAGCCTTCTCGTTTACGTTAACATTGCACTTTACAACAAAAAAAGGGTAACACACGATTATCATATATATATAACATTTTACATTTCGTAAATACGTATATACACATGTATATACATATATATTTTTATACGTGAAAATTGTTCTCTTGATTAATCTGTCTCTCTACATATATATATATATATATATTTGTGTGTATATACATCACAAGATTGCTTAAGAATTAATAAGAAAACGAGAAACAAAAAAGTTATGGTCCCTGTAATAAGATCGTTAATCGGCTTAACGTCAAGACGTCGTAATTCCCCGTTCTATATCACTTTTTCCGCCCCTTTCAAGGAGTACTTTCATTTTTTTTGCTTTTAAACAATATAACAATCGTCACGATCGATCCCAATTGCAGTTTTCGTGTGTAAGTGTGTTATTATTCATTGTATTGTGATTTTTTGTATTCGTTACTTTTTAAATTGCTTTCGCAGAGCACTTTCATAGAGCCCGAATCATTCTAATGCCCCGGACTCTATACGCACGTCTGGAATCATATAAATACACATATTATACAGTAAAAGACAGAGTTTTTTGGGTTTGCATTCATGCTCCCTTTTTTAATTTCTTATTTTTTTCTTTTTTTCGTTTTTTATTTTTATTTTGGTATCTTGAACCTTGCGAATTTCCTCTCGATCTTTTATTTATCGTTGCTTTGCACACGAGTTAATTAACATGTTGGGGATCCGCATACCGCATGATCTTTGCGCAAAGAGTATGCTCGCGGTCTACTGCTCGACGCGTTTGTCGACCTATTGCGCACCCGCGCGCGCACGCGCGATTCTTATTTACGAAGGTAAAAGAGACGAGATTAATTTGATGCATCGGAGGAAGCATCCGATCTATTAATAAACTTAATTTTGGTGCTCCACGCGTTCTCGTTCCCGGTGTTCCTCTATATATACATATAGATGACGTAAATTAAAGTCGACCAACGGGAGAGATTCGATGAAGTTTTAATCACTCACGTACGTCGGGATCTTTGTCACATCCCTTCTGTACAAATCGTTCTACTATACCCTAATCCTTCATTTCACCCTGGAATATTTTCTAATAAAACGTAAAAGCGAATTAAACGCAAGCATTCGCTTTCGAATTCCGCAATATGTCTCGAAACAAGCGAGCATGCACGTTGTACGTGTAATTGATTTTTGTCTTTATTTTGACAAAGCAATTCTGAAAAACGTCGCGATACGGATAAGCGAACGAACTTGATGACGAAGCAACGATTTTAAATAGTAACGTATCGAAAATTGAGCTTACATCGAACATGAATGACTCTCTACTGATATGCGTTATCACAAATGGCACGCGGGATGTGATCATTGAATCAATGTTTATAAATGGAAGATAAATAATGAAAGAGGAAAATGATTGAAAAACGATAGCTACGTAATCGTTTTAGGAAATCCACGTCTTTCCTCTTATTTATACTATTATCAGTGAATCTATCGTACATGAGACAATGATGCTGAAATCGAACGAAGAAAAGTCGCGGTCTCGACGTCGCGGCGCCAGCGGATTCATTTGTATATATGTATATATGCGTATAAGTGAAGAGAAGGAGCACGCATGCTCGCGTTCTCCGTCGCGCGTTCACCGCAAGTTCTCGGGTCTAAATTTGGGCCGATTCAATGTCACGCTCACGCACACACGCCCACACCAAGTCTCAAGCTCGCTCCCCGAATATTCGAAGCTCCGAAACACTCGCACACGTTTTTTTCCTTTTTCTCAATTAAATCCCGAAGCAACGGAAAACTCGTGCAATTAAAAAAAGAAATGTAAATCGAAAGATTGCAAGTAGAAGAGTTTTCTCAATGACTCACAAGTCGATCGATCTTACTAAGAAATCGGATTCTTAATAGGAGATAAAAAAAGATGATTAGTAATACAATTAATATTGATAGAATTACTGAGGAATTTAATAAGCGTTTAAGACCGTATAATGGAATTAGCAAGTGACAAATTCTTTGGGTTTTTTTCGTATCAACGAGGAACTGATTAATCATTCGTCATTATCTTCACGTCACCTAAACACATTCGTATAAATATTCATGCCAGATGGCTTTGGTGTCACACTCGACATCAGCCATATCCTTTTCATTGACACGTTGCTAAGAAAAATAGGCAAGGGCGAGTGAATAAAAAAAATATCCCTTGGGCCGAAAAACCGACGGAGAACACATTCGAGGTGGTTCGAACACGCGAGACTCATAATTGATATCAACGATGCGGCAATGACACACGAAATTGCTTAAAAATGAATTGATGACTTAACATGATCGAGGAGTATGACTCTCGAGCGCAGCGATCGAGGCGGTATGCGGGCAGCGAACTTTTCAATGCTAACCAAAATTAAAAAATGTAGCATCGATTTATGCGAATGACAAAATCACCGACATAATGAAGAAGAAGAAAAAAATCATTAGCGTGAAATGAAAAATTAAACGGTTGGAATTGCGCGTTATTTAAAAAGAAATATGATCAAACGATGAAATGTCATTCGCGCATTTGATCGACAACCGACACTTTTTCTATTCGCAATAATTAACGATTATAACGATAATAATAATAACAATAATATCATGGCAATAAAGCAATGCGGCGATGATCGGTCATGGGTATAAGTGGTAAACGTTACACAGGCTACATGAGACATTGTTAATAATTAAAATGTCAAACAAACAAAAAGCTTCGAACGATAGATCAACTCGTATAATTTTCTTTATTCCTCGTTGATCGCTCGTTTTATCGTCGCTTTTCCCTTTTCGTTTTCGTTCTTTTTTTTCGTCATCTTTTCCTCTCAATTTACGTCACGAAATATATTTCAACACTTACTTGACGAGAACCATGTCTGAGAGTTCGGTTTTCACCCCATGCTTCTTCGGATCGTATTCCGCAATCATCGGTCGCATGGGTGTTCTCTGAAAAAATATTTCAATATTAGAAACCCAATGACAACAATAATAACACCAACAATAATAATAATAATAATAATAACAATAATAAAATGACGAGGGAAATCTGTCAGAAGGTTTTAAGCATGATGTACGATCGCACGATATTTTGCGTCACTCGTATGTATTATTTGCTTATGTATTTGCATAGCTCAATTTTGGCTTTGTAATCGTAGGACAAATATGTAGCGTACGGAATTTTATCCTGCTTGAAAATGCCGACCAAGACATTTTCTCTATACGCCTTGATACATTATTTGTCGACGTACTTATAGCTCCTGTTGTATATATATACATACACGTATATTACACCGGTGCTACACAAGAAAGAAAGAAAAAAAAGGGAAAAAAGTAACAAAGTGCATGGATACGTTCGTGACGTTTCCCGCTCCGGGCTGTGCAATTGCTGAAAATAGTTTCGCACACGCTGACTTTGGAATCACCGCGGTCTATTGACTGTGTACCACTAATAACTTCCTTTTGTATTCTCGGAAAACATCTGTTGAACTACGTTTTCTTTTCTTCAGCGAAAGATCACGCGACTTTAATGCACGACGAGGTACAATATTGTACGGTGTGAATTATATGAGCGGGGAAGCGTAGGAAACGATGATAAGAATAATTAATAAGAAATGTAATTAACCCTTCCACGTTGAGCGTCCATGATTGACATCGATGACAGTGAGCTCATCTCGACGTCATACTCGCTGTCGTAGTTTTCCATTTTCTTTTTCTCTTTAATAATTTCTCAAAAGTTGGAGCTAGAATGTTTTCTAACCGTCAACAAAATCTGATAATTTACTCTTCACTTTTGTATAGAACAAATATTTTTTAATGTATGTTCACTCGCTGTTTCGATTTTTGATTTACACTGACGAGATTAGAAATTAATCAATAAATTAATGTAGATGAGTGTCTTTTTGCACAGACTTTAAAAAAATCATATATATTTATTTAAAGTTTTCAAGAATTAAATACAAAAATGTAGAGACTCTCGAGTCTCGTAGCCCGATACGGGTAGGAACACTTTTAAAACTCGGGCGTCATACTTGGCGAAATCGTCCAAATATAAAGTGCGTTGGAATCGTGAAGACGCTCAAAGTTTTTACGATCTTTCGTTATATACGCGATTTTTTATACGTTGCGTCATCGAACCACCGAGTCGGTCAATGATTTTCGGTGCACGACACACTCCACTGTAACATCATCGAACGTCATTGCGTATAAAAGAAATTTTTCAATATTGAAAAAATGATTAATGTTGTTTTTTCAAAACTATTAAAATTTTTCACGCAGCATCCTTATCGATCTCGCGGCGTTCACTCGGCACAAAATCACTGAGAATGATTATCCGGTAAAAAGAATCGAAATTTGCAAACTGTCGACAACTGGCCGATGGCTCGAACTCGAATAAGATGATAAATAAAAAATAGATGTTCGCGCCGTGGCGCGATCCGTCGCAAACTGTAAGAGATTTGATGGCGATCGTTAGCTAAACTCTCCGGGATTTGCCGAGAGCCAGAGTGAGAGAACGAGAGATGTGTGTTTGTATCTAAGATACGTGTGGTAGCGATACACAAGCCAGAGGGGGGATGGAGCGTCTAAGCAGGTGCTAACTTAAATACGTGCACGCAGATATGCGTACGTATACAAGCACACGTGTAAAAATAAAGAAAAAAAAACGAAAATGTTGATACATGTATATATAAAGATCGCGGTTGTCGGGGGTGGTGTGGAAGGGATCGTCTCTTAGACTCGCGCGTCGTTCGTTAGATAGCTAGTGGCTAGACGAAAAGCTTATGTTTTAGTCAAAGAGCAAGGCGCTGCGCGACGTAGAAAAGTAACGGATGCTGCCAAAAAACGTTTGAGAATGTACCGAGGACGCGATGGACGCTGCTTCGTTCGCTTCATCTATATACGTGTGTGCGCATGCATATACATATATCTAGAATAGAGGAGCACATCACGAAAATAGGAAGAGCGAATTGGCGGGAGAGGCAAAACTCTTCTCTCCGCTTTGTGAGTTGCTATTTACATGCACCATTTTTCTTCTCTCTCTTTCTTGTTCGTGAGCTTGAGAAAGCTCCGTATCTAAAGCTCGAAACATTAGAGATGGTACCGGGCCGTATAGAAACGTTTCTAAGTATACAGTGAGACGAGGTGGTGAGCCAACACGAAGATATTTCGTGGACAGGCGCTAGTATTTCTTGCACGGTGGGGGCGCCACCGTACGAGGTCAGCAGACCATCGAGAACGAGAGTCGCGGCGTCATGACGCCACCGAGATCGCTAATTCTTGGCTACCCTTATTCCTTATTTTCTCGTTAAATCATCACCAATTACCAGCGCACACAAAATTTACGAAAATTTACGAAAATATTTCAATTTATCGATTTGTCCGATTAATTGCCAATCGAATAAACGAAAAATATTGAATATTTATCTTCTTTTATTTTGTCTTTTTGTGCTTTGGACACGAGATTCCTTTTCTCCGTATATTACGAGAATAAAAATTACACCACGCGCGCGAAAGAGATTCGACGTCTGCGGTATGACCTAATCCTGACTTCCTGACAACGTGCAAACACCGTCGCGCTAAGTTGACAAGATGAAAACCAGTTCTGACCAGTTGTTTCCTTCGTTACGATGATATTCTATCAACGAATGAATTTGCACAATTTGCATGCGACGGATATACGAAAGTTTCGTGTGTGCATATACAAGATACGTAAGTATATGTACGAACGAGACAGGCCACGATCAAGGTGATCGTTCGAGCATGTCCGTCGATTCCATCCGCGAATTGGATCGGCACACACGTACGAGTTTTCACCATCAGCATCTTACAACGCGACACGAGCACAAAAAAACGTGAAACTTCGAGAGTCGGTCTCGCAGAAAATATATTTTTGGAATCGCGCCATGAAAGCCCACTTGACAGATACTCGTGTTAATTTCTTCGACACATTTCTTATTTACTTCCGGTTGTAGCGCGAGCTATTTCTGCGACTCGTCAGCGTGACTACTTTGTCATTCATTTATTCTCTCGCGAGCAACATGTTTTCCGTTTTGTTCATGTCTATTTCGTATTGGTATCGAAGAGTGATTGTTATTTAAAGTGCAAACGTCTCGATCCTGCGATCGTTCCGTTTTGTTCGTGTCTAATATTTCGTATCGGTATCGAACAGTGATTATTATTTAAAGTGCAAACGAGTCGATCCTGCGATCGAGATGAAACATTTGCGAAAAACAATTTTAGAAAAAAGCAGCGTCCCTCGACGATAACGAAGAAACTGTTTCTCGTCGTTTCTCGTGACGATCGGCTAAACTTCCAGATGTAAATATTATTTTACGACGCGACAGCGAAGCACCGCCGTCACAAGGAGTATTACCGTCGCAAAAATTGACGATCCGTTTCGTAACATTTTCCTGAAACTGCGCGGGAGAGCTTTTCATTTGGGTTGTCTATGTTTGTCGTTCGTACCGAACTATTTTCGTTCCCGTTGACTTTGCATCGACTTTGCACGGCCTGGATGGAATTCGACCTGACTATACGATGGATATCTCGATTTTTTTCCCTCGGCGCTCGCTGACTTAATCTTGGATCGAAAACAATAAATATTTGGCACGGTCGCGAGTTGCAACGGAGCAATTGTGCACACGTTCCGCGAATAATCGATACGACGTATAACACAATTTGTTGCGATCGAAGAGGGGATCAAGGGTGATGGTGGGCGAGGGGGAGGATTCGATGACACACGTTCGAGAATATGATTGCGAGCGAAATACGATCGTGACGTATACTGATTAATAATCCTTTAGATCGAGACGGTCGGATACCAAAGTCGTTAGTAATGCCGACTGAAAAAAGATGTACGAATTCGACGCGCCTAATGTATTTCGCTTGGCGACGCGTTGATCAATATCACGCACGAAAATGTTTATACGTAAGTGAATCGAACATGATACAGATATATATAATTCGCGGGTACGATTAATCATAAGTATACGAATAATTGGCCTCTTCCGCCATATAATTCACCCATTGGATGGCATTAACATTGACTTTCAAAGTTTATTTGATCTCGATCGTGTGAAAACGTTTGTACAAGTGGCCCGTTGTAATAGACTCGAGGTTATTCGAGCGAGCGGAAAAAAAATTTATCCATTTATCCAAGACGGAGAACGCGAGCTTACAATGCGTACAAGCATGTATTTTATTATTGCGATTGAAATATCATCGTGTTAAAATATTGGGACAAAGTTCGCGAGCCAAACCGGACTATGAACCCGAGCATCGTACCTATTAGCACCGTCGTCGTGTCAAAGAGTAGGACCAACATATATATGTATAAAACAATCGTTATTCCACGACACGTCCAATACGCGAAATGCCCTTTACGCACTAATTGACTTGAATCAGGCATTCAATTGAGCCAATTGATATCGCAGACGATAAATTTGTCGCTTTATACGTAGATATATATATAATCTCCGACGCGATTCGGTGAAACAATTTCGTAATTCGAAAGTGCCGATGGGAGCATCGTTCGTTATTTTTACGAAGGACGTTTGTTGAAATTAGACTATATTCAATATCCGGCGAACAAATCAAATATATCGATTCTTGTGTTCACTAAATGATATTTTGATACGTATGAGATATGTATTGGTCAAGGATTAAATTGACAAAATTTACGAATGAATTGGCCTATTTCGGCAAGTACGCGTTGCAGAGGATTGAATAGCAAAATGTGGGAGATTACAAAAGGAGAGGAGTAGCGGAGAATCCGGACGTGCGATGAATGACAATGAAAGGACAGCACGAATTAGGTATGTAATATACGTCATGTATATATTACATATTCCATGTGCAATATATATGTATTTATATATAGACGCGTATTCAACTCGTGTAAAACGCTTTTGAGGCTTTGTCTGACCGCGAGCGAGAGAGCACATAGTTCATGCCAATAACAAATTAGCAAATCTGGTTGTACGCTCCACGTCACATCCTCATCTGGTGGGTCCTCCGAGGGTTCTATACGTCTCTATACCCTGCATAATAAATGCGTGGCGAGTTTATAAACTAGGTGGTTCTCCGAGAGTCATCACGTGCGTGCGTAATATACGCAAGGCCTATTACTCGTCTCGACGAGCGAGTCTGCGAGAGATCAACGCAACTTCTCTACATTGCCCCTGAAATGCCGACACACTTCTCGTTGCTACGACACCCGTCGTACAGACTGACCGAGGCATTTTCACTAACGATTACGGGTTTTTTTTTCTTCTTCTCATTCTACGTATTTTGACCATGAATAATTTATTTCGCGTGCGTTAACGCGCTATATTTAATAAATAATGATATATGCGTAAATTTCCGAACTATTTACGACCGCTAAACGGGTTGACCTTTTTAATTCTACGGCATTCTTTCGGGGCATATAACGTACGATGAGCAACAAGGGGGGAAGAGAAAAATAAGTGAAAGCCGTGATAATGAACCCTGACAGTCAATGTTACATACACGTGGGACGATGAGATTCTGCGCTCGCTCCTTCATATTCCATCTTTTTTTATGATTTCATTTTCACGATATCACGAGCTATATATTCGGGCATTGACCAGAGGGGCAAAAAAGAACGCGTCGCTTTCAATTGCCTTCTCACATATACATATATGTATATATAATATACAAACCCTCGATTCTGGCAATTTTTAAATCGAAACTCTCAGATCAATCCTAACGTCTCGCGGTACACGATACGATCTTTACGAGAAACCGATCTAATCGTACCAAGAATAAACTCGAAATGGTTCAACGGTTCAACATCGATGACGAAGCCAACGAGCAACGAGTTTTAATAATCTCCTATACGATTGAATCCGGTCCAGCAACCGATCAAACATTTATCATTATTATTATCACTCCCTGTTCGCGCTCATAGGATCTGTATACATTCATAACCAATGCTTATATATATATATATATAATTGTAAATCTTCAAACGATCGTCCTCGACACGGTCACTGAGCTAAATATATGAACTTTGATGCGGCTGTAATATAATTCTGCTACGTCTTGAATTGGGCAATACAAGTCGGGGACCTTGGTAAATTAAGTGGCTCTCTTCGTCCCACAAGTACCGTAAAACTATACGCATATGTAATCAGTAGGCATCCTCTCTCACTACGCGATATGACATGTATATATGTATATATTTTGATAGTCATATCATTGATAATATTCCTCGATAATAATATTCTTCGAGTATCAAACTTCCGCCTCGTGTGGAAACGATAAAAAAAGTATTTCCTTTTTTTTTCAAACTTTTCCGCGACTTAACGCGCCCAACTCTCGTTCCTCGTTCCTATGTATGCGAGAACGATTTCTACGCCGTCTCGGTACTTTTATCGCCGTATTACAATCTTTGAAAGAGACGTCGTAGAATGGTTCGAAACCGCAAAAAAAAAAGAAAAAACGAACCGAGAACGATTCTTTCGCGGTTTAGCCTTGGTAAACCACGCGTTACGCGCACATGCTCGACTTTTAATTATCGAATGTCTGAAGACAGCGCGGAAAGAGCTCGACTTCGTTAACGGCGGGACAAAAATGCGTTGCGAAGCAGAAAAAAAAACAATGTAAAAATAACTCGTGTACTTTTATTTTTGCGTCGCGCACGTTAAAACAAAGAATCTCGTCAGCGCGTTTATACATCCATTCGTGCCAACGAACGGTAAAGGAATTGAACGATAAGATATCAAAAATATTTTTTTTTTATCATGATTTTCCATATGACTGTACATTTAATTCGAATAATTATTTACTTTTGACGTAATTGAAGCGTAAACGAGCGGTCGATTTAAAATTTCACTTGTGTATACAAAACACAGTTGGGTGTATATATGTATATACACATCATTATACATCTATATATATATATATATTATCTGTCTCTCTCGACCTCACTCTCATTCCTGTTCTATTAAAAAAATGTCTAATTAATGAGGGAATTGAAATTCAATTGTCTACAAACAATTCGTTATATTTATAAAATCGTACGGTAGTCGAAAGGAACGCAAGAGATTTATCTACCGGTTTTTTCGCCCGCCTAAAAATACAACAACGCTGAGTCATCGTCCTCGTTCGTCTTTTGGCTGAGACAGGTATATGTTAAGCAAGACATAGACTGCTCAGGTGTGTATATATATATATATATATATTTAGAATACGATCGAAGACTGTAGGAGTCGGAAGTGGAACGTCCGGAACGCGGGCTCTAATCGTTCGGTTACCTATTACGAGACTTTCGCGAAAGCCTGACGACCTCACGACTCCGAGCCTCTGTTATAACTGAGAAGGAAGAAACTTTTATGCGCACAGTACCGTAGGTACCGTTTCGAGACAGAAACAAGTTGATTCAGCCTTCCAGCGAGAAATAATTGAAAAAAAAACGTACTTCCTTAAACAATATTTCGTTAATTAAAAACGCGCCGCACGCTCTATTTCCATGTCCATTGCCAATGGAACAGAATTCTACGGTGTGTCGAATCAGTGAAGCCGTATATATATTGGCTTTTCTACCGCTTCCAAGGGGAAACGACAGTGGATAATGAAAAGAAGAAAGAAACAAAACTAAATGGAAAAAAGAGAGAACGTATAGATACGTGTTTATACATATATATATATATATATATATATATATATATATATATATATTATATATGCAACGACCCTGGCGCTTGGCGCATGATTAAACTCGAAGCTAAAACATTGCATATGCATGTGTATGAAGAAATAGAGACAGACACGAGGAGACGGTCGCAGCGTCGGGAGGGAAGAGAGGGCAAGAAACGGGGAGGAGAATAGACAGACGAGTGTATCGGCAAGAGCGCGCGCGAGAGAGACTTCTATTATATAGCTACTCGTTCGCGAAACCGCGCGGCGCTCTCCCCGTGCTTAGGCTCGCGAACTCGTGGCGAGCTCACGGCACACCGGCTAAAGAGGAATGAGAGCGACGAGAGCGCGAGGCGAAGGTGAGGAAATTTCCATGACGCGTACCTCTTTGCCCGCGAACTGTCCCATTCAAGCTTCGCTTACGGACGGAAAAAAGAACCTTTTTTCGCCGCATTTTTATTAACGTAGGTATTTTCGTTTTTTTTTTTTTTCGTATTTTCTAATTGCCATTAACGTTCGTACATGTAATCGAGAAAAAGAAAAATACTGTTATGCCTCGCATAATGAGACTCGGTGTAATCTAAGGACGTTATTATAATTAAGCCAATGTAATTGGCAATAACCGAATCTTTCTGTTTAAAATTAGTTTTTGATCGTACTCGCGACGGCAGGATGCAAATTGGTACGAGCGAGCGTGCGATGTGCTCGTATCATTCGGCATTAATAATCGAGGGGTTGTTTCTCATTAACGATAATGACGAGGTTGGGAGTCGAGCGCGTATTTCTCTATTTACGAAACGCATTTGTCTACAAGCGACTACCCGAGTGTTTCGCGTCCCGAGACCAATACAGTCTTATTCATTGAAAATCGATCGTATCGCGTTACGAAACACGAGTCGATCGATACAAATGAAATTAAATTTATCGATTTTTGTGTTTGCCCCTTCGTCGAAAATATGGAATAAAAAAGTATCTCGCGCGACGTAACGATACGTCGTATCTTAATAATGCTTACTCGAGTCGTACTTGAAGTAACGGATAGGATTGCCGCAATTGAACGATGATGTGACTAAATGCCGATACGTAACGAGTCTCGCGTATAAAAGATTGACGCGATTGCATGGGACAAACGAATGGGAAGAGACGAAGAATACAAAGGGAGAGAGGGCTCGAGAGTTATCGCGCGCGATATAATAAGCGCGTTTAATAACTTGCGCGAGTCGTCGCGTGCCATTGAACCCCCTTCCGCGATATTATTTTCCTCTCGGAAACTGCGGACCCGTGGAAAAAAAAATATTGGCAAAATTACAATTATGACGTCGGGCACTGAAAGTTTCAATATTTTTTAGCCAGCTACTTCGAGTCGAAATTCGTTATCTAATGTAGGGTAATTTAGGGGGATAAAAATACGGAAATCGACGAGAATCTAGTGGTCGCTCGCTCGCGTCGACTGCCGGTATAATACACGGCGTCTGCATATATAAGTATTCTCTATCGCGCCGTCTCGTGTATATCGTTGGAGAGCTCTGTACTCGGACGTAGGTATATCTACGGACGAATCTATAGACCTAACCGTGTAATACGCGAAAAAAGCTATATACCTTCGTCAGAAATAGCCAAGAGTCACGCGACCATGCATTGACCTTTCGATCGCTTTTCCGAGCTTTGCAGTTTGCCTGCAAGTGCATATAGATATGTATATGCAATACATGTATATATGAATGTGGATGCCCCGAGTCGACTTTCTTTGCACTTCTTTGCACCGTCCGATTCATAACTGCAATGCTACGGTACTCCGCACTTTGGCAACCGAGCGATCACATTCAAGTTTGTCGAGAACCGGAGGTTTCTATCAAAGATCGTGCGAATGTCATCAAGCGAGATGTAAATGACATCGAGAAGTCGAACAAAAAAGATGCGACCAGCCGTCCTTGTTGGCGAAATTGTTAAGTTCCAAAGTGAGAAAGAGAGGGCAAACTTGGAGAGAATATGGGCGCGAGAGACTGACCCGATTCGAGAATTCAACGGAAGAAAAAGAGAGGAGAGTCGCTCTCCTCCAACGAGAAATGTGGTATTATTGGAACGGGTAAAAATATAGCCAAGGGCTGCTCTCGTGCTACCTCGCGCATTATACGATGAATCGCGACCTGGAGCTACTCGACGCGACTCATCGCCTGCGACATTCGATGATAACAATGATAATCGAAAAAGATGACAATAATAATAACAATAATAATAATAATAATGATAACAATAATGTTGCCATTAAACACAAATTTTCCATAATTTGAAAAAGTTTATAAAACGACTGGATTGTTTTTATTATCGAGAGGCTGAAGGTTGAATGATTGTTTGAAAATTTTGTGAGAAATAATTGCTACATTGTTGTATTCTTCGAAAGCTTTGCAAACAAATGAAATACATTTGTCAGTTGCATAGTTACTGATTCTACCGTTTTGTCAACAATCGTAAAGAAATTTGCGTGTTTACAGGGTTGATAACGGCTTCGGAAGTCAGAAACGATTTTGTCTTATACAATGATACATCACACGCGATGATTATTCGTCCATTATGACTTAAGCCATCGGATGCGTTTCTTATCAACGTTATCGCGTTATCTACTCGCGCCATTTGTCTCCGGTCTACAATCAGTTTATAATCTCGGGATCCGGCAATCGCGATCCTTGATTCATACAGGCTGTAAAATGAGAACTCGAATAACGTCACGTATAGCGTAAAATCGCTCGCGTACTTGAATAATGATTCATGCGAAATTCGCAGACGATCATCGACAGAATTATATCGTGCGCAACTAAACGGAATGACGTTTCGCAATCGATGGAAAGTTTACGACGAGTTGGCTCGATTTTTCGTTTCGTACGAACTCGACACCACGCGGCGTTACGGGATATTTATTAAATTTTTTTTCAAATTGTTTCCTCCTGTCATGGAAAAATTCGCGCGCATCACGCGCGTGACTTTTATCGCTCATATTTATTTCGACGAAAATACGAATATTTATTTTTTCAAATCGTAATACCTCTTTTCGCCGCTAGGGGCGCACATGGGTCATCCCGTGTGCACCTCGAGAACGAATTGAAACGAGGAAATGAAAAAAAAAAAAAAAAAAAAAAAAAAACGTTTCGCGATATCTTGACACGGATGTTCGCGGTCTCTCGTATAAACGGTCCGATAAAGTTTCGCGTTACCGGGTATGCGGCGCGAACGTAGGAGCGCGAGAAATAAAAACGACAAAACAAAATAACAACAGTAGCTACGTGAAAGAATCGATAATAAAATATTGAATAAAAATGAGAATTAAAGTGAAGAAAAGAAAAAGAGTTATATATTTTCATTTTACTCACTCTGAAGTCACCCCCATGAGCTGGCGGACTTCCCGGACTCGGCACTTTGTGCGACATCCTTCCGGAACACGAAAACGTGTGCAATCTCTCTAGTTTCCGATAATATTCGACTCGTCCTTTTTCCTTTCTTTCCTCTCTCTCTCTCTCTCTCTCTCTCTCTCTCTCTCTCTTTCTTTCTTTCTCTCTCCCTCTCTCTTTTTCCCTCGCGTTCTTTTCTTTTTCGTTAACCGAGCCTGCGGTTCGAAAAAAAAACCGACTTCCGTCGCTGAATTTGCCGCCTCTCTACACGCTCTTTCTCTTTCTCGCACTCTTCACTCTCGATCTCTCTCGTACGTTTCCTTATATACTCGTTATATATACAAGTATATTAAACTTCTATCGTCGAAAACGCGCTTCAAACTTTCGCCAAAGATCACAAAACGAGATTTATTAAACCTCTTCGATTCTATTATTAAAACCCACATACATATGTATATATATATATATATATGTACCTATATATATATATACATATAGATATATGTATATAATAGACTTTTAGATAAATATGAATTTGTTATATTTTCTAAAATATATATATATATATATATATATGCTATATTTGTACACTTCGTCCTCGTTCTTTAACTTGGAGTCGAAACTTGTTATTTTTTTGTTGCCTCGAGACTTTTCCTCGGATCGGCTCTATGTATTATACGTATTTCTCCGTCGGACTTATGCAGGTCCGATCGTGTCAAAGTCTGAACGAGGAATGAGAATCGGCCGTTGTGGGAGGCCCTCGGTGGGTTTCCTCTCTTCGAGGCGCGCGCGCACGCGCCACTCCCGCCACCCTAACCTCCACCACCGCGCGCCCCTTCCACGCATCTTTTTCCCTTCTTCGGGTTTTCTGCGTGCATGCGCGCAGACTTACGGCGCACCTACGTTCGAGTTTGCCGATTTTCAAGATTTTTCGAACATTACGCGCTTACTTTGGAAACTGCATGCTATCCTGCGATAGAAAAAATGAAAAAAAAAAACGACAAATCCTATTTTCTCTCGCTTCGAGTTAGTGAAATGAATGTTTTTTCTTTATATTTATTCCTTGTCATGTCATTTCGAGGGGATGAACAAATTTTATCCGGTCGGTGAACAAAAGGTTCGTTGCATTTTTTTTAAGAATAGGTTCGGGGTGGGGAAAGTACGAGAGGGTGGGGATTTTGCATAATTTCAACTTGATGTGAAACACGTTCTATATCCTTCTGTCTCGTTGCCACATGGCGAGTCGGCGGGCGATGTTTCACATTATCTGAGAACGTACACGCCGCGATTCCCCTCCTCCCTTCCCTTGCCATAATCCGGCAGCACGATTTTTATCTTGCCACCTCTACGAACCATAACCCCTACAAGTAAAGCGCTGCTTTACCGCGATATACACATTCGTACCTACTTACACATATGTATATATATAGCTATAGAAAGAGTGGGTTATACGTTCTGCTTCATAACCCTACCAGACGTAGTCGCATCCCGGCTAAACTTCCTTTTTCCTGTCTCGAAGAGAACGAAGGAGCGCCAAAGGGAGCAAGGGGAAAGGGAACCGAACGAAATTTCCCCTTCCGCGCCACTGCCCGTTCACTCCCCACGTCAACGAAAACCAAGTGAGACGATACGAGTATTTACGCGCCCCTCTTTTATCCCCGAGACGCTGAGACGCCTAACCCCTATGGCCCCCACCCCGCAGGTGGTACCGTCTACACGCGAAACTCACCGTTGTCTATATATATATATATGCAACGGTCTCATAGGCGCCAACAGCCCCTCTCTCTCTTCTTCTCTTTATCCAACTCACCCCACAGATACCCTTTTGTCCCGCGCCCTAGACCCAGAGATCCGATGAATGTGGAGCCCGATGGAGGGATGAAAAAAACCTAACTCGACGAATATAGCACGGAAAACGAAACAACAGCAATGAACGACGAATCCTATTTTTATTCATTTTTTTTTGTTTGCAAAGAGTAGGAATCGACATGGTCGAGGAAAAACCTTGTCATCTGCGATTCAAAAGAATTGACTTCTGTTACAAACGATGATTTGTCATTTTTACGAAGAATTTCACACTGTCCCTTACGACATTGGAATTATTTTGCTCCAAGTCCTTCCCCACCACGTAACCACGTAGGAAAGTTTTCGATTCGACATAACTTCGTTAATTTCGCAAAGCGTCAAAACCCCTCTTCTCACCGAGCGTGTAGGTATCGTTGTATTTCATTCGCGAGAAGCAGCAAAAGAAAAAGCAATACACGAAACGATGACTCAACGTACGTGACAATGAGAAATTGTTTAACGCTCTGAATTCGCGGACGAGACTTTGTTTTTGAAGCACGTGTGCAGCGTTTACCGCCGCTATGCGATAAAATTTGGAACGATGTACTCAGTCGATTAACTCGTTGAGTCAAAATCATGTTTTTTCTTCATATAAAAAAAATGCGTAAATTATTAGATATTAATGCCGTGATAGGAAGATAAGATTTGTCATGAGATTCTACGGTTCTTGGAAAGTGAAATATTTAACGGGATTGAAATTTTATCGATGATAAAGAACGTTAGAAGGGACTGTATATAACGCGAGTGCAGCACGAGATGCAACCGAGAATCTCTAATTTCGTGCGTCTGTGCCGAAATAGATGCGAACTAATATTAGAAACTACCGAGAGACTACTCTGCGTCTCTTGAGCTCTTTTTCGAGAGACGAGAGGGAGAGAGAGAGAGAGAGAGAGCGCGAGAGAGAGCGAAAGAGGATGGCGGGAAATGGACGACGATGCGTGTTCGAGGAATGTACGGGACTTGAGGAAAAACGCGATCGACGTAAAAGAAGAACGAGAGACAACGCAAATTGGAATTTTACCGAGTAAGCGAAATTGTTTTGCTATCCTCGAGTTCTCCGGTGTCAGTTTTATTCCACCTCTCTTTCTTCTTCTCATTTAACCGCGCTATATTCTCGTCGCGATTAGGCTCATTGTAAAAGACTTTGGCACGGAAAGAGATATCAGAAACGAGATAGAGAAAGAGAGAGAGATGAAAATAATACTGCGACGATTCCAGGTGAAACGCGAAACCGAGGAGAACGCTCGCGTTTCGAAAGACTTTCATGCGCATCAGTTGTGTTTCTCGATTGCGATCTCGTTTATAAACAATCGCTACTTTTTCTTTTTTTTCGCTCGCCAACTAGTCAAAAACAAACAAAATAAAATTGTCGTTAGCAAATTTCTCTAATAAATATCCTATCAAAAATGTTGAGGACACGATCAAACGGAAATTGTCCGGAAAAGAAAATACCAAGAAAATATTATATATTGATTAAGTTTTGGACGAAAGCAACGGTTTTCCATCGATATTTGGAAACGAGTTCGACAAGCCTCGCGGACGTTGCTTTAGATCCCGACGTCGGAAAATATTGTTCATTTAAATTTCAAGTATGCTAGAAATTATAAATCGCGCATACCTTGAGAAATGTGCAAAGACCTCATGGTCATCGGTTGTCGTTATCGTTCATCAGCAGTGCGCGATATTACGAGCGAGGGTGTAATCCGACGCCTGAAAAGAATGCAAAACTTACTGATTATGTGTAGCGCGTTTATTTTTACGCGTATGCGTCAGAATTGCATTGGAACATCCATACACACACGTACATCATGATCATTGCGAGGTTTCGAAGGAAAAACACAGCAGTCAATTGATCCGACCAGTCTCCCTTCATCCTCTCGCGTCTACGATTTCTCTCTCTCTCTCTCTCTCTCTCTCTCTCTCTCTCTCTCTCTTTCTCTCTCTCTATCCCTCTCTCTCTCTTTTTTCATTCGAAGCATCTGCTAATAAACTTTTCCATCGAATTACGAGGTTCGTTTAAAGTCCATTACTTTAACTTTTCGCGATGAAATAACATCGAATTGCCGACGAGAAAGAAGAAAGACAAAAAGGACAAGCCGAAAAAATTTCCATTGCGCCGTTTACCCACGAGATTGACAGATTTGATACCGCGAATTACAGAGATAAAAAGAAATTCGTTATCAATTATAAAGCGATCCAAAGTTAAGAAAAAGAGTGCATCGGATGCCAAACAAAGAGATGAAAAAAAGAAAATATTAATTGAACTGGAGTTCTCAGATTTTGTACCGTTAAGGTAGACAAATCGTAGGAAGAGAGACGGCTCGTTGTCTCGTACGTTTTTTTCCTCTGCTTTTCAACTATGTGAGATATAATATGAGAACAAACACACGCGCACGCGCATAAGCGTAACTTCTTTGTGAAAGGACTCTTTCAAGGTTATGGAGCGACGCGGGCTGCGATTGCACCCACGCTTTCCCGACGACGAAACGTCGACGTCGTTCTACATACACCCTTATGTATACATACTACATATACGTAAGTACACACGTATTCGTACATATGTATATGTATGTCACACGTACGCTCATAGAGACCTATATACGCGCATATAGCTAAATGTGTGCCACGGTCCAGGCTTTGTATACAAATATATATATACGTATATGGAACATGAATGGCCAAGGGAGCGAGAGTTTCTACCCAAATGTCGATCTCTGAACGACCCAGACCTCTCGACGCCGGATCGCCCTGCCCCTGCCGTGGCCGAACCAACGTCAAGAGCAGCGGTTTTGCGATGACGTCGTATGCCCCCACCCCCCACCCTTCCAGCGTGCGCAGACCTTATGCAGACATAAGCTCTTCCGACCGGATAGAGAGTGGGAGTTTTCTATATACGAACATACATATATAAATATATATATATCATCGAAACCCGGGAGAAAGACAAAAAGACTATTGAATCCACAAATTCTATTTTTAGTAATCGTATACTCCCGCATGTAAGACAGTGTTATCCAATTTTTATCGTTGTTTGTATTTTTCGTTCGATTTTAGATTTCTATAATTTTAATGGAGAATGAAAATTGTGTCAAGGAAGGATATAAAAATGGCAACAACAAAAAAAGATGTCGAATGAAGCGTAGAGTTTTTGCAGCGTAGATTGCTGGATAAAAATGTGAGCGTATATTTTTATTTCACGGTCTGGCAATGACACGCGTCGAGTCTTCTCCGCGTCAGTGACCATAGTAAAGGAATTCGCTTGATCTAAATCGCGAACTTATTTAGCCGCGAGTAAACGTAGATTCTCTTCAATCGTGCGGAGTAAGCACGCTCTATAGCCAATACGATGTATATGTATATATGTACGTAAATCCTTCTCCGCGTACTCCCAGCTCTCCTTTGTTGCTAACCGGGGAAGTACTCTAGTGTCTCTTTGCACCACGAATCTATACACGGTATCTATGGGAACTCAACCGTATAGAACCGAATCTCATTTTATACCGACAAGAAACCACACTTGTACTCGGTATCGATTTTATAACTTTTTTTCCTCTTTTCTTATCACTCTCTTTTTTGTTCAAAAAATTCCTACCCATCTGGTACCGCCATGTTACTTCAACCGAAAGAAATCGTAATGCGAATGTATTCTACTTCGAAGCGAAACGATAAGTCGTTCGTCGCGTATCATTTTTTATTTAAATTTTTTTTGACCGCCGACGCGAGAAAACGGCACGTCGTGCGCGATCGAGGTGTGCGCGTCGTAAAAGAGCCATTACCCGACCGATATACCAACTATATCGTCGCGAGTCGTCGTCTTCGTCGACGACGTCGTCTATTGTCAGCGAAATAGTATTACCACTTTTTTTCTCTCGTTCCTCTTACATCGTGTACTCGTATGACTATGGAACTCTAGAATGCTATTACATCCGCGTATATGCACGTATCGATGTTATAATGGCGTATATTGTAACCACAGCGAGTGATTAGCATAATGCAATTACCTCATCGCGAGTCGTTGTCTTCACCCCACCTTCTCCCCAAACTCGTGGAAACGACATCAGGCTTCTCATCGATAAAACATAACTTCGCGAATTCTCGACCCTCGATTTCAACAAAATCGCAATAACGATTATTGAAAAATCGATCTTTTAAATAAGATCCCGATTACGCCTTTGATCCAAAAAAGATCGTCATATGCGAACTGTAAGTTTAACATTTTTTTAAAATATTTGCTAAGATATTACAATCCACGCGATTCGATCCAGACGAGAAATCGACTTATTGTTAAATCTCGAGATGGTTTACCTTTTATAAGTAATAACAAAGAAACGTTTTTAAACAAGAGGATGCCTATTCCGACACGATGATGCGTTGTGCGATTCCCTGCATAACAAAACGCTGATAAGAGTGTGTAGCCCTGTGAGTCTCGGTCGATACGGAATATTTCTTCGTCCCGGTGTGTAATATCAGCGAACGAGGCTCGATCTCTCGTCTCGTAGCTCGTACGAGAAATTCCCCCGAGTCTGTATTATAGCTACAGAACGTATAACAGCCAGGAGAGTTGTATTATAGTGTATACGTTAGTCTCGAGAGTGTGCTCGGAGCTCTTGGGCCACTTGTGACTGTACGAGGATCTGTGTATGTGCGCGTGAGAGTTTCTCATTGGGCTTATATACATACATACACAGACATGCAGATACACAGACACACACACACACATATACATTTATAAATATACGAGGGAGGACCCAAAAAAAACGGGAATTTCGTCATAACTTCTTTATTTCTTAATAATTTTACACCAAATTTTGATCACTTTCAGGGTATTCTCCCTGGACCACGATGCACCTCTGCGAACGATCCTTCCATTGTTCAAAACATTTTTTAAATTCACTTATCGGGATGTTCTGCAGGGCTTCCAGCGATTTTTGTTTTACCTCCTCCACAGTGGCAAAACGCTTTCCTCTCGTGTCCCTTTTGAGTCTGGGGAACAAAAAGAAATCACAGGGGGCCAGATCCGGTGAGTAGGAGGGATGGACAATTGGTGTCATGCCGTTTTTGGTTAAAAATTGCTTTACGGAGAGAGTGGTGTGGGCCGGCACGTTGTCATGATGGAAGAACCAGTCGCTTGTGCGCCAAAGATCTGCCCTTGTCTTCCCAATACTCTCCCTTAATCTTTTCAAAACGTCCAAGTAGAACTTCTGGTTAACAGTTTGACCCGGGGGAACGAACTCCGCGTGCACAACACCTCTGCAATCGAAGAAACAAATGAGCATTGTCTTAATGTTTGACTTGTCTTGGCGAGCTTTTTTGGGACGAGGAGAGCCAGATGTCTTCCTCTGGCTTGATTGCTGCTTTGTTTCGGGGTTGTATCCGTAACACCACAATTCGTCACCAGTAATCACCTTGGAAAAAAAATCAGGGTCCTCTTTGAGCTGATTTTGAAGCTCAAAACATGCCTGAAGTCGACACTCCCTTTGCTCGCCTGTGAGAAGACGAGGGACAAATTTGGCTGCAACTCTTCTCATGTGCAAATCTTCGGATAAAATCCTCTGAATTGAACTCCATGATATTCCAGAGATCTCACAGAGTTGATCAATGGTTCGCCGACGATCTTCATGAACCAGAGCATTGATTTTGTCGATGTTTTTGTCACTTCTTGACGTTGAGGGGCGTCCTGAACGGGGTTGGTCTTCAATTGACATTTGTCCATTTTTAAAACGTGAAAACCACTCGTAGACTCTGGTTTTACTCAGAGCAGCATCCCGATAAGCAGTCCTAAGCATTACAATAGTTTCCGCGGCCGATTTCCCCAACAGGAAACAAAATTTCACAGCCGCGCGTTGCTCTCGACAATCGGCCATCACGTTTTCGACGAAATGGAAAAAGTTGTTTCACTAAAAACATTCCCACGGACGAACCGATGTACTCACAGCGACAGAACTTCGCACACTAACTCAGGGGACATGTCCTCAACGGACACCTAATCGAACAATGAATTTCCTCACTCTCCCGCCCCGCCGCAGCTCAATTCCCGTTACTTTTGGGTCCCCGCTCGTGCATATATATGTATACATATATACATATATATATGTATGGCTATATACGGAGGGTACAGGCGCCAGAGAAGGTCCCAGTCGAGCACGCGAGAAAAGAAGCCTGGCCTGTGGGTGCGTGGGGCCTGGCAATCGTGTACAATCGCTGCTAAAACTTTTACCTCGAACATTTCTTTTCTCCACGTGGCAATTCATAATTTGTCAACATTCTTTTTTTTGTTATTTCAAAATATTTTCAATCGATCGATCATAATCAGTCTCACGAATCATATTTCCTAATATCCTTGTCCTCTTCCGGAATCAAGGCGATTGCTTTCGAAGTTAATGAATTCCTGACTTAACGCCTCGATCGATATTCGTCGTACAGCCCTATACGTGCGAAAAGAAAGGAGACGAAAAATTTAATGAATACGAAAAAGAATGTTTATGTGTATATGTATAACAGTAAGCTTTTTTTTATCAAGAGTATATATATATTTATATACTCTTGATATTCTAAATACCACTTGGTCTCGCGACTTGGGAACCCTAATCGCGTATCGCGAGCGTAAACAATTCGTCACGAGGAGCGTCTATCGATCGCCCTCGTCGCACAAGAGTCCGAGAACCTCAGCTACGTCCATCAAGAAAACAATGCACGTTAAACGCGCTCTACACACATACATCTCTAGTTACGCGTCATTGTGTCTATGTACACGAATGGGCTATTCCATAAAAAATCGTTCAAAAACTTCTAAAACGGATTTAAGATTAAGATCGCTAGAACAGAAAAAGGCGGAACAACAAAAAAAGCGATCAAATTTTCTGTGTTTGTACTTTTTTTGTAGAGTTTGAAAATGCATGGAAACAAAACAATCTTTGTGAAAATGAATTTAAAAAAAAATAAAGCAAAAAAATATTTGAATCGGTTCAACGTGAAATGTCCCATATACGTACCGATGGATTAATACAAAAAGGGCATATGGAGTGCGCATGGGCACCCGGCAGCCTCACACAGTCACGACGTTCCAGCGTGTGCTGTATCCACGTGCATTCTATCATCATTGCCACCTAAGTTTGCGTGAAATTTCGTTTGCGTTTATATGTGTGTGCGCGCGCGTGTCTGCCCGTATACATACAACAAAAAAAAGAGGAGAGTGTATACGAAATAGCGCACGCACCAAGGAGCAGAGTTAGGCGTTTTTCCTAGAAATTCAGTCTCGCGCGAATGGCTTGCTCAGTCAGCCTGCTGCTTTATAGTACGTAGGTACAGCCAGGTAAAATGGAGACGACTGTATATAAGCTTTATGTATAGATATACGAGAGTCGAGACTGCGAGGGACCCTTAAGTATTTTTGCTAAAGTATTTCTTTTTCTTTGTCTTCTTCTCTCTCTCGAGCGGATACAAGACAAGAGAGCTCGTGGCATTTGAGGTAGGGAGCTCGAGCACGTGGGTATCATCGATAGCTATCGATATACGATATGGAGTCCCGTTTTCGTCACGTGATGTGCGAAATGGAAAATTTTTAGGAAATCCTGAAAGAAAAAATTTACCCTCACTCCCACGGATTTTCCCCGTCCGAATGCGTGGGCGTAACATTTTTTTTATACCGGATCTTGCTATCGCTGAGCGTGGGTGCAACGGTCGAAGCTAGGAGAGAGCGCGACAGAGGGTAAATGAGAGAAAGAGAGAGGTAGAGAGAGATTATCGAAAATCAAATAATAGGGAAGAGAGATTGAAGCAGGTATACCCATACCAGTGTATATTCGGCGATGTGCCAAATTCCTCGAGCCTCTCATTTTTTAAAAAAACTTATTTCCTTAAGTTTAAACATACGAGTATTCTGAGCGACTGTACGAAGAATTACGGTTTGATGACGTTTACGAGACAAACGGTAGCTAAAGCGAGCGTCACGAGAGGATGGCATGCCAAAAAAAAAAAAAAAGATTAAAAAAAATAGAAAATAATAACAAATTGAGAACAAGGTATTGCGAGAAGGCTATAGCTGTGCTTCTGAGAAGAAGGATTCGCCGGGTAGAGTTTTGTAGCCGTAACCAGGAGGTAACTAACCGTCTGTGTATGTGTATACATATATGTATAAAATATTGCGTAAGAGGGGACGCATAAGAGGTGGCGTCGATTTCTTCGCGTTTTCTGATTCCTCGATACCCTTCCCTGTTCCCATCTCGGAGAAAGGAACCGAGAAATTATTTCTCGTCTACGGCTTGGCGAGGCGAAGGGGGGGGGGGGGGGGATACATTCGCGAAGACGAACGAAGAGGGCGAAAGGGACGCTATAACGAGGACGAAAGTCGCGGGATTATCAGCTACGGCCCCCGATACCGCCTCCGACAAACGACGACGACGACGACGACAACGACGACGACGACGACGACAGCGACCGACGACCGACGACGACGGCAACCGACGACGAAGCTCGCCGGCCGTCTCGAAGTGGAAATTTCCATTGCAGTTGGCATGGCGGTTGGTACACTCAACCGTAAAAGTTATATCACGATCGGTCTTTTGCGGTTGTAAAGTGTTCGGTTTGAGGAAATAAAAATCTATAATTCTCGTACCACTTGCGTGGAAGCTTTTTTTTATTCCTGTTTCTTTTTTTATATATATTATATATATCGTCAAGAGACACGAATAAAGTCTGCGATATCATTCTCTCTCTATGTATATATGTGTATGTGTATATACATATAGGCATTATGGCGTATGGGCTAAACTCACGCGCTTCCGAGAAACCTTCGAGAAACACGTACTTGGTGATTCTATGTATGCGATGGTAGTAAAAATATTACTATAGGGTGATAGAATATTTTTTTTTACCCGTATTTCTTTTTCTTACTCGCTTGCGCTTGTTTCCTTCCTCCTCTATGGAACATTACACACACAAAAAAAGAGGTATAGACGCGTACGAAATACGAGGAAAGGTGGCAAGGCAGAGAATATTATAGTTCAGTGATGGAAACGCGATGGGGTCCCAGAGAGCGCGCGTGGGGTCGAGTTGGCCATAATACGCACACGCGCGCAATATGTGCATACGTATATGTATACACAGGCTCAGTAAACTGTTCGACGAGTTCCGGAGGATCGGGGCAGTCGGGGGTAAGCCTCGGCAGCTCTCTCTTTTTTGCTTCCGATCTTTTCTCTCTCGTGAAGCAGATCCACAAACGTCAAGGACACGCTCGTGTCTTTCGTTCGCGATTTGAGAGATCGTCTCGGTGCTACGGAAGAGAGAATTCTCGGTCCTCTGGTCGTCGATAAACGCTCGTGGTCGAGCACGCATCAGACTCTTCGTGAAAATAAGATTTCTCATTTTTTCGTTTTTCCTGGTGGGTTCGGTACGACGCTTTTTTTTCCTTGTATCCCGACGTTATTTATGTTTTTATGACTCATTGACAATCACGGGACGGTATTGGAGCGAGGTAATCTCTGGGACGTAGCACGATTTTGTAATTCGTAGTTTTACGGAAATACATAAAGATTGGACTTTGTGTACCGTGGTCCTTTAAATGTACCACTTGGAAAATGTACGTAAAGTGTTCGAAAGCTTTGCTACGTGGCAGCACATGGCGGCCATTCGTTCGAGAACAAGGTTAAAAGATTTTACGCGATCTTTTTTTCTCGTTATTCGAACAATTGTTGTTCGAACGTTCGTTTGTTGGGAAAGGAACGGTCCAATAATTTACATTCATCGGACGTTTCTGGACTGTAAATCATTGTAATGATCTAGTCGAGTCGGGCAAATTGGAAGGCGCGGCTGCTGTTCTGAAAAATTGTATTGCGTAGACTATTCTGAAAATAGTATTGCGAATAAACGCGCCATGTTGCTCACCGGCAGTCGGTGAGCATTAGTTTCCACCTGCTGCCATCTGTGAAAGAAAATATGTACCCTCTTTCGATTGGCCTCGCACAGATGGCAGCACGATTCGCATCCGGCTTAACGACCGTCGGTAAAATATCGACAGACTAGAATTCACGCTTATCTTCTTTGCCTACCCGAATTTATCGAAATTACGAGGAAAATATGTTTTATTATGCAAGGATTAACGATTAAACTGCGACACTTATTCTCGTGTTGTATGCTGTGTCGTATCTTATCTCATTGGTAACAATATATAGGTCGAGATTGACAAGTATAGGAAGAAAGCGTATGCAAATTTTTCAAAATATCGAAACTCCTTGACTGTTTGTAGAATGTATAACCATAGAGATATGTATAGCGATGAACATCGCATCCGAGTTTATTATTGCAAACTCGAGGTCTATCAAAAATTATAACGATATGACGATTGAATAAATGTTGACATCATTACATATAATATCTGAGGAATTATTCAATCGTTATTAGTTGGCTTCGGGATTTATTCACGACACAGTGTGCGTCTACGTATTATAAAGATAATAGTCGGTAGGACGGACGTGCATCGGTATATGGGTGACGCAGTCGTACGAGTGCACCCGTACGACTGCATTTACCCTCGATGCACCCCAATGCATCCAATATGGCGTTCGCGTAACTCCGCATTCCATCGACGCAGTGATCGTGTCGAAGTTGCATTCAGTGCTTTTTAACTGGCACAACTAGCAATATGTCTCGTATCGTGTTATTACGCGTCAAGAGTCCAATATGTTTTACAGTATTATCATTGCTGTGTGAGCATATGGCGCTGAAAGTTTTCGAGTGTTGCCAATTACGACTTTGAGGAATTGTAACATCGTAATATATGTAACGCATAGAGAGGAATCTTTTTTACGCGGATACGTCTCGAAAACTCGTGTTACAGACCTCGTGAGTATTCCCATTATTTGGTTCCGGAAACAAGAGTTGCTTTGCAACGGAGATAAGATAATCCGTGATCGTGACAGGCACAAAATTCACGTTTGGACTATAGTGCGTGTTAATCATAATATTTGGGCTTTACGTCTGCTCACGAATGACATCAATGAAATTTCTGTCATCGAACGTGTCTTGGGCCTTGTCGACTTATCCCTGAGACGTTATATTTCGAAATCTGACGCGTATCATCGTATCGTGAAAAAGGAACGACGTGTGGAAAGTGCGGTTAATCAATAAGCTTATGGGTGACATTTATTCTGGCAAGATCGCACTAAAATGATGTTTGATCTCATTGCACGTGTTAGTCGTGCACTGACGGGAGATTTGTCAAATTTATCCGAGTGAAAAAAATGAACATTTGAAGATAAAAGAAAATTTCTTGCCCACGATGTCATCTAATATGAAATTAAGTATGCAAGATAAAAAGGATCTGGATAAATTTACGAAAGTTCTGGCTTTGAAAGCGGCTCAAATAATCGTACAATCGAGATCGGGCTTAAAAGTCAGTACAAAGTGCAAACCTGATTCTTCCGGCGCCGATTGGGTAGGTGGTCCATCTTTGGCCAAAAATAATAAACACTCATTAAAATATTCGACTGTAAATTGATTAAAAAAATCGGAAATTTCCAATTCATTTCAGTTCCATTTAGCTATACAGGATTTTCCCGAAGTTTTGGCGGAGGCGAAGAGAGTTCTTTGCGGCGAACTGGTTAGTTCGACGATACCTCTTTGTATCGAGATATCATTGAGAACGGTCGAGGGAGATACTATGGTACTAGAAACCTGGAGCCTCGGAGTTTTGCCCGAACAACGAGATCCGACTATAAGGGTCACCTACACATTTTATAACAGAATGGGAATTCTCTTAAAATCGCTCGTCTCCGTATCGAGAATAACGCCGGCTTATAAATTAAGCAGAAGACAGGGGCCCGATTCGTACTGTCTATGCTACAGGATGTATATGGGAGAACCGCAGCTTCATACCCTGGGTACGATAAGTTTCAGGCCGATCCGTCTTAAATCTCGTCGATGCGTCTTAAAATTGGAAAATTAGAAATAGTTATCGATGTATGCAATTTTAAAAGAACGTTCGTTATTGGTAAGGAGAAACGTCGTAAAGTATTCGATCTATTTGCACTCTCAGAAAAACGTTCTTTTGTCAACAGGCGACAATTATAAACACGTTCGAGTTGGTCAGCTATGTACTCCCGTTGGCACGATACATCTGTCCGTATCTTACAGAACGAAAATGACGATATCACCGACCCACGCTAGTCGCGATTCGATCATGCTCAAGAGCGATCATTTTCATTCCGATCTGAGCCCACGCCATGCTCGTTATCAGCAGAGGTGGGTGATCCGTTTTCCGATGAAACTCATGATCGATCTACGAAACACGGAAGATGGGAAAAGAAAAAAATTGGGGCCTTGTTTCAGCGATGAGAATTCAAAATCTCTCAGCGATACGATAAAAGTCGGTGCTTTTGTCGTCAACAAGCAGGTAGTCGTGAACGAGGAGGATCTTCCGATACCGGATGTTCCTTTTAGTTCGTTACTGACGCCGCGACAAACTTCACCACCGCCTGGCACGATTCTCGAAGTAACTTGCGGCGCGAGCGCGACAACTATAATAACTACAGCGACGACAACAGTCGCCTCGACAACTACCGTATCAGTCGCTGCGGGGATAATAACCACCGATTCTAACAATGGCAACAGCGAGAAACCCGAGAATGCAACGCCAAAGTGCAATTCGCGGAACGGCTCGAGACGCAGCAGTGGTTCAATGACGAGCGCCAACGATGATTTCATTATGGTAGACTTGGTAATTATTTCTTCACGCCGATAATGCTAAACTTTTATTCTTTTCATATTCCAATAATTATTCGATAACGTTGTTTTTTCAATCGCTGGCTTTTAAGCATTTCTATCGAAGTAACATTCGACGCTGCTTACGAAAACTTTGATATCAGCGCGAAAACTAGCATGTTTCGAGTTTTTACACGAAAACTAGCACGTTTCGATATTTGCCGCGAAAACTAGCATGTTTCGGCTTTTGCCACGAAAACTAGCATATTTCGGACATGCCAGTTATCGCGGCAGAAGCCGAATCATGCTAGTTTTCGCGGTGAGAGCCGAAACATGCTAGTTTTCGCGTCGAATATCGAAACGTGTTGGTTTTCGCGGTGAAATTAGAAACGTGTTAGTTTTCGTAAGAAATTTGAATCGTCCTACTTTTCGTAAGCAGCGTCGCATTATTTACGAGCTTCGAAAAATAACTTTTTTCTCTTTTACTTTTTTGGTATTTCGTTGATTCTGGGATCGTAGAAAACTCCGTTTGCTGGTACAAACACAAATAGCGATCTCGGCGCTTTTTATCGCGAGTGCCAGAGTGCACCGCAGCTTCAAGCATTCTCCGAAGAAAGAACATTAGCGGAGCAAGTCGGTGATTTGACCAAGCAGCTGGAAACTTTCGAGACTAACATGCAACGTTACGAGGACATACTGACGACACTCTGTCAGACGGACAATAATAATCAGTGAGAATGCGTTTCCTTAATATGTTTATCGTTTTTTTTTTTTTTTTGTAATCGACGTGTATGATATTAGTTAGAGAAAAAAAAACTGAAATTAATCGATTCACGGGAATCTCGGTAACGAGTCAGTTTTGTATATTTGGAGATTCGTTCATTTGTATCGTTGTTTTTGCTCGAAGAGACTTTATTCTCTGGAACTTTGTGCACAAAGAAAACCATGGGAGGCCTTTTTGTGAAATCGAGTTCGTTTCGCACTCGTATGTCGAAGTTTTTTTTTTTTTTTTTTTGTTTACTTTACGTACGT
This sequence comes from Netelia inedita, assembly GCA_964017225.1. Taxonomy (NCBI): domain Eukaryota; kingdom Metazoa; phylum Arthropoda; class Insecta; order Hymenoptera; family Ichneumonidae; genus Netelia; species Netelia inedita. The sequence continues at coordinate 11,451,171 of OZ024921.1, forward strand.
CTTTTGAGTACGCAGCTTCGATAAATAATCATTGTTTCGCACAGTCGACTGGAGGCTACTGCCTCACATCGAATCCGAAAACTTACCGCACCTATTCTTCTTTCCGCGAAACATTATCTGAAATATATAATAGAGCAACAAATTATTCATCCGATCATCGCTTTACTTCCTGAATAAACATTTACATAATGAAATTGTAACTTGTATATATTGTAAATTGTCGAATATGCATACGTCATCGTAACTTTTATTATTCATATATATTTAAGAAGTATAAGATTGTAATAAACACTTGTACTATAGAAATATGCGTTTTATTTGCCTTTTCTTCAATCCTCGGTAATGCAACCCAATCGAGGGTAAACATGATTTTAAAAGGGCATAAAACATATTTTGCTTAATTTTTTTAAATATAATAAAAGAATTATTTTATTCAAACTTTAAGCGTATGAAAGAACGATATTTGACCAATATTTTGTAAAACTTTCATTCAACAAATTTTGAAAATTCATCGGTTGAGAACTGCTTTTCGAATATAAGGAATATTCGGAAATAGGTTTTTAACGTCCAAAAACAATACCGTAAATAATAACTAATCGAATTACCCGGGAATAGAAGAGTCATTGATTACATTTAGGAAGAGTGGTATTCTTGCGATAGAATCGGCTGCGTTCAGCGCCGCTCGCGGCTAACAACGAAAGTTCCCGTAACTCAGAGTTTCGTCTCCTCCTTTCTAGGCTCCATGGCTCCACGATAAGCAATTACTTTTTTCTCGAATGATTTGTAGGTCACACTACCCCTAATGCTATACTCGCCTGCTTTTATTTATGTCTATTATTATAGATATTATGCGGCAAGTAACAACTTAATAAAAGTCGGTAAAGTAGATATTTTCCCTTCCTCCTTGCCTCTCGAACGAGAGGCTGACGAACCTCCTTAAACTATGAAGCTAGCTATCTATGGAATTCCCTTGCATAGTGCTTTACACCGGTGCTTACTGCTCGTCGTTGATTGGAACTTACCCGCGTAAACCCATTCACAAGAAGACACATTTTTACGTAGTAGCCACAAAAATTGATGTCCATAAGTGTGAAAGGAGTATTAGAAATTACCTGGTCAATTATCTCGTCGTTCATTCCTCAGTTATATAATATAAAACGTAATGGAGTGGAGTAAATACATCGAAAAGGTTCACGGCACAGTCAGAAAGCATGAAATAAACCCTGAAGAGCGCACTGAGATAGGATTCTATAGATGGATTATGAATAAGGAGCATATACAGTGAGTACTAGTTGCGCTCCGTGACCGCGATAGCGCTAGTTACGTATTACAATTTTTAACATCCGCCATTCTTCGTTTTTACCACAGGAGCCAACTTAATTCGTGGTTTGACCACTTAAAAAGTGGCGCTAAAGACCTTAACAAGGACAATGTAAAAGCGAAACGTTTAAAAGACGAAGGAAACATATTTTTCAAAAAGAAAGATTATCCCTCGAGTGTACAAAGTTACACGGAGAGTGCCAGATATGCGTCTTTCGACAGTGACAATTTTCCAATGGCTATTGCGAATAGATCTGCCTCGTTTTTTCATATGTGCAGGTATCAGGTAAAACAAATCAATGATTTACATTTACATAGATACATAGTACATTTCGAACATATAGTTTTTCGAATTATATGAATTATAGATATAATTATATATGTAAAACTTAAAAAATTATTTATACTTTATATAATTAAATAAAACGAATCATATCGTTCTTTAATTCATTCAGGAGAGTCTGCGGGATATAGAACTAGCTCTAGCTTGCGATTATCCCGAAGGATCATCATGGAAATTACATATTCGTGCAGCTTGGTGTCATCTCAAGTTGCGCCAGGGCAAACTTGCGGAAGAATCACTGACAAAGTTGTACAAAATTCTCGAGAACAGTAGCGATATTATCACATCAGTGAAAAGTAAGCTTCGAGCGATCTAAACACAAACATTTGACCAATATATTTAAGGAGGTTGAAGAGTTGTTCATGCATTAGACGAATTTCAAGTTTAATTGTTTAAAATTCGTACGAACCTTCTTAACAATAATACTCAACCGTGGGTAAAATTTGAGAAAGTTTTACCATCTAGAGATCGAGTTATTTATTGTGAAAAATCGTATTTTTTCGTAACTTCCCGTAAGACCTCGTGTTAAAGTTGCAATTTTAAATACTGAATATCTCGATTACTAGACGGTGAAAACTTCTCAAATTTCTTACCCATTATAAATACGATGCTCAAGAAGATTGACGCAAAATTTCAAACAATTATCTTGAAAAAAATTGTAGCCGATGATTTTGCCATTATTTTGTATATACCATTATGATTATAGCGCGTGAACCTCCTTAACTCTTTTATATCGCTGGTTTAGATGGGATTTTGAAGCAAGCTAAAGAAGTTGCCTCGGCTGCTGAAGAAAGCCAAAAACGATACGAAAAATCAGTAAAAGGGTTGAAACCCGACGTGGCACTCAATCCCGAGGATATGCTGGACAAAAATATCGAATTTCCGTTCGCGTCTACGGCCTTGATACGCAAACGATCATCCAACAAAGGAAGATACGTCGTTGCCAGGAAATCCATTAAAAAGGGCGATATTCTTTTTGTCGAGAAACCATTTGCCTGGGTTCCCGTAACTCACGACAACGATTCTTCGCTATGCGCTCATTGTTGCAGCGATATCGGCGATTCGTTAGTTCCGTTAGTATAAACAATAAAAACATTTTCGATCGTCGCAACGTCTCGAACGTGAAAACACTGAGAACAGATTACGTTTGTAATATCGATGTTTGTTTAATAGATGCAGAGGATGTTTGGACGCTCTTTACTGCAGTGCGACATGTTGGAAGGAATCTTGGTCGTATCATCAGTGGGAATGTCCTGGTTATCATATGGCACTCTGGCAGCAGATCGGAATTTCTCATTTAGCATTTAAAATCTTGCTCATGTCCATGGTGACTTCCGATCGTGTATGGTTCAACGATGTACAGAGATTAATGACGAACATCGAAAAAAAACCGACCAACGATCTTCTTCATCTAACTATCGTGAGTAAAGTTTCACAGATTAATAATTAGAAATTTTTTAATGATCTCTTTGTGAGAAATATGTCCTTCTAACGTTTCAGGCTTCGATGATGGTGACGACTTATTTGGAAAAATATACGAATTTCTTCAACGTCGTCGATCTACAAGAGAGTCTTATTGATAAATTTGACGATACAAACCTGTTCGATGTCGACGTCACGACGATCGAGGGCAAGAAACTCTGTGTCGGTTCGTTAATGCTTCGACATTCGTTACAAATGCTGTCGAACGCGTACGCGATAGTGAAAATCTGCGAATCGGCCGAATCAGCTGGTCGTACGATTCTCGTCGAAAAGCAACAACGTATTGCCGCGGCTGCCTATCCTTCTGCCTCGATGATGAATCATTCCTGCGATCCGACAGTCATACACACGTAAGTTACATAATAATCATCGTTTAACGTAACGGTTAATAACAATTAATTATTCAGATAATAATAATTGTATTGAAGATTTTGGAAAAATTGGATCATTGTTAAAGCTGTAAAGAACGTGGCAGAAGGACAGGAAATTTTTAATTGTTACGGTTTGTTTTCAGTATTTACGTAACTATTCTCACGATGATACTCATATAGACAAATTAATGCGAGTATTTTCACACTTTAGGACCGTACTTCAAGAGAATGTCGAAAGTTCAGAGGCAACAGGATTTATGGAGACAATATTGTTTTCATTGTGAATGCGAAGCTTGCACGAATCCCCAGTACGATTATTATACCGTAGGGCATAATTATTTCAAAGGAATCATTTTTTATTAACATTATTCTCATTCGCCATAAGTTTCATTGGGTTTCGTTGGGTTCGTGTCGCAGGATCGTTTCGATGGATTCAAATGTCCAAAGTGTTCGGGCTCGTCGTTGCCTATGTCGAACGACAATATTCAGCTATGTTTCGATTGCGGAACTGTCAGCGATGTGTATTTCCTCAAAGAATTAAAAATTGCCGACGATCTCACCGATCGAGGAATTAATCTAACGGATACCGATAAATGGGAAGAGGCGATACCGTATTTCGAGAAATGCCTCGCCATTCGAAAGAAATACATGTACAAGCATAACAAGGATGTGGCAATCGTTCTCGATGCATTGGCACAGTGCCACGCGTCAAGCGGTCGGTTAATCCTGATTTTACCCTTAAATTTGAGTAAAACAAAAGTTGAAGCTCGATTTGAAATTTTTTTGGCGCATAAACGTCTATATTTCCAACAGGTCGTTGGCTCGTTTCGATGTCGTATCTCGAAAAAAGTCTCGCCGCTATCGAGGAGAGATACGGCTCGGACAGTATAGAATTGGGAAACGAATTGAACATAATGACGGACGTTTGTTTTCAATATCTAGGAGAAACGTTGAGTCGAAGAACCGATGAATACAGGTAGAGTATTCGTTATAAGCTTGACCCATCGATTTTTAGCGTAGAAATAAGAATTTCACTCGCTCTTTTTCTTTGTTTCCTATTTTAAGGGAGGTTTTCATAAAAACTCGAAAGTACGTCGAACGAGCACTGGTCATTCTCAGATTAACTGGTGGACCGTGGAACGACAATTATCAACGGGTGAATATGAAGAAGGAACAGCTGTCCGGGATGCTTGAACAACTTCGTATATAAACAAAAAAAATCTTACTCCAAGGATAGCCTTACTTATTGTTGTACCTTGACAATGTACCAAACAATATTTGTGATAACTATCGACGAATATATAGTAGATATATATGTATATATTTATAATCGCGTTCATCATAAAAGTACAATAATAGCGTTATATCAAATCACAAGGAGAAATTCAATATTCACACGATAGGCGCAGACGGTAGGGTATTCGAGGGTTCTTGTTTTTTTTCTTCTTTTCTTTCAACGAGCAACAATGGGTTTGTAAGTTTTAGGATGGGTATAAGTTGCTCGTATCCGGCCCTTCTTCTCTGCATTTCGGGGTAACTATCGTTTCTCTTTCTCGTGGTAACGAGCCTACAAGTAATCTCTATTATGAGAAAACATGACGAGAGGAGGGTTCTTGTAGAATAATATATAACGTTGAAAGTGTCATATTAAATAAAAAAAGAAAGAAAAAAAAGAAAAAAACGTTAAACACGTAGACAATCAAATAACAAGTAATTACAAAACGCAATTGACGATTCCTGGGTGAGTTTTCAGGTAGAATGCGTCTGATAACTGGGGTTGTAGAAATAACGGGTCATCGAGTCGAGATTCTCTTTGTCCTTTCTCTTCTTTCTCTTTCCTTCTCTCACTCTCCTTATGTCCGCGTGTAAATCCTTTCGTTCCGTTCGGAAGTGCGTGTTGTTCTGGGTCAGGGGTGCGGGGAACTAACAATATATCGGTCGTAAAGAGGGCATCTCGAGGGACGAGGCTTTGGCCCATGTTTTTTTTTCTTTTCTTATAGTCAATTCCTCAAAGTTTTTGTTTGCCTTCTCCCTCCGCGTCCTCTTTCTTCTGCCACTTATTTTTCCCCGTTCGTCGTCGGGTGACGTTTTTTACCCTTTTTTTTTTTTTTTTTTTTTTTTTTTTTTACAAATGTACAATAAGTAAGAGCGGCAATGGGATTTGCCGATTACGCGAAAGCCGACGTATTGTTGGTCAGTGTCGTATGCGCATTTTTTCATCCCTCTCGACACTTCTTCGATGCCCCGTGTGCTGTTCCGCATAAATGACGCGCGTGCGCGAGTCTAATACGAGAAGGGACTTTCGGAGAAGTCACTATTTTCTTTTCTTTTTTTCTTTATACATTTCAATATGCGTCATTAGACATTCCGTTTTTTTTCGGAGCGCAGCAATCTCAAGCTCTCGAGTATTAAATGGCGAGTCGAGGGTTTTTTTTTAGGGATACGAGAGATACAAGGGTTACGGGTGTCACTAATCAGGCACTTTACGATATCCCTTATTCATTTCTTTCGTTCGTTCTTGTTCGTTTTCTTTTTTCTTCTACCAATTCGCTCTTTGTGCAACCTTGATGAACGCACGGGGTCGTCACTCTTCGTTATTTTCCTCGATCTTCTCTCCACATTCTTTTTCTTACAGTCACGCAATCTCGTACAGACGAAGTGGCATAAATTGGCTGATCGAGTCTGGCCACGAGCACATCGAATATATAATTATTATCTATAAAATGTCCGATTCGTGGGCCCGATTTGTGCAGCGAGCGTCTCGCCATTCATCCATCGTACGTCTCTCTATAAACACAAATATTCGTACTTGCGTACTTTTTCTCTTTCGTGCACACTCACGCACAGTCGTACACATACACGCACGCAAACACGCAAACACACACGTCTCGCTCGACGAATAAGAGCGCACATTTAAACGCAATGAAAATCGACCCGCGAATAACGTTTACCGCACGATCAGCATAATCTTTTTTGCGCGCTCTCTCTCTTTCTCTCTTTCTCTTTATATAGCCCACACGTAAGTTTCTTGGAAATGAATAAAACATATATTTACTGCAGCAACACGTCCCGAGAAAATGGCGCGATTCGTGGAATTTTTCACAGACGACTCTTCCTCTTTATCTCTCGACGTCATTGAAATCCGAGTCGAAAGTGTCTGTTCCCTAGCGATTAAATGGTATTCCGACAGCCTGTTGATTTGAAATTGCTGCGTTCGCGCTAACGAGGCTTTCCTTATTCACCCTCACCATCTCGATGGCTCTTTAGACGTTAGAAAACGTCGATTAAGTCATGAGCTCACTCGTGTCGTCACCTTCCGCGTCGTCAGATGGTTCCATTCTCACAGCCAATTTCGTGTATCCCATTGTCGACTCTCTTCGTTTGGACGCGGCCTAAAATCAACAATGAAATTCGAATTGTAGGTAACACGCGTAAAAACATTTTGTTTTCTTTCATTTTTTTTGCATTATTCGAGTTATGGTTTACCTGAAGTGCAACGAAAACAGCTGCGAAAAGCGCTACGGACGCGAAACAAATGGCAACGGCCATCGCGGTAGCTGCGGTTGTAGCGAGCGCCGTGGAATCTTCAATGTCTCCGTTTCTAGAATTACTCCCGAATATTGCTGACGTTTCCGCTGCTATTGAATCGTCGGGCGTAAATTCAGTTCCGGCAACTCTTCTCTTGCCAGCCGGTGAGCTGTTCCTGCAGCCACCTATACAATGAAGAGAAACAAAAACGTTATGCGGCGAATCAACAATAAAAAAGAGGAAGAGGAGTAAAGCTAAAACTCGTAAAAAGTTTTACCAGTTTCCGGATCGCAAATACAGCACTCGTCGCTCTCATTTTTTTTAGCAACGCCCGGACAACAAGGTACGCATTGATTGTTGAGCTTGTCAAGATGAAGCGGCGCTGTGCAGGCGGAACAACTGAATTTACCCGGTCCCGAGCATCTTCGACAATCCGTGTGGCAACTTTTGCACAATTGCGTAAGTGGATCGTAATACTGAGCACCGACGCATTCCATGCACAAACCACCCTCGAGCATCGAATGAGTGGGGCATGACGTGCACTCGAGGGGACCCTCGCCCTTGCACGTGCGACAGTAATGATGACACTTTTGACAGCCAAAGTTCGACTTGAAGAAACCCTCGGGACATTCCGGGTGACACTCGCCCGCTGCCAGTTGCCAGCCTTGCGGACAGGTCACGCACTGATCGCGTCTCGGTCCCGAGCATGTTTTGCACGAGAGATAACACTTGGAGCATTGTCCGCGATCGCTGTAGTAACTGCAAAGCGAAATAACAAAATAAATTACACAATAACGAACAAAATTTGAAGCTAATAATATTAAAAATCTTTTTATAAATAACACAAGAGGCCGGTCTTATTGAAAGATAAGTTTTTCAATGTTACCCTTGAGCGCACGAAGATCTACACTCCCCACTTTGAAGCTGAAGGCCATCCTGGCAAGCTGTGCAATTGAGACGAGAGACGCAAGACTTGCAGGTGTGAAGGCAAGGGGAGCAAACGGGCCTCGAGGGCTGTGCCACGGAGTAATAACCGTCGTCGCACTGATTGACGCATCTACGACCCTGCAGAAGCAGCGAACCTTGACAGGATATGCAAAAATCGTCGGTAGGACCAGCGCACGTTTCGCACGTCGAATGACATGGCTTGCAATGTCCGTCCTGGTAATATTCCGAAGTGTCGCAGCGTGAACGACTCTCGGGCGCGCATAGGCCCTTTTTATTCAGACTCCAGCCATTCACGCAACTCAGGCATATCGATGAGGCGCACGTGGCACATCCGGGAGGACACGGAACGCACTCGCGTCTCTTCTTGTCACCGCTGTACCCGGCGGGACAGGATGTTCGACAAGTTCCTGCGGATGTAAATGAAATTTAAACATAAAATACAAGTAATTGTTACCTCGTCGACACAGGAAGTACCTCGAAACATTGCAAATTGTAATAATATCACGTACCTGAGAGCGAGAACAAGCCTGGGCGACAACCGATGCATTGCGCGTCACTCGTACCGTTGCACGTCTCGCAGGTCGTGTGACAAGACGCGCAATTATAATCCTGCGTTTCAAACGTGTACGTTGGACACGCGGCGTAACATTTGTTCTCGTGCATGACGAGATGATGCTCGCAGCTTGTGCAACGATCAGGACGATCTTGACAACTCGCGCAATTCGCCTCGCAAGGTACGCAAGTATTATTCTCCGAATCTGCGAAAATATTTATAAAGCGAATAATTAATCGTACATTATCTTTACTAATCGATAATAGCTCGTAATAATAAAAAGGATAATACGAATTTACGTATGACGTACTTTCGTAGTAACCCTCGGGGCATTGTTGCAAACAGACTGCGAGATCGGTGACGCGCAGATGAGCCGGAGCACAGGACAGACAGGAGTCTTGACCAGCACCGGCGCATGTCTCGCACGACTCGTGGCATGGCCAACAAACGCCGCCTTGATTAGGAAAACTGCGCGGTGGACAACGACTGACGCAAGTGCTGTTACAAATTAATAATCGATTAATATACGTCAATAAAATATAAAGTCGTTGGATATTTTCCAACCAATTTCCACACGATGAAAATCGACGAAAAATTCTTTACTTGTCAAGCCTATAAGTTTTGCAGCCGACGCATTGTGTCGGACCCTTTGCGTAACATCCCTGATGATCGCACTGAGGATCGCAATCGTGCAAAATACGTCTCGACGGATCGAGCGAGCCTTGCAACGATCGTGAAACATCGTCGGCGACAGTTCCCGCATCACCGGGCAGTCGATTAGTGAGAAGCGGTGCCGACGAGCCGTCCAGGGTTGCGACCGAAGCATCGACGTTCGAGGCCGAGCCGATGTAAGGTCCTTGATATGTCTGAAAGTCAGACGTACGAAAGAAGTCGGCGTTGTTTTGACGATGACTCGCTAATTCGTGCGAAACAGGATATCCGTATGACGGTACGGTATTATACGGATAGGAAAGCTTCTGTACCGGGTTAAATTGGCGAGTTCTTATTCTGATGGGGTTCGTCGCGGTACCGTAAAATATTAGCTGCCACTTTTTCAGTATTCCTAAAAGAAATTTAACAAAAAGAAAACAGTAAAAATCAGAGCTCTTGTTATTTTTGCTTTTCCATCATTGATTTTATTTACCTGGTGAATTGACTCGTCTGGTGCCGGCGTTGATGACTTGAAGTGTCCAGCGGCCATCCGCCTTTTCGCCCCAGAAGTGAACGCTCAGGAAAGGCCAGTCGTCGAAGTTGGAGCTGAGAACGTCCCGTGGTCTCTCGAAGAGTAACGTCGACGTAGTGCCCATCGGGGACGTCAGAAGCAGGCGCAGATTACCGCGTGGGAAGAATCTCAACGAGACCTGCGTCGATGTTAACACACACAAACGGATTTTAATTATAGCACGATGGACATCGAGTGACTGGAAATTACGAGGTGCACACGTTCTTCATACGTAACAAACACGAGGACGCATGCATGAGTTTTGCATCGGGAAGGCTGACTCGCTTTATGTGTGCGCGCTTCTGTATGTGTACACGTGGCGTTTTTTCTCTACGTACGCGGAGACCCGCCGATCGTAGCGGGGATGGAAGTTAAAAAAACACACACACATTGACATTTTCCGTCTCCTCTATCGAGAATCGATACTTTTGTCCGGATATAGGCCACGCGGCGCGTCAAAATATCAAGCGGAATCACAAACCGCGAGAGTAAACCATCCTAATGTAATTGCGTATGTGTACAAAGACACACCAATGAACACATGAATTCTTTTTTTAAGGACGAAGAGGGAGAGATCTGACATTATCCGCTTTTAAAAGTCCATGACCTATGCCCCGAGAGTCTCAAGTATATAGAACACCGGAGCGACTCTCTTTTATCTCGCGATAAAAAATCGTTTCAAATCCATCTATTCCACACCCTCCCCTCCTTCAACCGTGACTCGTATAAAGGGCACAAAATCTAGATCGTTGAACATTTATCTACAGGAAAATACTAATAGGCTCGCCAATATATTTAGATAATCGTGGTAATGTACACGAAGGCTAAACAGTGTTTTAAACTCTTCTCGTTTCGACGTTAAGAATCTATCGTTAGCCATAAGTGTTCCTTTTTTTCCAGACGACGTACGTGTATTGTTGTAAAATAATTTTAAATAACGCTCGCACTGTACCTTGCACTGTACGTGTTCGAGAAAACGAACTTCGTTGAGGGTACCGGCGCAACCGCTGACGTCCATGTAAGCGGTCAGCGTATAACCGAAGGTCGGATCGATCGATCTCTCTTCGTTGATCTCCTGCGACTTGCATATGTGCTGAGGTGGTACGTTGGTCCATTGTTCGGCAAGTCCTACCATCGCACCTGCGTCCATTAAGCCGTAACCAAATTTGTGCGATACCTTCCTCTTGACACCATTGAGAATCCAACCCGGTTCCTTCTCTAGGGGTCCCGATCGTGAAGTCAGAACAACGAGATACTGCATATCGCGCCACGTTAAGCTCGGATTTGCCTCCAGTGCGAGAGCGGCGATACCAGCAGCGAGAGGAGCCGATGCCGAAGTACCCGTATGCTCGACCGTGCATATACGATCGGGACGAAGCTTCGGGTCCATGTCGACGGTTGCGACGCTCTTGTCGTTGCCCGGTGTACCCGACGAGTACGTTGACGCGAGTGTCGAGCTACACTCCTCGAGATACCAAGGCTTGTAGCCACCTTGGGTCGCGCTCGATATCGACAGGGTGAATATACTGTTCGTATAACCGTCACAATTACACGAATCTGTGTGACGTCCACCATTGCCCGATGCCCATACGAATATCGAACCTTTGCCTTTGCGACCCTGCGAACGAAAAATGAAAAAGATTTTAACCATTCGAACAAACATTGGACGTCACGCGTCGCGTTAACGAAATTTCCTTTCTTTTTTTTCACTCACACTGGTAACTCCATAGATAAAAGCTCTTCTCGCCAGTGGTCCTGGCCCATCGACGGTTTTTCCATCGTCCTCGGGACCCCAGGACGCGCTGTATATATCGATATGATCGGGATTTAAACCTAGAGCACGTGCCTCGACCGCATCGTTTACAGGACCGTCCAACATTCTGACACCTAAAAGACAAAAAGAAAGACGACGTATCGATTACAAGCTATTCTTTCGAATCTCCCATGTCGCGAGTCGAGAGAGTCTCAGTATCATGAGCAGGCTTTCCCAGTATCCGGAAAAGCTTTCGCAGTCTCGCATATAATTTTTTATAGCATAAAAAACACTTGGCGCTGTTCTCCTCGGTCTCAATAGGATCTTTTGTGTATGGCGTTGATCGATTCGAGGATGAAACGGTGCGAGTGCGAGAGAAACGTAGAGGCATGGAAAAAAGTGCATAAACGATGTACCGTCCTTTATCGCAACAAGTGCAGCCTCGTTCTTCTCAGAGATTTTTTTTACTCTTGAAACAGGCGCATATTTAAATCGCACAATATATCGACAGTGTCATTTCGCTTTCAATCTCGCGTTCCTATAAAATACTCGTTCGAGTACAAAATTGCTACGTCGCTCCAGTCTCGGATGCGTTTTTACAATATTTGCACGTACGCGCACCCATACACAAACACGTATTATGTTCATGTTGCGCGTGTGCGCGAGCATTGTGTAGCGTTGATGGATTTTGTACGTTTTGCGAGTGGTGAATATGGAAGTTGAATAAAACGTTCTTCGCGCGAATCGACGCCGACGATTGTTGGGGGGTGGAATTCGTCGAAATAAGAGTAGAAAATTACCTCCGATGCTCGAGTTGTAGGCAACACCAACGCCACAGTACTGGTTGAAAGCGACTGCTGCAACCTCTCCGGCGCATCTGGTTCCATGTTTGTTATCACCGTTGTCCCGTGGCATCGGATCGTTGTCGTTGTCGTTTATGTCGGTACTAGCCTCATGATCGTAGTTCAACGCCAAATCCGGATGATTAGTTTGTATGCCATCGTCGAGTATCGAAACTACAACCCCTTTGCCAGTATAGCCCTTTTGCCATGCTGGTCCGAGATTCATGTCGAAGCCGTCTTTCGCACCACCGTTCTGGAATCAATCGGGTTCCATACTATTATTTAATTTTGTAATTATATCGATTTATAACTTATCTAACGAGAAGAAATCTCAATTGTATCGAATCAATTTCAACGTTTAATTATTCTTTACGTTTTTTTCTTTTCGTTTCAATTCGTATTACTTGGAGCAGAGATTTTTTTTGTTTAACGAGAGAAATAGGTCGCGGAGAAAATGTCACGTTAATGTCGATACGATCGGGGTATCTACGGCTGATTCGGAGAGTTCTGTGATTAAATTCAAGGAGGATAAAAATAGGGTGGAGAGAATGAAGGGAAAAAAAGGAAAATGTAGAGAGAGAGAGGAAAGTCTTGGTCGGCTCACCAGATACCATTGCTCTTTGAAGAGCGGGTCGGTGAATAGATTCTGCAGGGGCACCCCGCGATTTCTCTGACGATGATAGGGCGCCTGTCTCTGCTGGGGTCCCGGATAATCATCGAACAACGGTGGATAGTCGCTGAATGCGAACGAGGGTGTTTCGTAATCACGCTTCTTTCGTTTGCGCTCGTGCTGTTGCTGAAACCAGTGAACCTGAAATAATTGAAAACAAAAAAATGGTAAGATTAAGTGACAAATTGCATTTTCCTCGAGATAATATACCATTTACGCTATATATATACATGGTTTGGTTTATTTCCATTCCCACCCGAAACTCACTGCTCGACGATTGAAAACAAAAAAAAAATTACGCGTTATTTATTATTGTAACAAACATAAATAAAAGTAGGCCTTGCCAACGACCGAAGACTTTTCCATTCATCGCGAACCCATCATTTTTTCAACGCTCTTTACTGTAAAAACGACTCTCGCCTCGTATAACACGGGATTAACAATTTTCTAATAAACAACAAAGAAAATATCGGCCACGAGACTTTAACATCGAGGTGGTAGAAACACGTCGCGAATCCTCGTTCTCCATCTGAAATTGTCCTTTTTATTCGTTTCTTTCTTTGAGTAAACTTAGATTAAAGTCATCGAATGAAAACCACAAAGAAAATAATAGTTAAGCCCGTAATTTCTAGCTTTCGATATACGACTTTGCAACGAATCGACAGAGTCCGGCAACTTGGAGGGAAGATAAATAAAATGAGTGTAGAAGGAAAGAAGATATATATCGAGGTCGATTCCAAAGGAGACGTCGAACTTTGTAAAAAGGCGGACGCCTTTTGTGAGATTGGCAAAAAGACGAGACAGAGTGACAAACGTAGCGCGAGGCGACGATTTTCTTTTTAATGGCTCGACTTGAGAGAGGAAACGGGGCGTTAAAGTGGTCACGGAGATTCCCCCAACGTGGCCAATTAAGGTGTTTACCCGACCAAATGAGGCTTTTACGGGAGAGCGTGCGAGGTGTGCGCTTCGCGTGACCCGAGGAGCTTCTCTTGGGAAACGTGCACTCGGACCTTGTCTTTATATCCGACGTTTTCGCGACGTCATAGATACGCTCACACACACATACACCCACACATATGTGGATAGACGAGTTAAACTGCTTTTGGACGTACGACCGAGAGAGTCTCGTACGTTTTTATTGGACGGGTCATCGTCGTTAAACTCCTCGACTTCCCCAACGGAACGAGGGTGGAGAAAAACGGTCCTATACCTACATAGAGTTCGCTAATCAGGACCTTTAGATCTTTCTCTCTTTTCTATCTCTCTCTCTTTTTCTCTCTCTTTCGCTATGAAATTATTCGAAGGTTAAGGACTAAGAGCAGAAAAAATAATTGTCGTTAATCGAAAAGTAATAATCAACCGCTTGTGAATTTTAATAAACTTGTCTTCGATTCAGATTCTTTTCTTACAATTTATTTTTTTATATAGAAATGTAAGCGAGTTCTATAAACGTATGAGGAGACACGATACGTCAATATGTATGTTTCCTCAAATGGATAAAACAGGTTCGATTTTATACATTTTACCGTACTGGCGAGATTGGCTCGACGTTGAAGGAGCGAATAAGTTTATACAGTATGTACTTTCAGCTCTCCCGGCGGATTTCTGATAAGCTCGTGAGACTCTCTCCGAGACAGGAATCTAACGGAAAGGAGAGGGACCATCGACTGAAAATGGATCGGATCGGATATACTCGTCGTGTGTACTTAACTCGGTACACTCGGGTCATTCCGGCATTAACCATTCTGCCGTCCGGCATTAAATTTTTAATTCATCCATCATTCTGACGTCTAATGTCATTAAAGTGGATCGTACGGAAACTTTAAGGTTCTCCACTAATCCTGACACTTTTTCGCGATATTCGCGAGTGAACGTGATCCTTCCTAGATCGCCAAATTTATTATTTAACTAAATTTTCCAACCGTCAAGAAGCAGCAATCTTTTTTCGTAGAATTTATCTAATCCCTCGACCTAACGTTTTTTTTTTTACCAAATAGTTGCATCAATATTTTCTTAAATCGGACTCTCTCATGATTTTCGTCGGTGCGTGTCGTGTCGAGAATTACGGACTGTTGATTAACGCGATACCGGATGTCTCGGTGGTTAATGATATAACGGTCCATAGATATTTCCGCAACGGTAGAAATAAACTCGTCCGTATAAATATACGTGACCGTAGATATATATTTTTTCAACCTTATTCAACAATGTATATATACATATATATAATTATATAAATGCAGCAGTATATATTAAACTAAGCTCATGCATTTAAGAGAATGTCGTCGAGAAAGTAAATCCATATCGAGCGCCAATTTTCCTTGGCGCAAATTCGTTATCGAATGAGATCCGATGGACCGCAGAGAAGAGTAGAGAGTGGAAGGTATGTGACGGCGTCGAGTTCGACTACACGCGAAGATAATCGAATGACGAGAGGATTCTCCGAGCTGGACGACGAACCGCAATCGAATTTACACTTCGCGAGTCCAGCTGGGCAATCCGCATGTCCGTCATCTTGTTGTATATATATAAACATAAATGTCTCTCCGTCCCTGTCTCTCTCTCTCTCTTTCTATATATATGTATAATGTACTATAGTCGAAAGTGCTCTCGTTTTGTAATGCTAGAGTGCAGTTTGACCAATCGATTTCGCGACGATCGGTATGAGTTTGGAATGGACGGCTCTCAAATGGCAAACGTTAGTAAGTACATGTGCGGTGTGTTATACGTGTGTGTGTGTGTGTGTGTGTGTTAAGCCGGGATTTTCAACGTGTGCTCCTTTGTGACACGATCTATTGACCTCTACGGTATATACATATATAGAATACTTGATCGAGGTATATAGGCAACGGACGGCTGATTGACCGATTGACGTTGAACGAGCGGTATATACGTTCCCTTGCCGATCACCACATTTGGCACTCTCGGGAGATTACCTGCATTATACATTTTATATACGTATATACGTAGGTATACGCCCATATATATCCTCCATTCTAAACTTATATGGTACGAGCGATTTTTACGAAATTTCTTTATATAAGAATTCTTTCCCTTTTTTTTATTTTTGTAATTTTTTGTAGTAATCTGAAATTCATTATTTTGAGAATATTATTAGCGATATTTTGTTGGTTTTTGTTCGAGTAGACGTTTACGAAGGTACGGCGTTGTTCGAATTATACAGATCAAATATTTATATTTGTTTATAAAATGTATACACCTACGTCGTATTTATGATTATGTATTGGGCTCGTGTATATACAAGATATACATATATTGCATATGAAAGTTATAGTAGGTGTATGTGATTTATTACAAATTATATATTTCCTCATATATTTTAAGGATAATTTATTATTCTCATAGCGGACAGTACAGTTCGGGATATTTTGTATAGAAAAACAGAGTGGTCTAGAGAGAGAGAGAGAGATTGATTGATTGAGTGATTTTTATTAACGGCTTGATTATACCTTGAGGCAAATTAAGATGAAAACAGCAATAATTAAGATTACTTTGAACAAGATGGTAAATAATGAACAAAAGATAGAGTTAAATATCAAACTAACACTAACACCGAGAAATAAAAATAAATAAAAACAAAATAAAATAATAATCAAATAAAAATACAAGTGTAACTAAAAATTAAAAATAAATAAATAAAAACTAAAAGTTGATGTTTGAACATAAAATTGCTGCCTATAAATCTAATAAAGAATAATTTAGCAAAATAATACATTGCAAGAAACAAATACAGTAAAATCGAATAGAATAATACCTATACAACGAAATGAAGTGTGTATGTGTGTGTGTGAGAGAGAGAGAAAGAGAGAGAGAGAGACAGACAGATAGACAGGATTGGAGTGAGAGAGAGTTGTTATGCGGTATTGACGACAGGCCAAACCCGTTATCGATCAAACTCTTGACCCGACCGGCCAGATAATTAACTGATCGACTCGATACATCGCTATAAACTTTATGTACATACATGTATGTACAGCATTAACTGCACTCCGCGTACAGCTCTATATATATATATATATATATGCAACGGTCGGCAAGTCTTTGATCGATTTTATATACACTGATATACATATATAGCTCTCGCTAGAGTCCATAACTGTCTATGATCAATCGTTTTCGCTTGGGAATAACTTGCATTGACATGCGCTCGGCTGGAAAGTTTGACAAATTGATCGAAGGCCACAGTCGAGGATGACAATATCGAAAGCTTGTTTGAAAAAATAAACCGAAACGTTACCAAGTTCCATTTTACACGAATGAAATAACGAGTTTTTATATTTTCATTATAGAACGATATGTATAGAAAAATAATAATCGACAATCGATTTTCGTTCAATTAAAAATGGTTTTTGATAATTCGTTAACGATCAGCAACATGTATATTAAATATTGTTTCGTAATTACTTTCAAAACGATGCTCTTGCTCTATAAAGAATTGCGAATAAAATAAAGTTCAATTGCTCTTCAATCGCCTGAGCGCATGATTATATAATCGATGCATAATTTGAAACAGATAGCGATATCGAATTCCACATCATTGAATTATCAATTTAATGAGTGGAAGAATGAAAAGCATTTTCTCGGTAATTTGTAATCGAGATATTGAGTCTCGATTCAATAAACTTATTTTGTGTATACAATTAGTTTGAATCTTCCTTATTATTGTACCTGATTACTAATTACACCAGTAAAACTAATAAGACTTCTCGATTTCTTTCCCTTCGACGGACAATAAAACCGTTTATCGCCCGACGTTCGACTCGATTTTTCATGACTATGCTCGACCGTGACGCGATTAATCAACATTCAATCACAATTACTTTCAAAATAGAGCTTTTTAAAAAATTATTATCGAGATATAAATTGGATCGATTCGTGACAATCGTTTAATACTCGGCAGTTTGTCCACGTCAAACTTCGAGCCGAAAATATTGACAATGAATAGATTATTGTATTTTGGGGAAGGAGCCCGTTTGTCCGGAGTCAGCTTCGCGGCTGCATAATAATATGGTTAATCGAGTGTGTTCCTCGTCACGAGACGGAAACCTATTACATCGAGATCTCCTATCCTCTCCTCGTCCTTCGCTCCCTGCGCTGTGCTTCGAAATCACGCAAATTGGCTCGATATATATAATCGATTGAAAATCGATCGATGGACGATTACGTGTGTGCGGCCCATTCAATTCACCGAGAACTGAGACGGTAGGCGTCACGTTCATGCGTGGGAGGAGCAAGGAGAGGCGCGGCAAAACGGTGAGATTGATATATACCTGTTGTTATCCCATAACAATAGGGCCGTATAAGCGACCTTGAATTATTACGCCTATTATATTGTGTCACGAACAATGTTGGTCGCTTACCTGTGCCTCCTCGTCCAGGGCTTTATGATGTTCCTTGCTAGTCTCGAGCGATCGCTTGTTGAGCCGCTTGTGACTGAATAGATAGTAGTTCTTCAGTGATCCAATCTGCAATATCAAGATCAAAGGCTAATCACTTTTATGCGAAACGAAGGAGATACGAGGAAAAGAAAGCAACAACAATCTATCGAACGATTAACATAGAAATAGCTCGTCGTTTCGTGGATCAAAATTTGTACGAGCCAATTTTCTTATCTCCAAAATTTCCAGCAATTTGTGAGACGGAAATATAAAAAAAAATTGTT
The DNA here is from genome assembly GCA_964017225.1 of Netelia inedita. NCBI lineage: Eukaryota > Metazoa > Arthropoda > Insecta > Hymenoptera > Ichneumonidae > Netelia > Netelia inedita. The sequence goes on from OZ024921.1 coordinate 11,469,886, forward strand.
ACGTTCATTCGCAAGACGAACGGATAATGGTCGTTAACGTGGATAGAAAAATAACAATAGCGGGTGCTCAGTTTCGTTCGCAAATGAGCGTCGTCCAGTGGAAGAAAATAGGCCACTCTGCCAACGAATCGTATATCGCGACATATCCCTGGCTGTTTTCTCGCTCGTGGCGAGAAAACGTTGTGTCTGACTAAACGGTTTTAACGTTTATCTCTCTCTCTCTCTCTATCTTCCCCACCCCTGGTCGGTTTCACGGGCGAATTCCTTTTTTCCCCTTCGTCCGTTACCACTGGCATTTAGTAGTTAAAAAGAGAAGAAAAAGAGGACGAGAAGGAGGAAAAAAACCATCTTTTATATCCTCGTAGCGAGGCTCGAGGAGTGCATAGAGTTGCGAGGGAGAAAAGAGGGTCTCTCTTTCCCTACCCCTACCCGTGGCAAGCTCGTTGCTTCGCCAAGCCCCTCGTCCCTCTCTCTCTCTCTCTCTCTCGATGGAAAAGTGTGTGGTGAAAGCTCGTGGGACTCTCTCGTCTAGCCCCGAGATATTTCTCGGGCGTGATGGGGCATGCATCGCTGGTTTCACTGGCTACCAAAGCTCTTACTATATACATATATGTGCGAGGACTCCCGGAAAGCTCTTTTCACATATATTTTTCCCGCAGAGTTCCTACGGTAATTTTCCGTCCGACTTATCGTTCGCTGACGGGCCAGCGAGTCTCAACTGGTGAATACAACATCATATTCATACCGTGCTGCACGTAATGAAAAAAAACAAAGAAACGAAATCACAATAATAAATAACAAAAGAATAAATAAAAGAAAACACGTTTTAGGGATTTACGAATGTTTTCCCATTTCGAAGGAGCGTCGTTTTTTTCTTAACGTTGGTACTGATAAAAACTGATGAAACAAACTCGATGGAAAAAACGTGTTTGCGCGTGTAATAACCATGTCGATTCGTTCCAACGACGTTTATTTCGCATGGGACGTAAATTTATTCGCGTTCATCCGTTTTTTTTTCTTGACATATCTCGTGCACGCTTTTTTGAGGAATATTTATACCGCAGTATAGTTTTCTGTCACTCGTGTGAAGAAAGTGTCGTATACATTTGGCAAGAGATATATTTTATGCGCGCTACTGTATTTCAATATAATTCTATGTGCATACATCGAGATGAAGCGAACGATATCGTTCGGCAACAAATTTTTCGCGACCGCCGGTGCATAAAAAAAAACGAATAGTATACAAAAAAAGCTTTCGACTAATCCTGAAAAAGGCAACATGGCACCATCAGAGAGAGAGAGAGAGAGAGAGAGAGAGAGAGAGAGATGTATATGGTTGGACCGGAAATTTTCGAGAAATATTTTTTTTATCCATCACGTGTCTATTTTTTATTCAGGGAGAACAAAACTGTGACGGAACCGACAAGCTTTTTTCTCTCGCTTCGCATTCGCGCTTCCGATGCGATGAATTTTGTAGATAAGGTTTATCAGATTTTTCGCGAGTCTGGTGAGGTATAAAAAAAAACACAAGAGGGAGAGGGAGTTAAACTTGTGATTGTTTCGTTCTGCGTCTGGGAGTTTTAAAGAGGAGATTTAAAGAGACGCGAGAGAGCAGGAAATATCGCTGTAGTTCCTCGTATTAAAATATTTATGACGTTATTAGTCGTAGGATTTGAACAGGACCTGAAGTTGGAAAATTCTTGCTCGCCTTCCACGAAGGCAATCTTTTTCATCAATTTGATTATTTTATTCATAGATCTGTAGGTTAAATAAAAGTCGACTACGAAACGAGCTATTGTTGCAAATAATACCAGACTGAAATGAAGCGAAGCAATTGGAAGAAAGATTGCGAAAGATGACGATATGTTACTGTTTTCTCGCCTAGAGAAAAATACAAAAAAAAAAAACAAAAAAAAACGATACGAGAAATAAAACTCCTCGCAATGTCCGTATTGCGTCCCGCAGGATTGTGTCCTTCTAACGATTTATAACTGTCAGCTTATCCACCGGGCTCTGCAGTTGTAAGTGGAGACAGTGGTATAAATCCGAAAGAAAATCCTTCGAAAAAGGGGGCTGAAAAGGAAAAAAGAGGCGGAAGGGGCTGGGTGGGGTTCCGGTATGTGGGCGACGAGAACGACGATCACGAGAACTGGTAGAGGTAAAATTTATGGTCACTGCTGGAATCCCGGCAAAATATAGCGGGGGTGCGACGTCGTATGGTAGACATGTATGCTTCGCTGGTGTATAGAAACACGAAAATATGTGCACCACGTGCAATCTGACAGAGTTAATACACGTACCAATAAATATACATGTATATATATAGTTGTATTAATAAGAAGAAGAATAAGCGTGGCCCCGAAGAAATCAAAACTCATAAACGAAATCGATCAAAATCCAATTTTGACAGAGACGGGCTAGGTCCAAAAAAATAAAACAATATTTTTCTTTTTATATGAACAATAGATATATATTAATATCAATTTTTTAGAAAAGAAAAGCTCGACCCATTAGCGCTATAAATTGTACTTAGTACAAAGTATAATTTGTTTGACACGGAGAATCTCAACTTTCTGAGATTTGGTAAAAAATCATAGACGAGACAATGTATCCTATAAATACCAGTGCACGTCCGGTCTGTACACCAATATTAGCGGGAAGAACGGCGAATAGATAAGAAAAGGTTTGAATGCGCGCTGCATGCGGGAAACTCTCGGTTGTAGAGACCTTTTAGTCCGTGACGATTAAATACGTCCTATATATATATAAACCTGGAAAACCGCCGGAAACCTATAAATCGAGATGTACCTACAGAGCGGCGGTAGTCGCGACGGCGAAGAATTTCTTACGATAACCTCTCGTGCACCCAGGGTCATCCACTCGGACACCTTTACCCGAAGAGCACGAAGTATACCTCTCTGTAACGTTTTCGGACGGTTGCAAGGGAGTTGAGAGAGGATGGGAGTGAGCGAGACACAGAGAGAGAGAGAGAGAGAGAGAGAGAGAGAGAGAGAGGAGAATGAGTTTGCGCGTTCTCGAACGGCACCTGGACCGCGGATTTTCGGCCTCGGCAAAATCCTCGTACACGCTCCCACTCCCCTCCGCGCCAAACCCCTTCGTACGCTCCATGAGTACTTTGTAAAGCCGTTACGACCATGGAGTTTCCGTATTAAATTTATATATCTATACGCCTATATGTATCCGTGTGTACATACACATTGCATACCACAGAGCGTTGCCGCGGTGGCTACCTGAACAGAGTAAATCAAAAGCCTCTGTGCTCTGAATTTATATAGCTCTGTGTGTGTACTCCGTGTGTTTGTGTGTGTATGCTCTTGCAAGTCCACAGAGTAACTCGCAGTGTTCGGTGGTCCGATAAGCCCATTGGGAAAAGCAGTTAGTTAGAGGTAGAACGAGACAGAGAGAGGGTGGAGGGGGTGGGGAGAGGGAGAGGGAGAGAAATCGTCACGAGTTGGTCAGTTCAGCTTTGGAGGTACGAGGCAATTTTTTTTCAATCTTATCGAATGTACTCAATACCCTTTGTAATGAACTTTAAACGAAGTCTTAATACACTCGATTATTCTCGTGAAAAATAACACTTTTCAGTTACAAGCGGATGAGAAGAATTTTCTACTTCGGAATTAATTTCAGTTCTTTGTTTGTACTCACCGTGAGATACGTCCATTGTGGCAATTTTTAATGACATTTCTCCGAGATAAGAACAAGAAAATTGTGATAATCCGGGGGTCCAGTTGGAAAACGAGGCTAAGTGGTTGAGAAAAAAAATATATCTTGGGAAAGACGACTTTTCTCATTGTTTTTGTGCGGTAAAGAGTTTCTGTCTCGCGAAAGACGAGATGGGACAAGAAGTTGGGCAATTTGCTAGAGTAGATGATAAATTACGATATCAAGTATCTTCTGGTGGTTTTACCATAAGTTTTCGAGTGGCGGATACAACTTCCACGTTGCAAGTGGCCTGTGGACTATAAAGCTCTGCTGTGCAGTTTCCGCCGAGAATCCAGGCTAAACTGCGTCGAAGTACATAAACTGGGGCAGATAGACAGACACACAGCCAAAATGGCAGAAGCTCGACAAAGCTACGGTATGAAGAGAGAGGGAGAGAGGGAGAGAGAAAGGGAGGAAGGGCGAGAAAGAGAGGGAGAGAGGTAAGGATGATCGTAGTATTCTCTGCTCTCACCTCTTTCTTGAGGTTCTACCTCAGCTCGGTGGAAAAGGCAAACTTCTCCAAATCGTGATAGTACAGCAAGGGAAAGTCTGAAAACTCGTCTCATCAGATAAATGAATTACCGTTATACGGTACAGAAATATAATACCCGGCGCAAGTTCGAGAAAAGATTTTCCCGATAGAGACAGAAAGTGCAGAATCGAAGTAGAGATATGCCACATATAGCGTAATATTCGGGAAAATATATCTATCTCGCAATGAAGACAAAATTATTTCTCGTGATTATTATTTATTCGATCCTATCGTAACTTTTTCTAAGTACAACAAATTGTATTTCGATCGAATAAGTATTTTCTACGCAAGCTTGAGGTTATTTTTTCATGATTAGAAGATGGCAGAAAGCGGGTAAACTGTTCCAACGTCGCGATATATCGCAGTTGGGAAAATGTAAGAGGAAAAAAGAAGAGGGAAACGAAATTGCAACCCTATCACGAACGACGATTTACCTGTGGACGAGCTTTCGGCACTTTCGAGCGAAGGAGTTCTCCGACCAGCCGCAGAAAGGAGCGAACGCGCCGACGAAAGGATAGGGGATGACTGCGCTATCAAGAGAGACAGTCAGGGAGGGTTGAGGGCAACGTCTCCTCGGTGCAACCTATACTTATATGTACTCGGATTTTATCACCCAGTAGCTTTTCCGGGTACGAGCGCGACGAGAGAGAGAGAGAGAGAGAGCGAGAAGAATCCGAGGAGGTCTTCTTGGTCGTGGCGTCGCTGTCGAGACCGCGCGTTGAAGAGAACGATACGACACAACGTACGTCCGGGCTGGAATGATATCGGTGGTACGTGTACCGCATACGTATCTCGGCTTCGACCACAAGAGGGATAGAGAGAACGGTCCATTCCCCAACGAGGGCAATAGTGACGTTCCGGCACCTTGCATTTTCGTATATACAGGGCGTTCTGTGTCGACTCGATCCTGGTCAAGCATTTGCCTTGACCTTCGTACATTGATTGAAATTTTATATAAACAATTTTTCTTTACCAATAAGCAAGAATTCATTGTCATTAAGGGCGCAAACACTTTTTTTTGTATCTGAATTATTTATTGTATTTAATTTTAACGCAGCGATTTTTTTTTAATTTGATAGATTTATTTTCAACACATCGACGATTTCTGCAACTGGGCCGTCAGTCTTTTTCAGAGGGCCTCGGCTGGTTCGTCACGAAATGTCCTATATGTACATAAGAAGAGAGCCACGAGGACAACGAGAATGAGAGACTGGAAAAAAACACGTTTTCTCTTTTCGTGCTTGTGAGGAAATTCATGGTTCGCACGTACGACTCTCTCGCAACCGGCTGAATAGCGAGAGATTCGTCGACAGCGGACCACTTCTACGCTATGCCGATACCGAAAGCTCTCTGGACCCATCCGATAATCCGTTCGAATGGGCGACTCGTTGTTTCTACCTACGCGCTTCGACGCCTTTGTATATAACGTGTGTTCACGCTCCTGTACTTCATTTGTGTATAAAGCTCAAATTTATTTTTAACTGGCAGAGCTTCGAGGATTGTCGAACTTACGATTCGAATGTTCGCGGGGAAATTTAAACAGAGAATTTCTCCTTTTCGGGGAAATCTTGAGGAGATTGATCAATCGATGTAATAATGATAATAATTAAAGCTTAAATCAAAATGTTTTCGGAAATTACATTATTAACGTTTTATATTTAATAATAGGCAACATTTATTTGATAAAATAGTAATAATCGATTCGTGCATACGATATTTCGATTTGATATTGTTTATTGAATATTTTAGCCGCAATATGCTGTCGAGTTGCATATTCGAGTGAAATAGGATACAATTTCAACCGTCATATCATAAAGAAATCCATTTCCATTTAATTTGAAATAACGTTCTATTACGAGACATCATTGACACTGAAATAGAACGATCGAATAAATCATGATCGGCCGAAAATAATCCGTTCTCTTCGAATATCCCAAGAGAACGGATGGTACGGTCGAAAATTGCATCAATATTTTAAACTGCAAACAGCAAAACTTTTTCTCGTCACAATAGTATTTGGACGATCAAAACCATGAGTTAGTATAAAATCGCAGTTGGGTAGACAAAATATCCAAGATTTGTTGCATGAACGAGATTTTACTCTCGCGTCAAAAATAATCCAGGTATGAGCGTTTTAAGGGCTAATTTCGAATAGAACTCACGTTTCAAAGTTAACAATGAAATATACCAATCAAATAAATCCTTATAAGAGCCCACTTAAAATAGTATTCATAAATCATTATGTCTTTGAGAAATATTTGCAAACAAGCAAAATAAATTATTCATCGCGCGATAGTGGTAATTCTTCTAATTTAATTTCATAATTTTAGTCAATTTACTCGGTCAAACGAAATTAATTTTCATTTGTCCAATGAAGCGAATATTTAACCAGTAAGATGAGAATTCTCCTACTCCCAATCGGAAGTACACACGAGTCCCTCTTACGATTCGAAAATTCGAATCGTTGGGTGATCTCGTCATGTTTTTGCTTGAAGACGACACCGTACTTTGCTAAACTATATTGCGTTTGGTTTAGGAGGCACACCTAGAACGTTGCGAAAATCCTCGACTGGTTTGTTGCAAGTTTTGTGAAATGCAACGTATACTATTATATTAATTTAGTGCCATGTACATTTCAGCAAAAAATGAACTGTCGAATTTACGAGGAAATTTTATGTTCAAGAAAAAAAAAATATATCGTCGTCAAGGGAAGAGTAGAAAAGATTCGCATTTTCCGCAGTTTTATTCGTCTCGTGATATTCAGTACAGCGTAGAGAAAAGCTTTCCGGAGCAAGGAGAGATCGGGCAAGACGCTGGGGACAGCAGAAGATTCGAAGAAGCGATCGTAATGACAGGAAAAACATATCCGTCACGAGGTTTTGCGTCTCTTTCTTTCCCATTTGTTATCGCCCCCGTTCTACTGTGCTTTTCTACTTCCGCCTCGACAGTATCCTATGTATCTCGTGTATATGTATACGGGATACCACGTACACTTTTAAACGAGAATCTGCTGCATTTTCGCAGTCGCGCAGCAACCTTTTGTATGATGGCCCGATCTACGATTTTCTTTTTTATTCCTGCCCCCTAATGGCACATAAAAGCCATCGGTTTTAAAAATAAAGACACCAGACAGGATTTGAAGAAAAAGGGAGATGAATAAATTTGACGTTTCGTGAATAACAGACCTCGAAGGGAAATTGAAGCAATCTCTGGAATCTATATGAATATAATTCGTCTCGATTGATATTTGTTTGAATCTAATAAAGTCTCTTTGTATTTATGAAACATTGCACGACCCATTTTATTTCTCGCCGTAAAGTTTAGCACTGTTCGGGAGAATAATTCTCGTATAAAGCATCACCCGATATATATGACCGACGTAGAGGTCGCTGGCCGGAAAAAGAACGGTGTAGAGGAAAAGTGTAGGAAACTGATTACCCCGCGCGGCGTCATTTCGCGATTTCGGCCCTTCATAACGAAGAATAATGCCTCTATGTGCACCAAAAGAACGGAGGGTAAAGCTAAAAGAGCAGACGTGGCAGTCCAACGTGTCGAAGATAGACGCGACAAAGTTTCGGAGTTTCTACGGGTTATGGGAACTATGTGGAAGCGCAAGAACCAGAGATAGAGGTAAATATATATTTACTTCTGTCTCTGGTTTTCTCTCTCTCTCTCTCTTTCTCTCTTTATATATTTGTATATATATATATAAGAGAGAGAGAGAGAGAGAGGAAGAGCGGATCGATAAACCTGTCGCTTTCATCGACAAGCTATCTCGCTTACCATAGGACAAAGTTTCCAAAACTCCCCGTTTCTCTCTCACTCTCCCGATCATACACATGCAGGCCTGTTTGGTATAGGACCACTAAAGCTGGACTGGATACTAAAGTTCGACGGCTATAAGGAAAACGGAAAGAGAGGGAGAGAGAGAAAGATAGAGAGGGAGAACGGAAATGGGGTTGAAGTGCGAGATGAAGGCGTGGGAATACACATCGTTGGAAAACCTGGACTTTAACTGATTGTGGCGTATATAACTACTTGTGAACAAATACTTGGGTATAGACGTATAATTCGAGCACTGTACGCGGAATATCGGAACATATATGGTAGCTTTCGGATATTGATAACCTAAATACCGTCGGTATGTTTACCCAATTATTATATAATTTATACCACGATTGTTAATTAATCGCGATTGAGAAACATCTTCTTGTTCCGAATTTATCTAGTCTCGGAATTAAACGTGGGGGGTAGATGAACGAAATGGCGTAGTCGGTTGAAAAGTTCGATACAGAGAATTTGAGCCGGTGGGTAACTATCGAGTGTGAAGGGTTTGAGATGGTAAGGTTGTAAATTTCCTCGTACTTCCTGTTAGCGTTAATATCAAACTGTGTGTATTTGGTTCACGGCTCTGGAACACTGTTTACTCATAAAGATTCTCGCGTGGCCAATAATCATCAAATATCGGAATGACTGTTGGGAGAAACGATACGTACTCGGGGGATGGGGACAGTCGATGTTCGTTGGTATGCGTGCTTTTCTCGGCTTCTCGCCGCCTTTAACTCCCCTGACGTTAAATTCAATCGATGGAAAGTTTGCTGAATATGACAAGGAATAGGATGACGCTGATAGCCTGGGAAAGCTGGCCACCGTGGTATAGAGGTATAGCGAGAAGAGAGAAAGAGGAACAGAGGAGAGGGGGGGGGGGGGGTGCGCGAGCGAGAGAGAGAGAGAGAGAGAGAGAGGGAAAGATGAAAATACTTGAGAGAGGCAGAAAATGTAATACGCGCTGAGTCGTCTCGTCTCGTTCCCTTTCATTGGTCAGCCAGGCGCAATCTCCGGGAAAACTTTCCCCAAACTGCACTATCAGAGAGAGAGAGAGAGAGAGAGAGAGAGAGAGAAAGAGGGAGAGAGAGACCTATTTGGCAAAAGCCACGACCATCGTGCCCTCTGGCGTTACCGGAATGTCCAGTGCGAGCTATACAAGGAACTATGTCGTATATACAGCACTGGATTGCCTCCAGAGGGTTGATCTCTCTCTCTCTCTCTCTCTCTCGCTCTCGTTCGCTCTCATCCTTTATTCCTCCGGCACGAGCGTTCATTGAAAAGCGAACTCTAGTGGTGGCGTTTCTCCTGGTATTGATGTTCCGATACGTCCGCAAGAGACGTACATATACATATATAAAGAAAGTGGTGTACGTGTAGGGGATGACAGAAGTGGAACGAGAGAACTCCGAAGGTGTAAGGAAGAGAATCGGGAAAGGAGAGAAGGTTAGAGAGGGAATGACTTTAACGGAACGAGCTCGAGTCCACGTAGCCGGAATGCCCACTTGTGGGCTTCGTTTGGTTGCGGGTGTGAGACTATCGGCAACGAAGAAGAGAGGGCGAGAGTAACGTTAGATAGAAGGAAAACCAAGGAATGGAAAGGGGATAAAGTCCCAGAGTTCGAGTCGCTGTCGCCTCTGACCTAGGACTTGCGGCTTCCTCTTGGTCCTCCTTTAGAACGATATATGTCTGTGTGTGTGTGTGTAACTACCTGGGCCCAGGCCCAAGCGCGCAGCTTTACCACCCTCGCTTTCCCTTTCTATTCACGAAGCAACGAGAGACGTTTGCTTTCCTATCCAATATCCAACCTCCGGTGTTCGGGGTATACACGAAAACGTTGTGAGAAGCTGGTGCACAGACCACGACCACGACGGTGGTGGTGGTGGTGGTGGTAGCAGCGAGAAAGCGGTCAGAGGAAGAGCCTGGAAGCTTTTCGACGTGACTTCTTACCCCGAAGCAGAGGTTAAAAGCTTCGATGTGGATACGAAACTCCGGATGGTCGATTTATTTTGTTCATCCCCGTATTCTTTTTGGTCGCGGACTTGCAAGGGTGCCGAGGTGAGGAGATTCAGGGCATTTCGAGCCATGGCCCCTTGTTATCCGAGTACACCACGAAAGATACTGCGGATAAGCTTCTGGACACATTCGGTGGACAAACATTGCGAGCCCAAGGCGTTGGAAATCCTGTCCACGTGGTTAAAGGAGTATATGTGTTTGGAAGAGAGCGCGAAAAATAATGTAATCCGAGAGGGTCGAATCTCGGGAGTAAAAAGAAAACACTAAAACAAAAACGAGATTGTTAGCTACCGACGTCCATATGGTCCAAGTAGGCAACGTGGAAGCTCTCAGGTTGAGGATCGAGTTTAACATAACAGAGAGGATCTGTTTAGGTTTCCACCGGCTATCGGAGAAGGACGGAACGAGAGAGATCGGATTAAGCGAGAGCAAGCTAGCCCGCGTCTTCGTCCCTATTCTCTTCTCTTACTTACGCTTATATCTACTTCACTGTTTCTCTTTTTGGCTCCTCGTTTCACGGTCGCTTTCAAAACCGGAACGCGTCGCACCTATCCCATTTAGATAAGACGTATATTTCTGGGTCATTACTTATATTTAATCGTTTGCAATGTAGTAATTTGAAACTTTTGTCGCGTTTCGTATCGACTAATCTCCATGTTCTCTCGGTCGAAGGATGCAAGATACCTCCGGGGGACATATTTTCTTGGATACCGGGTGAGGGCTTTTTTCAAATAAGAAATAAAAGTGGCATACGTATGCCCACATATCGAATAATACACGTGGATAAGAAGTCTGCGAGAATAAGAAGCTATCTCTTTTTTTCTCCGTCTCTCCGACTGTATGCTATATACATTGTGTGGAAAATGTTACGTTTTATACACAATATCCTCCTGGGTTGATATTCTCGAACATCTGGAATTCCCTCGGTGTGCATAACCGTGCACGAATGATACAGAGTGCACTATATATACGTACATGTGACGGGTGTGCATACCGTCGACCATCCACGTATGCACGAGAGGAATGCTTGAATTTCTCGCATATCGAGAGCGAACGAGACAGGGGAAAAAGTTACTGGGAAGCGGAATAACGGAAAAAAAATAATAAAAAATGAAAAGAAAAAAGCCGTTTACCGGGAAAAATGGATTCGGATAGGCGAATCAGTGTGGAAAGTGCTCGTAGAAAAATTCTGGCCGAGAGAGACTTTTCAAACTTCCGTACGAGGATGGACTCGACACGGTGGAGGGAATTGTGAAATCACCGGGTGAACGGGGTAATGAAGGGCAGATCACGAAATGCCAAATTAAATTTTTGAGCAAAGACTTTTTTCTAAAAAGAAATAATATATTTCAATACGAATGAAGAATTAACTGAAGCAATAATACATTTTTCATTACCTCGTAATCTGACAGATTTTCCAAGTAAAGGATTTTCGATTAAAAGTTATGAATGACAAGAATCAGGTCGTCATACATTTGACCAAGAAAATTGTTAATAAATCGATTAAACGACGATTATCGTGTGCGAGGAATCGTGCATGGAACGAATTATCGGCTTTGGTAAACAACACCATAAGAAACTGGATTGTGGTAGGTAGGTATAAAAAAAGGAAGCGAGAAGAAGGGAAAGAAACTCGACGAAGAAATACGACGCAAGGAAACGCGCGATTACCTCCGAGTAACGTTTACAAGGGTGAAAGGAGCGTTCTGGGACGAGACGTAACGGTGCCGTATTGTCCATCCGAGTTCCTTTAACTGACGTCAAGGGCTTCGTTCTGCTACAAGGATGAAGTGGCTATAGCGATAGGTGGGAATCTCGACGGTGATTGTGAAAGTGACGGCGGAGCGATAGTAGCAAAATTGTTGAAGGTTGCGAAGTGGAGAACTGGAAAAGGGAGACGCACAAGCGGTCCCGCGAATCTCAAGAAGGAGAAACGTCCAGTGGCAGCTGGGAAACTTTCCTCCATCCTTTCTGCACTTTCAACCCCAATTTCACCCTTCCTCTCTCTTTTAATGGTGACAAGGTAACCGAAAATGCCCGAGTGTACGACGAACAAACCACGGAAGATTTTCCAAGCGAAAGCTCATCGCAATTTCTCCGGGTTGTTCTCTCCCCGCGTTATTAGTCAGGAGAGTAGGCCATAGTCCCCGTTCGTAGACGTAGACTGTCACGAGATACAAGGTGGGCCCTGATTTATGAAAGTCATGCTGTAAAGGAGACACTCCTGAAATTCATCGTGAGACAGACAAGAGATATGTGTCGAGGTGGGATGCTTGTCGTGTTTTCGCGCTCGAGATGCTCGATGCTTATTCCCGTATGTGTGTCGCTACATGAATTTTGAGCCGGTATTAATGTTGAAATTGTTGCAGATGTGTTTGAGCAGACAAGAAGAGGTAGACGAGGGTTTTACGGAGGGGATAAAGGGTCTGAAGGATGGCATGTGTGTACGCGCGAGAGGGTAAAAGACGAAACGGGAAATCGTGAGAAATGGTTTGCGGAAGTAGTTTGCGGGGGAGTAACGAGTTCCGAAATCAGAGAGAATGCGGCGCAAATGAACAACTTGGGTGAAGTATTAAAGTAGGCGAATAAGGGAGAAGGGAAATGGAGGAAAAACTTCATTTTTTCTTCAAGAGTGATAAATTTATGGATATTGTAGGAATACACGCACCTTTGAATAATAATAATAACTTCGTAATCAAATAATTGATTTTTCTTATCGTACGATTATTTGTTAAATGCACGTTGAGAAATAAATGAAAAAATTGTCTTTTTCCATTTTTCTCTAGATTATCGTTGCACGGAGGTTGAATGATTCAGATTGAGGGTAAAATTTGAGATTCAAGATTACGATCGAGATTAAGTGTTGAATTAATGTCTCGATTTAACATAACTGTCCTCATGCTTCTCAGCCAATTGGAAGGAAAACTTAAATAAATCCATATATAGATATATTTCTCAGGACTACACGTATATATGGTTGAGTCTAATGTACGTTATCTCGAAATTGGCTTTGCAAAGGGACAAGACGTCGCGCAAGTGTGCGAGCATCAGCGTCGACAGCGGCAGACAAGTTTCGCCAGTGGTGCACGGAAACTTTGCTAACTACCGAGTTAGCTTTAAATTTGTAAAGAGATTAGTGCGCAACGGAGGTTTTCTCGTGTCGAAGTCGCAGTTGTGTTGAATCGAGCAGGATTTGCAAGCGAGTGTGAGAGCGGTCGGAAAAGGATTGGTATAGTTACATCGTCGTATGGGGTGAGGGATGAACGGGAGAAAGAGGGAGAGAGCGAGAGAGAGATAGCTATATGTAAGTCTCGCTTCTTCAACTTGCAAGTCGCTCCGATATCGCCGTCGCCGGCAGAGAGAACTGCGGCCAGCTTTATTAGGGCTTAACGTGCCAGCAATCGCTAATCAGAAGCCTGTGCGCAAAAAGATTTCTTTCTTCGTTTTTCTCTGTCTCCAGTGCGCGAAGGAAGAACGAAATTAGAGTGAAAAGTAGAGCGAGGAGAAAAAAAAATGGGCAGTCTTGATGAAAAGGGAGGAAAAAAGGAATGATTCGAATACGTCCGAGTATTAAAATTAGTTCTTCCGCAACAGAAGGGAAGTTGAGCAACGTGTATATAATATTGGAGGGCGGCAGAAATACAGAGGGGTCAACGAGTATCTCATCTACTCGGCGCGAGGATATTTTTACGACGTAATTATGCAACGTAACGGTCGAGATGAAAGAATATTAATATTAATAAATGCGCGATATTAGCATGAAGAAAAAATAAGAATACGCCTCGGCGCAGAGGCCTACCGTGCTACGTCTTACTCTCGTACCCGGAGGAAAATTAATGTCGCTTATTTGCGTAAAGTTCATTACGAGAAGCACGGAGAAACAAAAACAAAAACAATTTTTCGCACAAAGAAAAAAATGTAAACCAAGCTACATTTGTAAAATACGTCGGACTAATAAATTTTCCTTCATTTGAAATAAAATTGATAATACGAAGCACCTCGCAAATTTCAACACCGAATATTTCACTCTTCGGTAATCTTTCAATCGTTCCACGTCGTTCGACGAGAATTTTGGAAAGAATTCTAACTTGATCCACGGATTGTCCTTGTCGTCGACATTTCGCTCTACGCCGAGGAGCGTGAAAACACGAGTAGAAAAACGACCGCGATATCGTGGAAGGGTGGAGCGTGAACTTTCAGGTGCAAGACGACGAAATTGACGAAAATAGGAAGTCTTTCGCGTCTCTCGGTCGCGCTTGGGAAACCGGAAGCCCGGATTTTCTTCTCGGTCGACGTTCTCGTTCGCGGTACGTGTGGGAAAATAAAGTTTTCTTATCGGCGGCGCATCCAATTCTGGCGTTATCCCGAGGTAGCTAGAGCTTACTCGTATGTGCATGTATGTGTCAATGCGCACAGGGGGTTGAGACTCGAGGGGTTGAAGGAGATGAAAACGCAGGGCTGCCATACGTGTCGCGTGTTCACCTATACATACGACAATCACTCTCTCCTTCCCTTTGCCCCTCCCTCTCTTTCACACTCGCTCTCTCTCGCTCCATCACGCACTCTCCCTCTCTCTTTCTGTTCCTCTCTCTCCCTGGGTACACATCTAGGACACATATATATATATATATTGTTATGGAAGTACCAAAATTAAACTTGCTCTCGCGGATCCGCTGTAACATGATGATGTGTTCACGGGGATTGGAAACTCGCCGACATCCGGGATGGGTGGCGATGTGGTCGTGTGCGCACCCGTCTAACGCTCGGTAGAATGTATATATGTATAGACAGGACCGTAGTGGTTGGCACGAGGATAGGTGAGAGCGGAAAATAGGGTTTACCACTCGCTCCGGTGGTAGTCAACGTCAAGAGAGATAGAGAGACAGACGGAGGGAAAGAGAAAAAGAGCGAGAGCGAAAGAGCGAGAGAGAAGGTGAACATAGTCCAGAACCTGGAGCAGTTAGTCATCATGCTCTTGCGCTTCTCCAATCCTTTGCATGATTTTCGAAAATAAAAAATATTAATAATAATTGCGTATAGAGATAAAAAGAGACGAAGAGGCTATTAGGGTTGATGGGATACGACGACGAGTGTCGTTATTCAGCGAGTTACGTGTCAAAGCTCCGTGCTACGTAATAACATCAATTATTTTCGTCAAATTACATTTTCGTTTCCGGCCGGACATTATTTTAGCGTCAATTCTCTTTATATTTGATCTTGAATTCATTTTTTTTCAATTTCGACAGTCAATTAGATATTTGGAACGAGCAATTGGCTCTGGGAGTTTATTTATCGCACAGTTAAATTGAACAAACAGGAGCGAGGGGATTGGAGGCTCGTTTGATCATTGGATACGTATAGTAGAGTGGTCGTTAAGTTTTCCGCCTCTCAAAACTTTTCCGTCTGCAAAGGGGACTTTGGTAGTTGGCTTCGGGTTTTCCTCTACTCTCTCCCGTTTCGTACACGTCAACGACCAAGTTCCTCTTTGGGTACTTTTTTCTCCCAGAATCAGATCTCAATGGTACACATGTCTACATATATATATCTATATACAAATTAGCATAATATACCTATATATTGGATAGTTAAGTTAAAAAGTGGCCACCCAACGATGTTCTGAAAAGTCGGTATGGTCAAAGTCGTTAAAGTCGTTGAATTGGGTTATCGATGAAAAGAGACTTCTGGCGAATGAAAGAGAAGTAGAGGGGGGGGGGGGGGAGAAAGAGAGAGTGGCGATGCCAGAGTTGTGCCCAGGCACTAATTAACGAAGTTCGGGCTGACGTTCGATAATAAAAAAAGGAAGTAAATGCGTTATCGAGGTCGTTGGCTGGTATAAAAGGAAAACAACCCACTCAAATTAAACTTGTCACGGGGCGAGGTTTTTGTATGGAAAAAGGAAATATTCACAAAAAGCACTCGGTAGAGGCTGTGAGAGCCAAATTTTTGAAGGCATGTGTATTTTCGTACGTCCTAGGCAATTATCGATATCTAGACTCTCACTTCAATCTCTCTGTCTCTTTCTCTCACACATACGCACACAAACGCACAAGTGCACACGCTGTATTTGACCTTCTGGTTGCATCCACGTTCGTATCATCCCCTCTCGTCATACATCTTATATTCCTTTATGAAATCTCCCCTCCCCCTTGCCGTCTTCGAGTATCGCACAATATACGAGAAATCTCGGAATATTTCTTCGAATAGCTCGAAGTCGCGAGAAGATATGATAATTCTCTCGCGAGCTTTCTCCATTCTCTCGCGAGACTGTTCTAAATATAGATAACTGGGACGGAATTTTCAATTACACGACTTCGGGATCTACGTGCCTCTCGCTATCTACCGTCTTCGTCTCGTCATCTTCGTGTCGACGACAGAACAGAAAAATAAAGTTAAATTCTTAGCTCGATAGTCTCTTGTCTCTCGAGCACACGAAGCGAAAGATATCTCGTTTGAATTATCCATCGGCGAACCGGGTATAAGAAATGAAAGAAAATCAAAAAATTATTTCACGATGCAGACCGATAGAGAATTTCTCATCCATAATTTAATTTCTATCCAAAAATACCGAGAGTATCTTGGCATGGAACGTGAATTTTCATTCTCTGGATTTTCCAGAATATCCACGATTTACGATTCTTTCGAATCGAGAAACGTCTAAAAGCGTAGCAGAGATTCTTCTCGTTTTTTGCCGTGAAAGTAATGATTATAAAATTACTCCGTTAATTCGAGCTCCGGCTGGACAAAAGAGGGGGCACCGCGAGATAAACTAGGTTCGCGATTGTTAATCTCCTTCGCTCAAAGGGATTATACTACCGGTCCTCGAACTCCGTTACTTCTCGGTCCCAATTTTACGCTTTTCTTTTTCTTAGCCGCACTATTTCGCTGTTTAATTAAACGTTCATTATCTCTCATGATCCCTCTTCCTCACACCTTTGACACACATACGTATACCTCTTTAGTATATCTATACGCATTGTATAAAAGATGTAAAAGGAAGTAGTGAAGGATAATGAGCGCTTAAATATATATATATGCAATAGTAGAACGTTACAGGTACAAGGCTGTACGTTCTTATAATACCGACGACGTATAATAACTATTCTGCTGCGCGCAATTATCTTTCTTTGATTATCCCCCACCGTAGCTTTGTGTAGTTCTTGGAAGCACCGGATAATTAATATACGTCACCGAGACGCTCGTTAACTCGTGATTGTCTTATAATGACGTTTGATTTTCCACGATTCGTTTGGAACGCGTAATCATTAACGATTATTCGCGAACTTGAAACGAGGGAGGTCGACGAGAAATGCGAGACCCAAGTAAGAATTCTGCCAGGGCTTAGACTAGGTCCCGATTATTTTTCCCTCACTTTACAAAGGCCCTAACAGGGCACCTGACTAGGTCCCTTGGTGGCCGGTCACACTTTGTCAGTGAGGACCTAAAGAGGCCTATAAATCAGGGCCCGGCTGGTTGCCTCAACAGAACCCTGCCAGAACCGAATCGAAGCCGTGAAGCAACCCTATTACTGCCCTATAATTACCAGCTTTATTAGTGGATACATATCAGTTTGTAAAAATCCTTGCGACAAGGATGTGCAAATAAAACTACCAAATAATAATAATAATAGTGGATACATATCAAGCGAGATGTTTTGCAATAATGAAAACAATTTTCTTCGGGTAAAGGGTTATTTATTACTATCCACCAGGCCCGGCTTCGCCCGGGTGTAATTTATAAGTAAAAATGGTGAAAAATGTAAAGTTAGTGCCTTTGTTTATAGAATTCCTCTATAATCAATGTTTGCATCTAAATTTTCGTTACACATCCATAGATTGATAATGAGTTAAATTATCGGTCAGCTTGCCGCTTTATAATGCCAGCGGGCGACGACTACGCGTGCGAGAAAGCGCTCGGCCATGCGCCGCCCATCGGCCGCTGGCGGAACTACATACTCGTCGCGCGGTGAGCACATACAACAACCAAACGGTGTTGTACGTAGGTACATGTGCTGTCATTCCTGCACGCATGAATATTATTTTTAAAAAAACTATTTTTATATTGTGAAATTTATTTTCCAAACATTCTAAATATTTATAGAATGCAAATTTTACTACAGATAATTTGAGAATTTTACTACAGATAATAATATTCATAATAGAATACAAATTATCTATAGTAAAATTTCTATTCTATAAACATTGAGAAAATTTGGAAAATAAATTTCACAATATAAAAAAAGTTTTTTTTAATAATATTTATGCGTGCAGGTAAAATTAACGCTTAAAAAGCTTAAATTAACTTTATATGTACATCACATCTATGGAAAATAAGTATAAAAACTAGACATTGGTGTAAATAACTTTGCAAATATTGTATGCTCTGTAATAACTACTGCCCTGATGAATCCCGATTAGGCCCTTTATCATTTACCTCGCTACGACCTTTTTTAAATAAATAAGGCAACCCTGTTATTTCCCTGTCGGGGCCTAGTCGGATTGTGTTGTGAATATCCCTAGTAGGGAATCCATATTCAAACCCTTTTGGGCCCCGATCGTTTTCAGGGCTGCCCTACTAATTTCTTTCACGGGGATTTATGAAAAATATTTCGTATCGATAATTTTTTCATTTTTTTTTACTTTTCGCAAACTTGTTTTATCTCCTTATACCGATGAGTAAAATTGTATCTCGCGTTTAGCGATACCCGGCGAAGCATCGGGATGTCCGACGGAAAAAAATGTTAAAAAAAGGACGTATCTCTCGCGAGCACTCAGCCGCAGTTATTAATTCCCTTGTAGAGCATCCTCTTTCCTCTTCGAAGTACATCAGCTTAAAACAACCCCCGAGCGGGCGCGCTTTTTTTGCTTCACGCTCTGTCTCTTCCTCTCTCTCTCTCTCTCTCCTCTCCACTTTTTCGCAGCGTCTATATATGCTCAAAGAGATTATACTTCCACCACTCCCTCCTCTCAGAAACAAACTCCTCCACACCACTCTGCTAACTCACGAGCTCGTGTTTTATTTTCGTTCGTTTTTTTATCCATCGTCGTCGTTTTCCCTGTCTTCCCTTACCGACAATTTTTACAAGGCAACGTGGCCTCCACGGCCATTTTCCTCAACCGTAAACATGTTTGTCGCTTCCCTACTTCGTGACATCGTCGATTGCAATTAAACAACAGACCTTACGAAGTTTACATTACGCTTATTATTACTCGCTGCTCGATATTGAAACTGAACCTTAGTTCGAGTTGTAAAAATATTTGTCGCCATATTCACATCACTCGATCGATGTTCGTAGCACGCGAATACCTTGCGATAATTTATTTCTAGAACGTGAATATCCTTTAATTAAACTTCCTTATTGAGTAATCATTTTCGTTATAATTTTATTACTCAATCAAAATTCTCAATCATATTTTTCTACACCTTGCTCATATTACAAATCGAAACAACTTTCTTCACGAATTTTACGAACGTTCTCCAATTAGTCGTAGAGATAATTGATATGCGATATTCTGAATTGATGTACGTTACGCACGATGTGTGTTTCGAAGCGTGTAACTCATAATGAGGGAATTCGTACGAAGTATCGAGAAAAAAGAGTAACGGAGGAAGAGAGAGAGAGAGAATCGTATCGCAGGAACGATCGTATATAGAGGTATAACTATAGGTACCTAACACGTGGCAATGTAATAATCGAATGAGCGATAGAGTATAATTCCCGAAGGGTAACGGTCACGTTTCGTTCGAAACGAGTATAGAGTTGTAACGCGATGTTGAATCGTGAATCGTGGCACGAGATCCGTTTCCGATGCTGGAAAGGGCGCGTGGTGTAGTTCCGTATATCTCGGGTAATTTGGCATATCAAACACGCGCACTGTAATCGAACGACGACGCACGATCCTGACGTTACAATCGATCAAGCGCATCTCGTCGCCTTTTACTCGGCGCTTGCGTGTGCCGCAACCAACGTCGGCTAAATTACAGAGGAAGACCCGTAGATTCGAGCAATACCAGATAGACGCATAATTAGGAAGCACGTACGAGCATAAAGCCACGTCACATTCAACACGACACTGCGCGAAACGGAGAACCGATCCAGCATCCGGGTCTACGTCGTTTAATTAGAGGCTCTCTCTCTCCCTTTGAAATGCACACGCTCGCTTAATGAACACCGAGTACAGAATCGTCGAGTCACGGTCAACGTTATCCTCACCTTTCACCCCTTTCACCCCTTAACTTTTATTAACAAATTATCACATATATAATTATGTATTTATAGTCGAGCGAGTCTAACGAAATATGTATGTATTATGAAAAATCGATTACCGATACATTTGGCTGTTTGAAGTTTGTCATTAAAGTCAATAAAATTAAACGAACGGGAGAGACAGAAAGGTGTTGTGAATTGCGAGAATTATTTAACCCTATGGCGTAAAAAAATGTCGACAGTTTATCTTTCTCTCGTTACATCCACGTTTTTTTTCTCCATCTTCTTCACCCTCTCGTTTCTCTTTTTATAGTCTGTCTCTCTTCAACGTCAAGTTACTATAGATCTTTGAAGATTTAATCAAGGAGATTTTTTTCACTTTCTCAGTGACTTGGAAAAGGTTTCGGGAGGCGAGAGCAATCGTAAGGTTGGAAGACATTTGTGGTCAATCGAGCGCGTTAATTGCGTGGCGTCTAGCGTACAGAGGGTCTTTAGTTCAATAAAAGAGAAGAATCAGAGCAGCTGGTGCGGTCTGATGCAACGGGAGAGGGGGCTTGAGGTAAAACGAGGAGAGAAGAATATATATCTAGGTGCGGTTGGGAGAGGCGCGATCGATGTGCGAAGTGAAGGAAAAACGAATTAAAAATAAGAAAGAAAGAAAGAAAAAGGAATAAGTAGAACGACAGGCTAACATCCCCGTGGAAAGTACAGCGCCCCCTTGAGATTCTATAGACATAGCTATATATCAAAAGGGATGTTCTGTCTCTGTGTGTGTGTGTGTATATATACTCGTATATCCATATACATGTATGTATATGGAAGGAGGTAAGAAAAAAGAAAGTTGAGCGTAAAAGCCCCGGGAGTCTGGGATGCCTCGTGCCTCTCGGTACGTGACGCAACGTTCAATTAAATCGATCGGGTGAATGAAATTCCGTTTGGTTGCTGCGAGATATCATCCACGTCTCGGGGACTAGGTGCTATTCTCCACCCCAGTCCCTGCTTCCTATTTCTCGGATTTCACCTCGCATCGTAGAAACGGAGTGATGTCAGGCTTCCTCGGAACTATACGTGGCTGTCGTGTGTGTATATATAGAGTTACGCTCCTCGGGTCGAAAAGGTGTTGGCTTGTCACTTGGGGAAATATCGAATATTTCGATCTCGTGGAATGTTGCAAGCACGAGGCCTCGCGCACATCCGTTACGCGCGAGAGGGTGGAACGAGACTGTCTTACTATACATGTGCGAGGATAGATATGGGGATGGTTTGCGAATTTCGATTTTCACGTAGAAAAATGAAGGATGAAGGACTAGGCAAGAAAAACAAGGGGGGATGAAAAGTTATTGTAATTTTGTTATTGTTGAATCAATTTAACTAACGAGAATTCCAATTTTTCATAACGATTCTCGGAGTTTGCTAATTATTTTTTACTGTAATGATGATACATTGTCGAAAAATCATTGGAGAGTTGGATAAGGATATCGAACCATGGTATCTTTAGCTCGGATAATATCGAGATACATTGATTTTTAGCGAGCATCAAGAATCCCGGCAGTCACCTTTTCTTATTCTCGGGAGTAGAGGGGGAAGGGGGAGCGCAAGAAGTGATTACTTTCCGATTGGATTTTTCGCGTTTGATTTCGAGCGGGAAATTGATAGCGTCGTACGGCTGGGATAACGACGAATAAAAAGGGATATTGAACTTTCCGTTACGTTTTGCAATGTCTGGTCTTTCGTTAACTCGCGATATACTATATTTTTCATACACTTCGCTCGGGCTATTTTTATCAAAATTATCGAGATGTAAACAGATTTTTCTAGTTTTCCGAGCCTTGTTTTTTTTTAATTTGTCCTAAATCTTTGAAATATAAGTATTTTTTAGATTTCAATCGTTCACAATCAATTATCTCATTTATTTGATCTAAATCAAACAAATTCGTTTGTCGTCGCGTGTTGACCGATCAAGTTCCATCGCCCAAACCACGGTACAAACGACTAGATTTTTTGCCGCCCCACGACACGGCCTTGAGAGCTTTTTCTCATTTATCACTCAGCCCCGAACTCACCGTCGCGACGAAATTCTCGTGTTTCCCGTTTAATCACACGAAAAGCTCGAGTGTGGGGGACGTGCGATCGTATCCTCGTACTCTCAGGCTCTCGCTACTTTCTCTCCGTTATTTTCTTTATACTGTTTTTTTTGTTTCTGTTGCGATTTGTATCTTATTCTTGTAAAAGGCATTGCTTCGCAACGACCAAAGAGCCGCAATCGACAATCTCACGGCACGCTGGGTTAATTAATCAAAGGTATAACGAGTTTTCTGATAGGACCCGAGGGTTTCATTTCCTCGGAACGACGATTCGAATCTGGCGAGTAAGTGCGAGGAAAGACGAGGGCAAAAAAACATAGAAACTGGATGGAATAATGAATTTAAAAAAAAATGATTTTTTCTCCGTCCGAGCGTTTCTCGGTTCGTTCCAACTTTATACTCGAGCGTCGAGATTAATTAGTTCCTTTCTAAGATCTCCCGTTGACCGAAAGAATTTTTTTGCGCAAATGAAAGATGAATGAGACGAGACGAAGCGATAAGAAAGTGATAGGCGAACTCCTTTTTTATTTTCGAACAAAAACGATAAAATCAGAGTTCCGAAACTTTTGAATCTCTCACGGTTGCGGTACCTGACCATCTGCCGACTAATTAAATCTCTATACGTCAAATATATATGACGAATGAAGTACATATAGAACGACGTATGAAATATATGATATACATAAAAAAAATTATATACAAATAAATATACACATTTTTGTCGCATAATCGATGAATACAGTAGGAATAAATTTTATTTAATAAAAACATAAATGTTCATCGTCAATTTAACATGGAATTCCCCGTACAAAAAAGGTCCTCTACATCGCACGAGGCGTCTAAAGCCTTGCTATATGCATTACTCCGTATTATTGTGATCTCCTCTGTATCGTGCGTATCTATTTGTCTACGTGTACGTCCGTGTGCCTGTGTGTGTGCATGCGCGCGCGTGTGTTTGTGTGCATTGAACATCGTCAGTCTGTCACCGCTCGTCAGTCGTCTCACGAACGGCACCCTTGTTAAGGAATTTCGACGACGTAACATCGCGGGTACCCCGAGGCGACATTGATATGCTCTTCATCCTACTAATTAGTTCATTAACGAGGAACGAGGCGTGGAACGAGCCAACGCTCGTCCAGTCCTCTGTCTGTCTCTCTCTCTCTCTCTCCCCCACACACATACACACACACACGCATGGACGCACACACTCGTTTGCCGCCGAAAGCAACGTATTTCGCTTTGTTTCGAGCTTCTATTGAGTCCAATATACAACGGTCGTTGTTGCGAATTTCTCTGTAGTCTCGTTATTACGTAAATGCGAGCGTACACACACATGGATATGTGTGAGTGTGTGCGTGCGCGTTGGGGAGGAGGTGCGAGTGTGTGACGAGGCATCGTATTCTGCCTTTATCGGGTCAATGACACTGCAAGGAGATCAGCGTAGCCAATTATCTTTGGCGCATCAATCATAAGCCGTGTCGAGGGCGCTGGGCCGAGAGATATCCGAGCTTCTCTCATTGTTCATGTGTGTTTCTGTATTATATGAATACACAGGCGTCATTCCGATAGCGAACTGTACACGGTGCTAATAAACGAAATTTGTTCATAAATCGTTCGTGAATTTATACGCGTTTTTTTATAATCTCGTATGATCGTTCCAATGTAAACTAAAGCAAAGGTAATGCATGGGAATTTATTGCATGAGCAGGGTACTACCCACCTTGGTGAAATTTTTTTTAATTGACAAGTTTGTTATGGGTAAACAGATATGTTAATAAACTAGCTTCTATCCGGGACCTCGTCCACTTTCAAATAGATCCCCTAATTTTTCGACCTCTTCACTGAGTGTATTTACATTTTATAGTTATTTAAATTTTACACTGCAAACAAGTTTAAAAGAAGCAATAATAGATTAACCGAGAAAATAGTACATAAGTATGTATGTGAAATTGTATTATCCAAGAAATCGATCGACCCAATCGTAACACAAACTATTGCTTAATATTTTTCGATTATGAATCGTCTTCTAATTGTGCCACTAACGTCATTTACCGAGCTTAATGTTAAACTTTAATCATTAATATTTCTATCTGTCTAATTTCATTTTTATTTTACCATAGATTTAAACCAAAAGATTTAAAGACTAAATATTATCTACATGAAATACTCGTCATAAAGAAATGATATATTTTTATTATTTTTTTAATCATAAAAGTAGTTATTGTGCCTAATCTATGATACTTAGGTAGGTACAGCATATCTCGGACTTTTTGTAGATATTGTTGAGATTTTAATCCGCGTATTCTTTCGTTCTATCTGGTATAGGAATGCATAGCGGACAAACAGACAAACGTTCTTATATTTTTATATATAGAGAATATGAGTAATAAATAAATGAATAAATAAATAAATAAATAACTGAATAATTAAATAAATTAATAACTAAATAAATAAATAACTAAATAAATAAAACCATGATTGTTTTTAAGGATGACGCTATATAAAACCATGTGTGTACTGCACTGCGAAAATGAGATCCTAGGTTTCGTGTCCGCGCGGAGTACAAAGAAGTCACTTTGTCCTCGTGAGAAGCGCGAGAGCTTGTGCGACCGGATACATAAACGACTCGTTTGTTCCCCGTCTGCCTTATAGAGTTGCGTTGGACTCTCTCCTAACTCAAACCGCAGTTTCCCTCTGTCCACACACCTCTTTCTCTTTCTCTCGGTTTGGTTCAGCCCGAACACGGGCACCCCTGCGTCGGACCATCGCAGGAGAAGAAGAAAAAAAGAAGAAAAAAAACTACCATGAAGTGTTTTCGCTTCGCGAAAAACTTTGTGTCCAACCGACCGTTCGTTTCGACCGTTGCAACAGCTCAGCTACATCTTTTTTCTTTCGACCCTCTTTCATCCGCTTGCATCGTTTTCCTTTTACATTGTTAGAAAATGAAGTCAAAGAGATAAAAGGAAATCGAGAAAACCAAAGAGAAATACAAAAAAAATGCCCACGCTGTGTACACACCGAAGCACGATATTGTTGAAAAAGTGGTCTCGCGATCGATCCTACTGATAGAAGTTTTTTTACGAAAGATAATATTTTTGAAAAATCACGCGAATATCGGAATGCCACAAGTTAATAATTAAATAATAATTAAATGTAACAAATAAAAGAAATGCGTAATAAAAATATCAATAATGTTAATAATAATTTCTATGTATGTATTTATATAGCCGCTGTAATTATTGAAAAAGAGGGTTGAAATTTTCACTCCCTACATAAAAAGAAATTACGAAAAAGAGGAAGGAAAAAAGGAGGGTTCGGAGTGTGTTTGCGCCAGGGGATTTCCACTTTAGCGCGTATGGCCAATGGCGGCAGTAGCTGAGCTGGCAAAGATCCAAAGCAGAGAGATCCCCGATTCACCCGGTTTTCCTGCTCCGTTGCTCCATCATGAAAGCCGTAGGACAGTGGGTAATATACGGTCTAACGAAACGAAAAAAAGGGAATAAATGAACTCCTCGCTCTTGGTTTCGCGAACGATAGTGACACCGGGTTTGCGATACTGAGAAAGGAAAAGCCACGTGTGTGGGTTCATAATATCTTTCACGTTTCCCTCACCGCTGTCACCTATCCGGTTTTCTTTTTGCTCCTCCCCCCCCCCCTCTCCTTTCTCCACCTTATTCTTTCTCTCCGTCGAGCGTCCGTAGCCGATGTGTCACACGGTTCGGCCATAGGCGAGAAAAAACGCCAGCAACGTCTGGATTTAACTTCCGGTCGTTTGAATCGCAGACCTTCAACGATGAAATCTCGCTCTTTACGTGCAGATATATATATTTCACTATGCGCGAAAGATCGCGACGAGATTGTCATAGAGTAGAGTTCGAGGTAAGCTCTGCCGAACTTCCGGTCGACACTCGCTTCGAGCACGCGACACATACCGAGTCACTTTTCGGGTTATATAACTTTCCCTTTTCTCCTGTGAAGGATCGTCCAACCAAGGCGAAGAGGTCTTCGAATCTTCCTTCGTCTCGAAGAACAGAGACGGTGGGGCGGAAAGAAAGACCGTGAAAGCGTCCGAAAGAAATGTTCGTTGTTTTTTTCTTCTCTTTCTCCTTCTCATCTCTTTCCGAGTGACTGACAGTAAAAATAAGGTGAATAAAAGGAAATGAGATATCTCGTCTTTTCCTGCTTTTCTCGGTGGTAGAATCTTCAGCCACGAAACCATGGAGATCCTTCTTGGGGATAATGGAGTGGTGGTAAGGATGAAGGGGGATGGACGACACTCGAGTGTCGCGATAAAACGAAGATGAAAGAGTGAGCCACGCGGGGAATAATATAAGAAAAATTGGATATGGGAATAGAGATAAACTGATGACTTCGCAACTGTGCTCGGTATTTCAAATGGGAGTGGCTTTAAACGGTTTCAAACGTTTCGACAAGTGCAACTAAGTGGATGTTCCATCTGAAAACATTCCAACTATCGGAAATAAAAGAGCAAAATTTATTACCATACGAAATATAAAACGTATTATTTACGATCGTTTCGCTATTGAATAGTATAAGCGTGGTTTTATGAACGAACGTAACTTTGCACGGGGCGAAAAATGGCGTTCGAAGCATTTTACGAATATTTTCGTTAAGTGGTCCGAATATGAGATGATATCTTGGCTATATAGTGGAATATTGCAACATGTAGCTTGTACAGCCATGGTGTACATTTATATATCAGTTTCCAGTGCGCTTCGAGACATACTTTGGTCCCTATGGATTACTTCTACAACCGGGACACATTATACTATATATATCGATATAACACATACACATATATTATTTGTACATGTGTATGTAGAGACGCGTACCGGGGAAGTAGTGAAGCACGCCGCAAAGAGAAGAGCATACCGCTTTCGACGCGCAATTGTAAACCCATAGTTTAGCGGCAATTACTCATGCGAGGCAACGACCCTCCGTTCGTTTCGTCGTTGGTTGGTGAAGAGAGCTTTTCAACGAGATAGTCATCTCTTGTTCATACTCTCTCCGTCACGATTTCAAAGCCGCACCGGAAACTGCCACCCGGGACGGTCCTTGGACCGCTCTATATTTATATATACTGTATTTCGGTCTGTCTACTCTATTTCTCACGGCACAATCAAGCACGTGTATATATATATATATATATATACAATATTATACGTTCAAGGGTTGCGCAGAGTCTTGAATTCTCCGAAATGGAACGTTCTTCCGAAAAGACGTAATCACTTTGAGACAGATTTGCAACTGAAACGGGAGTCGTTGAGTCTATCATACACACATATATAGTATAAATATGTATATACATGTATATTCAGCTTTAATGGCTTTCAGGAGAATTTCTTTTTCAAAGACGCACTCCTTGAGCAAAGTAGCATCCTAGTACAGAAAAGGCCGGGCAAGGGGCAAAAAGACGAGTAGTTTTACCATTGACGCTAGCTTGGGTAAGTTATACGAGGACCATCTTCAGGTTGTTTCGGCCATTCTCTTTAGGCTTTTATCTTTTTACCTCGGGTACTTAAGGCCTTTAGTTTTGTTCCTTTCGGATCTCATTGTGTCCCGTTCTCACGGTTAGTCGCCACGAAAAACGCGAATCTCAAGTTTCTTGCAGTTAACGATCGAGGGTTTTGTTCGAATGGTGAACGTATAATGTTTTTCACTTATGGGAAATCGTTCGAGCTAACTTTATGTTAGACGGTGGTTTCTGCTGGATTTTGCGATTAAATTTAATTCCTATCACGAAAATTTTAGATCTTTGTCTGTCTCGTTTAATTTGGAGATTTTCGTTCGTTAGTGGTGAGCATACGATTAGCCGAGTCATAAAGGACGATAGAAAGAGTAGGATACGAGTTGGCTCGGCGTTTCGGCAGATACTTGACATTCACTGTAGGTACATGAGGGTGTAAAACTTTTAAACCAGACGAGTAATTCAATGATTTCATCTCAAGCTTTTTGCCGAGTAGGTCGATGACGATTAACGACATCAAGTTTACTAATGAAAATGTGAACCAAGCAAGCTCGGCATTTTGACGCGTTCATTTGATTATTTTGATTCAAATTTGAATCTTTCATTTAATTTAATCCGAACGATTGGGATTCATTAAATACAACCGATCATTTATTGATCGAAGTGAAATCTCGAAATGTAATACTAAATTAAGTGCTAAAATGCGGTTTATCCCAAATGATAATTTCGAAACATGAAATGGGACGAATTCTATAGGAACAAAAAAGCTTTATTCGAACGAGGTTAATTGAAATAACTTGTAAATTTTTGTTTACTAGTCTTTATCCTTCACGTACGAGATCACATTAGACTCGTGAATCGGGTGACATAAATCGACTCGATTATCCAACCGACTGAACCAACTAACCGAAGAAGTGGGCGGAGAAACGAGCGCGCGGCTGGTGCCGCACGCCTGATGGAACACGTGAATAGTCGCTATATCAATATATACCTCTCCTACTCGATCTCTCTTCGCCCCTCTCTGTCCGACTTTGTCGCTGATCGTTCTCGACTATTCTACAGTTACGGGCTGAAGTGTGGAAGAGAGTATGAGCGAGAAGGAGAGAGAGGGTGAAAGCGTGAAGGTGGTCGCGTCGCAACGTTATCGTTTCTCTATTGGACGATCTCGCGGTCGGTGAATAACTAGGGGATAGCTTTTCTCCCTCTCCGATCGTGAATTTCTCCTCCATCGTGCTTATTTCACGGGAGCATTGAATAGCGAAATTTGCCAAGAACTTTCGGCACTACGAGAGAGGGAGAGTACGATCGTGATAGAACATTTGCAGTAGACAGCCGATTTGCCCGACTGGGGGAGCGAGTAAAAAGCTACACGTGGAGAGGAAGAGAGAGCGAGAGAACAAGTTACAAATTCTACTCGTAACTTTTGAACTTTTATGCGGTATAAAAATTCGTTCGTATAAAAAACAAATTTGTTAAACGCGAAAATTTTACTTCTCCATCACCAGCAATAAAAACAGTTTAATAAAACGTTTATCGATCGACGAACGTCGAGTCAATCGACAGACTCTCGAGATTTTTTTCTCAAACCTCCTTCTTTCCGACGCGATCTAGCCACGACAGAGACGAAGTGCCAGATAAGAACGAAAGTGTGTGTTTACGTACAGCCGGGGGAGGGAGGCTTCCCCGTTGATGCGTTCTTCCGCTTTTCCGCCGTCACTTTTACCTCGGGCCTCCCTCTCGCTGCCATCCCCGATTGTAAATAAACTAACGACCCACTTACCCGATTGGCGAATTTTACAAGCGAGGTGACACGGCCACCATCGCGCACAGATACTTACAGAGCCGCGTTCGCCTATAGTACGTATAACACAATGGCAGCTGCGTCTCGTAGGGTGAAAACCTCTTTACCACCGAGAAAATCGTGATAAAGTGTGCTCGCTACAGATGAAGAACTCTCAAGACTCACCTGAAACAGAGGATAAAAAGAGATGCTTTTAGAAAATAGAGCTCTTATAAAACCCTCGAGACTACATCTTACATACACCGTTCTTACACGTAGCATTGATATACGTTTTCAATATATTATTATTTTTATCGATTTTTCGTGCTAGACAACGAAACGACGAGAGAGGAAAGACGTACAAAAAATCCATACTTCGCTCCTTTCCATTCGAATCGTCGTTTTAATAATCCTCGAATGCTTTTTGTATCTCGTCGTACGATAAGAGAAACGTATGTTTGAAACGCCTTTGACGGAGAGAAGAGAGTACACTCGTTCTGGGCTCACGATCAGA
Organism: Netelia inedita; assembly: GCA_964017225.1. Taxonomy (NCBI): domain Eukaryota; kingdom Metazoa; phylum Arthropoda; class Insecta; order Hymenoptera; family Ichneumonidae; genus Netelia; species Netelia inedita. The sequence goes on from OZ024921.1 coordinate 11,500,055, forward strand.
GCGAATGGAAAGCTACTCGTACACGCGGAATATCAAGATTATGCGATACTTTATGGCATATTAGGAAACTATCGCTTCAATCCTGTATGATATTGCCATACATTTTGAGGCAACATGTACGTACCTAGGCTTTGCCTAGCGTACGCGTCCATATCAACAATTTCTATTGACGAAGAGCGGATAGGGCATAAATGTGGCATTTCGATACGTTCGATGTATGCTTCCAGATACACAATCGGCCTGATCGATACTCGCGTGTACTCGTTATGATCTTTATATAAATATATACGTTAAAGTTGTAGACATATCGACGTATTGTTGAGAATAATCGATCTATCTGTATCGATACATCGATATACGTGGACTGTAATCCGAAATTGGAGTGAAATTGTGGCAAATAGGGACAAGCGTTTCCAGCTCTAATCCGCAAGGATTCCGTCGTCATATTGAATTACTATACACGTTCTCGCACGTTTCAATAGACCGTGCCATTAATGTCACCGAATGCAAGAGCTTTCCATATACAATTCTCATCCCCCAGCCCCCTCCCCCCTTTCTCACCCTCTCTGTCGCTCTCTCGCTGTTCATTTGGCATATGTACAGTTTGCATTTTGAAAATGGCTGGGGTTATTCGAACGTCCTCTACTCGTACCTCTATACGACCAACCCTCAACCCCAGCATAATCCCCTCTTTCACCTCTCTTGAACCGTTTTCCATGATGCCGTTAAACCTATTACTAATAACGCGACATGAATTATTCCGGTCGCCAAACGCCTTTGGTACGCATGGCACGAATAAATAAGAAGTGAATATAGCCGTGGAAAATATATTGAGTATTATTTTGTAAGAGTAAGAAAAATGGTGCACATTTTTTTTTCAATTAAAAGGAAATTGTTATACGTTTTTTGTTTAGGACGGATGCATAGTTTCGTGTCGTTTTTTCTTCTAAACAATGGCTTAATGATTTGAGGGATCGAGGTTGGGTCTCGTCCAACGAGAAATAGAAAGAGAATGAACGAGCTATTTAGCTTGTGCGAACGCAGATTCCGGCTATCGAAACTGGGGAACCAGAACTTTCATACCTCTCCCACGCTCTAGTCACTATTTCCTCGCATCGATAAAGCTGAGTGAGCTTGTAGTTGGGAACGAGCTGAAATTGTCTAGTATGTTTACGCGCGGGTGTGTATGTGTACGTGTAGCGAAACGTAACTAAGTGGGTTTCGCTCCGATCGAGAGCTTTTCTCTCGCCACTTCTGGCGGTTACCAGCGAGGTGGGAGCTTGGGGGGGGGGGGGGGGGTAATCATCGTATTGTGTCAACGACGGGATATTTTCAATTTCGAAAACTCCTATAATAAGCCGTCGGTAAGAACCGTTTCGATATTGAAAGTTTGCGCGCGTCAAGATTTTACTTAAAACAAAAAAATTAATTCATTGTATTTGGCTACACGATCGAAGTAAGATAAAAAATTGCATTAAACAACGAACCTCATATATATTTCAACTTTTCTATCGGAAAAAAAGGTATAACGAGGCAATTTTATAATTCACTTCGACGATCGCCAATATTTTTCAAAACTCATTTCCTCGTCCTCGGATATCGGAGATGTCGAATCGTTCGATAAAGGTAACGTCTTTCTTCCTCTCTCTCATTCCGACGAGGGAAAAGAAACTATTCTTCGTAAAATCCGTATATCATAGTAAAGAGTAAAGTGGGCGATGGGGAATAGCACGAGCGATCGGTGCTGGAAAAACGCTGCAGCGTCTTAGAGTGGAAACGCTTCGATAGAGAGCAAGAGAGAGAGCGAGAAAAAAATACGTAAGAGGAGAAGGTACAAGAGAGGCAAAGTAGGAAAGAAAGCTCTCTTGCTTATATACCCCGCGACGAGAGAGAAAGAGGGAGAGAAGACTACGACCGGCGTTCCACTTATGCAAATTTTTACGAAACGACCGCCGCTCTCCTTTACCTCCTCGTCGTCTTTTCTCGCGGGCATGGGCAAGGGAGCATGTAGAAGCCGTGTTCTTACTTCCATTTCTACTGGATATTCTACGGGTCCCGAGGACCGGCAAGAGCCATCGTTATTTCCGATTACGAGGCGAGTTTTACGAAAGCGTCGCCAAACGCGCTTTGTATGTCGCTCACGGGCTCCTCTAACTACATATACGTATGTGTATATATGTACTTAGAAGAGTTAATATACATGTATGCGTAATCGGTTGAACGCGCGAGCGAGTCCAGAGGAAAAGAGAACTTTGAATTTCCAATCGAATTTTTGTTCACCGATCGATCGTTTCCCAAATTGCGAAATGGTCTAAGGTAAAGTTCCAGTTAAAATTAAGCGTACGGATATTTAGCTGTTTGATTTACCCCCGTGCGTTCCATTAAACTCCGAACAAATTGACAAAACAAATGGGATTTCTATCCAAATTCTCTAGCGACGTGTACGGCCTCTCGTTTCTGGAAATTTCTAATCATCCCTTAATTCAATCGACAACTCCGTACCCCCGTTCCGTCCTCATTTCGGGCTCGCAGCGAGCTTTTCGAGCGTAAGTTCGAGACACGTTCGTAGATACATCGGATTCAAAAAAATATGCTTGATACAGTGCCGAAATCCCGAACGGGGATGATATCTCGCGCGCTACAAATACAACGTCAATTCGAACGTTTCTATCATACCACCTCGCCCTTCGTCGTTTTGACTAAACAGGATTTGCACAGGTACTAACACCGGTGCGCATGCAAATATGTATGAGAATGGGTATTTCCGCGGCGGTGCTTATATTTGCTCGAGTATTAACGAGTATTACAAATGTCAACTATATCTGTTCGATTCTTTTGGTATTTTTTTTTATAATCGGCTCATACGCGGACATCTGGATAGCAGCAGGGTGTTCGGAGAAAATGTTAACGTTCGTATTTTGATAAATCGTCGGGATTCGAAATATCGGATATCTCGATCTCCCTTTATTGCACCTGGTAACATGTTTACACGAGCAACGAAATAAAATGTGTACGAATTCACGAACAAATAATCGCTGTACGCTGCAAATTTTCATCCCCCCGATATTATAAAAAATCAAAACTGTCGATATTTACGAAGTTACGTGATATAAAATAAAATGAATATATCTCGCGATATTTCCGAAGGTATTTCTCATTTACGAGAAACAAAAATAATTTCATTCACTTTCATATATATCGCCACGCAAATCGGAATATATTTCACGCTCTGCGAATATACAACAGGTGCTCGTCCTACGAGTAATACCGCCAACAAAAATACTGAAAAATATATTAAGAAAATAACGGGTTAAACTTCAGAACAATGTTCACGCGTGTTCTCGTATCAAGACACGTTTTACTTTTTTGCCTCATCGCCGTGAAACGATAATAAGACGAATATAGTGAACGTGACGTGTGTATAATCAGGAACGATCGCTGACGAACCACCGAAGGCGACCTAGTTAGCTCGGTTATATGCTGGGACTAAATCCATTCTAACTATATATATTTATCTCATTTTATTTCGCGAGAGCGAAACTGCGGGTACTTGAACGACGTAGTTTCACCCCACCAGCCCGCGACGATAAGATTATATATATCCAGCAACGATAACACGAGCCGAACGTTACCCTATCCAAGTTTCAGATTAGTTTTATGACAAGAAAAAAACTTTCTTTGTTAAAATTGTCAACTTGTTCTTTGCTTCCACGCATCTTCGTTGACGATCGATTTCATATGTAGGCGATTTAAATATCGTTGCGCCACATGGCGATGATGAGGCTGAAACAGAAAGAGACCGCGACTATTGATGTACGCGAATGGATCGAAGAGTCGTGAAACCGATGGAACATCGAGGAGAGAGGTTAGAGAGGTTGTAGGGCTCGATAACGGAACACCTGATGGACGAACGAATCATTACTTAATGGCCTAGTTAAATTCGATGGAAGACTGTTTGACAGACTTGTTCGATATGTGGTATGTGTGACCTGTAGGTACACTTGTATGTACAGATAGAGACACGAGAAGCCTAGATAATTCTGCGGGTTTGATTGAATCGAGAACACGAGAATAAAGTACTAACGAGGACGTTACGTTCGATTCTTACTCTTTCGTTTTGCTTTCATTGCCATCCTGTCATGTACTGAAATCTCGATGCTTAACGTCAGTTGTTGAAACGACCTACATATGCATGAAGAAAAAAACTCGTATTTTATGTAATGCGGGTACACGAGAAAATGCACGGAAGGGCAATTCTTGTTGGAAAACTCTTGACACTCGTACACGACGCTCTTCGTTTTCCTCTGAATTTTGTACCTGGGCGTATATACATAGAATCGCTAGTTATACGCTCGATAGAGAAATATTTCTGCTATACATAGAGGCACGGAGTTAGCAAAATATACCACTTTAATTATCTATCTTGCCTTCCTTTGACAGATGCTGTCGAGGAGAAAGAGGTAGACATTGTCCTCAAAATTCAAACAGTAAACTCTCGTCGAATATGTAGAGAGCTGACTTTATTAGATACTTCAGAATAATAAATGCCGCTGGAACAGTTTGATGAGAGTAAAATTAATGAAAATTTCGAGACCTACTAATTTGGAAATTAGACACGAGCGAATATCAAATATTATTTGATTGTTATATTCGGATCATACCTCGTTATTTGTGATAGTTGACATATTTTCCTTTCAAGGATAATGAGGCATATTTTATATATGGTTACATATCAACACGATGATTTGTCTCAGGTACCACACTATATGGGAGGAACGCTTTGATCATCGAATCAAAGGGCTTATAATATAATATTCGGAACTGAGAAACACGACTAATGAGAACGCTTCGGTTATATCATCTCCTTTGTGACGCACAAAATATTTACGCAGCAGGGAAATTACAAGCCAGTAATGGGTTTCATTCCGACAAATAACATACGGCCAATTTTAACATTACTAATTACTACGCATTAATTTAAAAAGCGGTATACGCTACCTTTGGTTTATTTTCAAGATACTCAATCTCAAAATCAAAAATTATAACGTACTAAATTCATTTTTGCAATGTTCTCGTGGAGCCGAACTAGGTGGAAATAAATTTACGTATATCTCTCTTACGTGATTTTGCGTTTATACATATTTGAAGCATTTACTCAATTCTCCATTTCGGGAGAGTGTTAACCGAAGAGTTGCGTCGTCGGATATCAAATATGTAAACGGAAGTTAGAGCTAGGGACCAGACGGATCGGAAATTGAACGACGTAAATTCTATCGGTGCTCTTAGCTCCGGATTAATATAGTCATGAGAGAATCTGGCCTAGTATTTTCTCGGCGTGGATTAAATGGTTAAGGCGCATTCAAAATTTAGACACCGTAAATCTATTTTCCGTGCGAACAGACCTGTCACTATTTCCACGATAATCTCAACTCCACGAAAATAAAGCATAAATAAAAAAGCACGTCGGCTAAAAATTTTGCATAAAAACGATTTTGTAATCGGGTCGTGATATGAAAAGAGTTTTGCGTTTTCTATCGGGTTTCGCGAGAGGCGTTCGACGAGGTGAAGATGTGCCACATGAAACGTACATGTACACATCGCAGAGTGACAGAGACATCAGGGAGTGGAACCTAGGGGTTTGTGTAACAAAAGGGCGCGACACGACGTAACCGGCTTTCATCCCCTGATCAAAGGAAGCCCGGTTGCCCTTCATTCGATTCGTGGATGAAACGAGGCCACATCGTAAAAGCGGCTGCGGTTAGGCGAGCAAAGCGAGGTCTCGGGTACGGAGTTGCCGACGAATATGGTGTTCGAAGAGGAGAAAGATGGGGTGCGAGAGAGATAGGGAGAGAGAGAGAGAGAGAGAGAGAGAGAGAGAGAGAGAGAGAGAGCGAGAGAGAGAGAGAAAGTGAGGGAGAGAGACCTAGACGATATACTGATGGTGCAGTACCGTTGGGTGACGGTAATAGCGGGCCTATCGTCATAGGTTGATACACGGAACGACGCAAAGTGAATCGAGTTGCAAAAGCATATATACGTATATACAGATGCATATATATGTGCATAGGCATAACATGAATGTAACATACAGAGACCGCGGTGGATCACTCTCAGGAAGTAAAATCATAGAAACGTGTCTAGCCATACACACGTTTGTACGCGATATCTACTTCGGTTGGTTCAACACATCGAGTTCAACCTGGAAAACGATCGTTGAAAGGTTGAAGGGAACGTCGAGTCGGCATCGAGCTCGACTAAATACAGTCGAACCCATCCACGCGTATGGATGTGTACGTACGACTCCATATAGATATAAATATATGGAACATGTGTACATTTGAATGTGTTATCAACGGGGTTGCAGATACGCCCGTGTAAAATGATTGAAAACACGGCAGAGGAAAAGGCATGCATAGCCAGATGCTCTGGTGAAAGGTCCGGAAAGTACACAGAGGAGACCTTGTGAAAATCAGTGATGGACCGCAAGCTTTGCTTCTTGCCTCTTTATATATGTATCTCTTTCTCCCTATCTCTTTGCTCCTTTCCCTGTCTCTGCATGTTCTATACGAGAACGAACAGCACAGGTGTCTCTTCGATGGTGAAAATCGCTGATAAAGAGGACGAAGACTGCGGCGAGGCAGTGGAGTCAAGTTTGGGGATGGAAAACAAATGCATAGGAATCCTTCACAGGGTTCTCTCTACTTCCCTTTTTGCCCCTATTACACTCTCGACGGTTCCATCTCTGCGGTCGTCCGATAGCGAATGTTACTGTACATCGTATTATATATGGCATATATATATATATATATATATATATATATATATATATATATATATATATATATATATATCGAAGCAATATAGAGGTCCTGTATTATTGGGTCACGTGTACGAGCGAATGAGAATTAACGCTTGGCCGACTTTCGATCCCTCGACAGATGTCGAGAGCGCCGAGGGCGGGCTACTCCACATGCGATACAACACTCTGTGCACAATTCGCATTTCGTTGCGCGCCGAAAACCTTTCACTCACGGGCTGGGTTCTCGTTTAACCTAGCTATTTGCTGAATTTTATATTAAAACCCAAAAATATGAATGTATGAAAATGTATTCATTTTATCAATTTCATCCATTTTCTCATGTTCGTCACGAGACGTTTCTACTCGCTGTTTTATTGAACTTCACTAAAAAATTTGATAAAATGCGTTTCAGGAATATAATTTGCCTCGAGAATCTCTCAGAAACGAATATCTTATTTTTCCATTCCGTGGCACGGATATCCGTTTCACCTATCTCGCGTTCATTAGGAACGTAACATGAAGAAGCAACGCACAATCTCCCCAGGCAAGTCCATGGATGTCGCTGGCAGTTCATGCGAGTGAAACATGTCTGCAACGGTGCTTTACGTGTGGGCGAATGCTGTCATGGCTCGCAGGAGTTTGCGAATGTGTACACGCAGGAACGTTATGTATGGCGTTAGGGCTTTTCGTGTGGACAATATGACAGGATATACAGAGAGAGATGCGAGATGCGAGCGAGCGAGCGGGAGAGAGAGAGAGAGAGAGAGAGAGAGGTTTCAGAGGTAAAATCTCGCTACCCCGAGAACGTCAACGATGTGCAACTTGGCTTGATGAGTAATCGATATCATCGCCCCGTATATTCCGCATTGTGAAATTGTATTCTATCGGCTGGTTCATTCATGCGTAACAAAGAACAGCCCGAATACTAAAATAGAGAAGGCAGTGATGTAGACATAGGAAGTATGAGAAACATTTCGTGCAGCAAAAGCGGAATAGAAGGGGTTTTCCCTCTGTACTCCGAGCCTTTATATGTCATTATACCCATCGTTATATTTCGATGGGAGACCGGAGTCAAATTGACATTTTCAGAAATACGACGTCGGTAGGTTTTCCCTAACCCTCTCTCTCTCTCACTCTCTCTCTCTCTCTCTCTCTCTCTCTCTGTCCTGCCCATTTACCTCTATACGCGGACGGCTCACGCTCGAGCAGTCGAGGAAAGAAACTCGGAAAGTGGGTAGATGAGCGCATGTGCATTTGTGTTATGCAAGTTAGGAAAAAAGCACTCGGATGCATTTTTTGGCTTTGTGAAATAATGAGGAACGGCGAAGAGGGGTAAGAAGTAAGCTGAGAGAGAGAGAGAGAGAGAGGGAAAGAAAGAAATGTAAAGAACTCCGATAGCGTATAAAATGCTTTTCACGAAATGCACCATATCTCTCGCGGATTTGAAAGACATATTATATTTCAACGTGCGCGTAACGGACCCTCGACTCGATAAATTCGGATCTCGTGCTATTACTCTAAATCTACTTACCATACTACACGTATAAGAGGCGAGAGGGGACTTACATACGGGATGGAATTGCAAAGAAAATTGACTTATAACTATTAGACTCGAAAAACGGAACACTTACCTGCCGAAGAAATAAATATTCTACGAGGGTCCAACTATATCATGAATCTATATAGGTCTAATGGGTTTCGCGAATGGGAAGCGCGCAACGTGTACTAGATCGAAAGGGTAGTGTTAAGGGAAGTTCGGAGCGAACGAGGACCTCGTGAAACAGGGGTTGGCGATGCTGGCAGTTTGGAGAAAGCCGGTGGATGCATTGCAGCAATAAGAGAGTAGGTGGTGGGTTGAGAGGCAGAACTTTGGAACGACGATGGTGGCACGCACGTGATATCGAAGGCTGGCTACGGTCCAAAACTAATTACATCATCGAGAACCTCGCTTAACGTGCCAGTACTGAAAGTATACGTTGCATGGACCGGGTCATCGTAAGGGAGCCCATTCCTATCGCATATCTTCTCTACGCCGGGTTTTACGTGTACAAACACAACGTTACATACATGTACGGAAGATGCAAATCGTAAGGGAGTTAAAGAGTAACATACATTGCTTTCGAATTCCCATGGATCGTGCGCTTTTTAGGTATTCCTTTTCAACGCTGAAAGTACGGAGCGATATACGAGTATTTCCACGGAAACGTAATTTTTTTACCATAGTAATAAGTTTCCGTTATCAATAATACTGGAGCGTCGACTGAGATGCTATGTACAATTCAGAGTAGCTATAAAAATATTCTTTATAATTTCATTAAATATGAACAAAAGAAGGGACGTATACTTTCACTGGGGGTTTCCGTTAGGAATTAGGCCGATTCATCTGCTCGTTTTATTCATCTATACTCTCTTGCCGCTGATTGCGAGGTTTAATATTTTCATGTTTGAGACGAGGTTTATTATAGCTGGTGGCTGGTTAAACGTTTTGACTAAAATTTCGCAGTCTACGAAACTTTCAAATAATAAAACGATTTGAAAGTGCTTAAAAACTTTGTGCACCCTTTTGGCGGCCAGATGTTTTATGACCCTGCGTTTCCCCCCCAAACCAGGTGAAAGTACGCGAAAACGCACACGCTTGTACAGAATGGCAATTCTTGACCGAGGTATCTTAAAATGGCGAGGATCCAATCAAAATGCACGTCTCATATTTATATAAACTTCCACCCCAACCGAAGGAGTGGGAATAAAATGTGAATTCTTAATTTTTTCCATTTTTCAAAATTAGTTCTCTTCTAAATGTTGCCGAGTCAACACGGAGAATCTCCAAGTTGCCAAGTCAACATTGAGTACCTTTTTTTACTTAAATGTTGGCGAGTCAATACAATTATAGGTAAGCATCATATTAATATTGCCGAGTCAATCTTTCAATTCGAACAATCACATTAGATGTATAAATTATCCAAGTTTGAAAATACACTTCTATATATCCAAGCAGTGTATCTGAGTGTATATTTTTTTTAACGACATTAGTCACCCTTCGTTAATTTAAGGCGTGACAGCCTAAATTTTTTTTGTCACATCGCGGTGTAGTGAGATTCACACCCTCACTGGAATAAATAAAAATCGCGATATGGTTTAGTCCGAAGCTACGATTGTGGAAATTTCTGCCAACGAAAATATTCAACATAAAAATATATCGAAGGGTCATTCGCGGATTTCTCATTGGGTCTCCGCGCCTTCGGCTATTAAATTTTGCTCGAATCGGCATTTTCATAAAGGTCCATCGCGGAGCTTTCGCTGATTGCGCAGGAACGTTTTGCTCGTGGTTCGAATGCATCGATATAGCACGGGTTGGGCATATCTGTGGGTGATGACGCTCAGCCTCTGGGCATTCCAGTCTGAAGAGATTTCTCGAATAGTGAAGACGCCAGAGCTCCAACTCAAATATATATATATATATACACGTCTCAGCATGGGTATATTAGGAAGGAACATCGGCACGTGTACGAAAGGATTCTCGTAGCCATCTATAGAGATACGGTAGAGCTCGAGGTGTCAGCACTGGTACGTTGCCTTAGCTAGGGTAGGAGAGTCTAGGTGGTGTGTCTGCATTCAACGTGGGCAATACCTTCTCGCCCGACCACCGGCGCGTTACCCAGCTGTACGAGAGGGGTAGAAACTGGGAAGTACAAGTGGGAGAGAGGGAACTAGGGAACAACGCGGAGAGAGCTTGAGGACAATGTAAATTTACGAGGTGGCGGTAGACACAGGGACAAACCACATAATTCACTTCTCCGCCTAGCCACCACCGCGACGTTCCTCCCTTACTCACCCTGTCCTCTGCCTTTCGCAAAGCCAGCATACGTGCATCTTCCAACGGAGTACGACCCTTAACAGGTACAATCCCCTATACACGTATGCATGCAAACATCCAGTATATATATCTCAACATTCTTCTACAGTTTTCGCACGTATGGAGAGCAAGCTATTTAATATGAATGTTTCTCCACAAATCGACAATACTCGCAATTTAATTCGATGGCTCGAGGTAATAACACAGAGTGTAATACATTTTGCCTTTCGATATAAGCCGTGGTTAAAGGTATACACAAACACCGAGTCACGCACAGAGGGATGAGTTTGCACCATATTCGCGCGAGCAGCCGACGGAGATGTTTGCCGGGTGTACCAACGTCGACGTAACGCAGAATCGTGTACTGGCTTCTGATTAGCAGCCCCTCCTCCTTCCTTTCTCCTCCAGGTATCGGTACACACAATGCGCTTGGAGAAGGCGAAGCCGAAACCACGCGTGGTTGGCGGGGTTGTTGTGCTTGCTGTACGTTCCCGCTCGACGTCGACATCGTCACCGCCGACAAGGAGAACCTGCAGACGCGACCAGCCACGCGCCAACCAGATTTATCGTCGTTTCGCAAACAGTTTGAACTCTCTGTGCACCCCTACACTTCTCATCCCATTTTTCAACCATCATCTCGCTGTCTCTCTCTCTCTCTCTCCCTCTCTTTCTTTCTCTCTCTTTCACTTGACTATCGTATTCTCGGGCGTTTCCACGCTGCTGCTGTGTTCGCTTCACCATCGTCGGGAAAATCACCCGAGCGACGAAGCGACGAGTTTACCGCTTTTTCCAAGATGGATGGCAAAACTGCCGTTACTAGAGCCGAAGGTAAAGGGATCTTCCTCGACTTGGTACAGACTTCGCAATGTGCATGGGTTTCTCGCCGATGTTAGTGTCGTTCTTCTGCGTTTCCACCTGAACAATTTGGCATCTTTGGTGATCTATGCCGTTTCATCCGTCGAATCAATGCCATAAACGAAATATCCCCAAATTTGTCAGTAACATTTTTTAGGGATGAGAGAATAAGTGAGCGAAAAACCAGACATTCGTGAGAATGATGCTTTGGTTTTTAAAAACGTGCTTGCTTCGAACCTCGAGAGATGGAACTAGTAGAGCTCGAGTGGAATTCATCGAATGAGTGAAAAACAACCCTTCGCAACGAGTGAAAACCCAGAAAATAAGGTACATGTCCGAATAATTATGAAAAGGCCGGAGAAATACTATACAAAGACAGAAAGACAGAGCAAGAAAGCGACCGAGCGAGCGAGCAAGAGAGAGACAGAAAGGTTCGCTGAGGCAAAAATCAGCCCTCACGCGTTCATGCCATTTTATACATGGCTGAGGGCACGAGGGCTAGTTCAGGCTTAACGCTACGGGAATGAGGTACTCGTGGGTCAAGCTTTTGTTTTCAGCCAAAAGCATCGCACAATTCGGGCGGCCGTGTTCTCGTTTATCTTGAGAGGAAAGAGAGAGAGAGGGACAGGGGAGAGGAAGGAAGAGTCTCGACCAAAGACGGAAAGTCCATACGTCCGGGCCACAAAGCAAGAAAGAAAAAACTGCCAAGAGCTCGACCAACGTAGCTCTCTCTCTCAACTTCTCGACCCCTTGATTATGCTTCTTTCCTCATTACGCAAAGTAGCCAGAATGGAACAATGGGCCTCTCGTTTCATTTCAGAACTACGAGGCCGAGGTTCGCAGCTGAGAGCTTTCCTAAAGAGCATCGTCTTCCATCTCGTTAGATTTTTTTTAGAAACCGCTCGTGTTCTCTTTGTGAGAATTGTAATCGCGTTTATCTATAATTCGACTCGATATATTCGAATAATTATGATTTATGATGCCGTCAAAATCGCATACGTTCATTATTACGTTCGTAATTAATGAGCGAATAATACGAGAATTAAATTTCCTTCGAGCTTCTTACTCGTTGATCGTTCCTGAAGCCTCCTCCCAACTGTTACCCGCTTCTCCATTTAACGATCACATCTCCTTCATATTTGTCTTTCTTCGGTAGCAATTAATTCACTATTGACAGCCGGAAATTCGCTGGGGTTGTCAGCTAGCCGATGGTCTTGATTTTATGCAAATGTTATTTAAAATTTTACCAGTAATTACCGGTGTATTCGGTTCACATCACATATTATGTCATATACAGGGTATTTCTTTTATCTTTGCCGCCCGAAATATCTCGGTAATTATCGTCGTCATAAAAAAATGTTCCAAACAAAAGTTGTCCGGTGTGGATGGGGCCGTCAAATGCGATATTTTTTTTAAATTTCGGTGGAGGCGTTGGTCCATAGTGAAGGTCACCTTCACTTTTTTAAATAGAATGGTAAATTTTTGTCAACTATCTTATGGAGCACCTCAAGCCGCATCTAAAAATTAGAGGGTCAACCGGACTTTTAGTGTAAGCAAGGAATACGACGTGGACGTGGTAGTTTTCTGTACCCTTCGGGGGTGATTAACGTGAGGCCCCTTGCCTCTCCCCTTTCGGGGTGCTTGATTAACGTGAGTCCCTTTGCCTCTCCTTGCACCCTGAAGGGAACAAACAACACTGCGTCCACGTCGTTGTTCGTGGGTTACTCTAAAAGTAGTTTATTAATCAACTACCCGACCCACAGATGGGGGGGGGGGGGGGTAACAGTGACTTCATTGAATAGCCCGTCGAAAAATATTAAGTATGTGTTACTCTGTTGTTTACTCTTTTGGTTTCTGTTCCATTTCTTACGATTACAGCGCCATTTGTCGCGAATTGAAACAAATGTTTCGGACAAATCATACGTAGCTTTTGACGTAGAATCCGAATCTGCGATCAAAAATAGGGGTTCCCATTTGAGATTTCAAATTTGCCGCCCGCCCCGCCAACTGGGGCTGAGGGAGTAGGTATAATTTAGTAGGTACCAACAGATGCCCCCCTCGAAGATATTAAAGTTTCGATTCGGCTTTTTCTGTACGATGGGTATTTTTCGAAATATTACAGAATTCCAGGTTACATGAATCACCCTGTATATACGTAGGATTCGTCGGTCGAACCGATCAGAAATTAAAATAATCGAGTCCAATCGTTTCGACATAAAATCACAAAGAACTAAAGCAAACACAAAATCGAAATAAAAACGGCAGAGTCTAGACGACAAGAAAAAAAAGAATGCAGTGCATATAGTATAAATTGATTACAGACCATCGGACCTTGGGGATTGAGGGAATATATTTTTTTCTTTATCGTCAGCAAAAATGGCTTTCTCCTCGGGCGTAATCGCTTTCTTTTTTTTCTTTCGGTCGTCTTCCCTGTCCTCGAGGGGTCGATTTCAGCGAGGGTTGACAGAGGTACGAGAGAGTGAGGATGCGAGGACAAGTGAGTGGAACAAAAACGTCGAGGCGATTGAGAAGGGTCGGACGATACACGAATCTCGTTCTCGGACGATATATTTCGAGAAGGTGCTTTTGCGGGATCGTTTATAACGGTTACGAGGTAAGGACCTTATCACAAAAATGCGTAAGCGATCCGAACGCCATGAAATCGCTAATGGTCGTTGGAACGAACGAATTCGATGGTGAATTCCAACCAAGAATGATCGGTTGATGAAATAGATTGGCGGGATGCCTAACGTCCTTGATCATTTCGCGCAGCCTTTAATGTCTCGCTCGTATCTAAGGAGAATCGAGCTGTAACTAGAACGGAGCCTCGGTATGATAGTGATACGAAGACGTCGGGAGCTGAGCAGCAAGGACCATTTATAACCAAAGGGCTCACGGTTTAAACATATAGATATCTGCGCAACGATAAACACCCACGACTCCAACAAGCCCTCGGAAACACTCAAAGGCACTCACACCTCTGCCACGAACGCGCTTTCGCTCGGTTGAATCAACTATGGGGTCTACGTTGCTCATCATGGTTTAGAATGCAGTACTATGTACAACGTGCAACATCTTATATACACTGCGAATTATTTACACATATATATATGTACGTCTACAAGGCTGTATAATGATATATAAACTCGCACATGACTACCTCTGTAATATGTACTTGGCACTGTCCTCGTGTGCGTATTCAGCATCGTATTTGTGCAACGCAGTGATGCAATGCGTTTTATGCATTTAGGTCTATACCCTGAGCAATAAGCGTATAGACCTTCCGCACATTATATCTTCTCGTCGTTGGAGAGTAGGGATGGTATGTACGGTGACTCGACATTGTGAACGCCATGGCAGCACCGATAAACCGAATTTTTCGACCGACGTATAGTTGCGAAATTATGTACGAACTGATAATACGAAGAATGGAAAATGACAAAGTGTTCTCACGACCTGCTGGACGCGTCCGACTACGAGGATGCATAAACACGTTCGTCTTCTCGTTTCGAATCGGGCCGATTAAATCTTTTACTTTTGTCAGAGATGGAAGTGTCACCTTCTTACTACAATATCAGTGCGGAGGGGTTTCGATCAGGGGCGGTACTGTCTGTTTTCAACTGTCAGATTGTGTTGATTAAGCGAAATATTATATGAGGAATTTTCGACTGACTTTCTGTCTGGTTGTGCGGTGTTGATGGTCTGATGAAGCTCGGAATGCTGCAGTGAGGATTCTGGGAGACTCGGTGAAAAGTGAAAAGAATATGCTTCATTATACTATTTTCACTACACAACATTACTAACTATAAGACCGCTTTCACAATATACTTATTGTGGGGCTTATTTTCGGTGAGTTTATAATTTGGACTTCCAATTAATATGGCAATTAGACAGTAAGAATGCTTCGCAGATTCTTCTTGCGCCAAAATTGTAACGTTCATGTACCGTAGAAATAGTAACTGGCTTCTTGATAGAAAGGTAGTCTTTATATACTAATTTTTGCGGACATTTGGGGTACCTTAACGTTTTGACTTGTCGGTATTTGTACTCTTGTCGTTGTTTAACAGTATTTGGCGTTGAGGAGTCCCTTCGAATTGGATGATAGAAATAACCAGACAATTGCGACTGGGTCACCTAATTACTTATAAACAAGGGGATTTTGGCCATTCTGGAAAAACCATAACTGTCTTTAACACGAGAGTGCATGAATTTATTGTTTGACATAGAAGACGGATGATGAGTACACCTCATATTTCACGTGTGTTAGTATTTTCTACCCCTGGTCACCTGGATGAGGGTGCGATAGGTGACAGAGAGAGCCTTTTACAACAGTGTCAACTCGGAGGATGGCAATAAATTTTGCTATAAAGTTGTGACTCATATGGAGGTTTCAGAGTGGGGGTTACTTGCCAGATGACGGCGTACAAAATCAATATTGTGTCGACTATATATATATATATATATATATATATAGTTGGAATTTGATTAGGCGGGGAAAAGATTTCATGTGCTGTTTCAATTGATTATTCTCAAATTGTAATATAACATATTTCATTGTATTGGGGTTGGAAACATTCTAAGGGTAGAATGAAAACATTCAATCGATTTTCTTAAATACTTGTTCATTCATCATTAGTCGCTTATCATCATTGATGGATCAAACAATTGGCGACGCTTTGAAAGCGACGCACGTGTTCTTTTAATAAAGGGTTGCAAGCGAGGATTAAACAGAATGGAATACACGCGCACGATTACGAGTCCTGCGGAATAGCAAACTCTATCTTTCTCCATGTTCCAATTATTCTCGTCGTTAAGCGAATCTGTATCATCAGAGACTGAAAGCCCGGTTACGAATTCATTTCGAGTTTGGAGAGTTACTGCACGGTGGGATATTTGCCACAGTTACGCATTTGCCTGCAAATCGTTTGATTGCCGGGTCGTTCAGAGGGTAGAAAATTACCGCTGGATGGAAACGTTAAGGGAAGCACGCATTGGAGTGTAAAAGAAACGGATATTCGAAGGAAAGAATGGTGGCTAAACATAGCGGAAGTACGTGGTACGAGGGAGATAGGGTGAGGGAAAAAACAATCCGTTCGGTGTTAGGTTTCTTTCATTAAACGATTCTTTCTTCTCGCTGGGGAATTTGCGAAACGGGCTGACCGTACTGATATATTATCTCTCTTGTGTTACCCATCCTCCTCTATTCGCATTCACATAGGGGTGGGAAAGACATATATGTATATATATATATATATATATATATGTTTCCAACGCACTTGCAACAAGAGGATCGACAGCACGAAGCACCGGCCGCTGCGACCACCAAGCACTGCGGATATTTTATTGGCAGTTCACACGGCAAATAACCGAGGCCTCGACGTCACATTCGGATTCACCACACGGCCGCGTACAACTCCATCGTACATTGCACCGTTACGCTTTAAACAATATATTATTCACATATTGTTTATTCGACCGAAGATTTATAATCGGCGTATCTGCATCTGGCAGCATTCCCGTGGATCAGCCAGTTTTCCCCTCTAGTCCCTCCTTCTGTTTCCGCAAACATTATACACTACACCGACGACAATTCAAGTTTCATATTGCTTGTATATGAGAAAACTTTTTCGAGGGAAATAATGTACGAACGCGAAAAATATATGTTTTTAAAATCGTATTTTCCAACAAAATATTGGGACACCGTCGATAACCGTAAATTTGCTAATTTCCGACGTAAATACTAAATTGTCTTCTAGTCATAATTTAGATACTAACACGTGGAATATTTCAACGATTATTGTTGGTTTCGAAGATTTTTTGTATTTTCGTGTCGAGCATGCGATAAAATTAAAATAATATCCACGAGCATGGATACACATGGAACTTGGAACATACCATATTTGAGAGTTTCTCTTTTCTACGATAAAACCTACCTGCGTCTTATCTCGAAACGTACGTAACATTGTTTTCCCAGCATCTACTTGCTAACTCGCTTTATCCCCGAGAACGGTTTTCGTACTGGCGCGCACGCTCCCGCGGGAAACTCGCTGCTGGAGTTTCGTTTGCTTCTCGAAGGAGGTAAATAAATGGAGGGAAGAAGGATATCGGGCCCTGAGGACAAAGCGAGCGAGGGTATGATGTAGACGGGTGTAATTTTGGAACGTGGTACACGGAGTTGTCTCTCTACACGTGTGTGTGTGTATTTTCAAGAGGGAAAGCAGCCTGGCATACTGGCTTAGCCAAGTGTCGTTTAACGACGCTGATACGAGGACCATCTAAGTGGAGTAAGCAGGATACGGCAGCAGGTGAACCGGTAAGGGCACGGCCGCCAAGTGCTTGGCTACCAAAGTGCATAAACGTGCGCGTTACAACACCTTATGTCATCCCTCTCGGAATTTATGATGGACCACCCTGTTCATTTAAACGATCCAAAATTATGAGAAAGACTTCCCGTCATAAAACGATGTAATCGGCGCTTTTCTTCGGTCCACCGATGTCAAAATTCCTAATCTGAATCTGCGCGTTTACAACATTAATGATAAGTTATAGTCACCCTCTCGAACTTCAGGGTAATAAGACACTTTCAGGCACTCGATTCTTCGATAACGTGGTTGAGTTGGATAGTTGGATGATTAATTAATCAATTATAAACACTTCTGAATACAACAGATAGCCACGACAAAGTAGGCGGTGAGAAGCTTTCCCGGAAGTTTCCATCGGGGCCAGATGCACGTTTCGTGTTGAGAAAGGTCGCGGGAAGCGTTCTCATACATGAGAATTATGCGATCGAGCAGCGGTGGATACCTCGGGGGAATACCTCCATACTTATACGGAACGTCGACGACGTATTAATATCTGTAGTAACGACGCATGCACCACTGCGCGAGAGACCAAACCCTCTTCTTGTCACATTATCGTTCTCGAAACGTTGTTCGCCTTCACGTACCTGTATAATGCACCCAACCATTAAGTTATCGGGCTGTCTTCGCGCCGTATTCGCCGTAGGGCTAAGTCCATGGATGGGGGTAGATCGAGTATTAAGATGCGATTAAGGCGTGCGTTAAGCGGCCGACGAACTGGGAGTGAGTCCGCCTACGCGGAAACGTTGCTAATCTGCTAAATGGACCGGAAAGCTAAATTTCACGAAGTTTCTATCCAGTTTAGGACGTTGCTGTCTTGGCCGGTCCCTTTCAACTTTTCTGACAAATTTCATTTTTTAACCCTTCCGGAAAAATAAAATTTCCATTTGTGCAAGGGGATGATTTGTCATCGTAATCTCGAAGTTTTGCACTCTCCCTATCGGTCTCGATTATGCCGCTGACTGCTTTGAGATTTATACGTTCGCTCAGTTTAAAACCTGTAAGTAGCTACTACGCAGAGGATTTCGGGCGTACGTTAGCGTAGGTATCTTTCACTACTACCGTGTTTGACTCGAAACTGCATCATACATATTTTCGTCCATCCCCCATTAAAATCAATTTACAGTTAGATGACTCGACGAACGCAGTTCCTGTATATCAAAAGGCATTGCGCCATTCGACGTTACGCGGGGTATGGTTGAGTGAAAGACAATACTCATTCGATAGCTCTATTACCCCATGTGTGCATCTCCCGCGTCGAATGTAAACCCGGTGTTTCCCCAATTCCCTCATTGCTCGAGGGTCTTTCTCTCTCTTCGCCGTTTCCACGAAATAGAGTAGAATTCGATCAGCGTACAACGCCCGGCCGTAAACGTTCCTTCATACCGTCCGTTCTACATCCCTAGGACTTTCTAGCTACCCCGAGTATCCTAGAAATTCGACTACCAAAACGGATCTACCCGTGTCCAGTTCCTCTTGCTTTGTTCTTTGGACATCGCTTTCGGTTGCGAGGATCGTTTATTTTCTATCGTTTCCAGTTTCATCCCCTTTGGGTCTCTCTCTTTCTCTGCTTTGTGTTTTTGGGCCAAAGGTCTTACTCCCGATTCTCCACCCTCGCGCCTTCTCATTTATACGACACACCCATGGATCTATGCGTATTAAAATATATCTGTATATTCTTTCTCTCGGTTCGTTCCGCGCGATTGTCCGCCTACCCTTTTAGCATCGGAACGAGAGAGGAAAGGCGGTTCCGGTCGAAGGTCGATATAGAAGAGTCAGGGTAGACGGGTAGCATAATACCCCCGTGCCGGCCACAGCCATCGGATATAATTCACTCGCGCATTCTTGGCACACTGCCCCGATTCCTATATAGGATGATGCCCCCTTGCCTCATCTCCCCTACTACAGCCCTTTCTCGACTCTATTTCTATTCTGGCGCTTTAAGCGTTTCTTATACAACTCTACATCATTCTTTGGCTATTTCGCACAGCTCCCAGAAGCTTTTCCGACTTTTACAACCGATGTACGGTCTCAAATCGGATCTCGTGTCTTACCGAGGAACATACTTCTTCCTGCTTTGTGTGTTTGGCGCTATATACCTTTCATTGGTCAACGTATTACATCGGATTCGATTTTAAATTCGAACAATTCCGTTTGTCCGATCCACTCGACAATGAAGATTGGGTAGCACTTTTGGTACCAAACAAATGGGAATTCAACCCTCGAAATTTCCGTTGGACACGTGGACGTTGTACGAACGAGATGCGGCTACGAAGAAAAATAGGACTCGTTTGCGTCGATGACTAGGAATGCATCGAGCAAACTACGAGCGATCTTTTTTTTGGTTGCATTTCGAAGATCGTATTTTACGTACGGTCGAAAGAATTTACGAGAAACCACTTCTTCCCCCCCCGCGTCTGACGGGCATCGATCTTTTTATCTCGTCCCTGTGAACAGGATCGAGGGTAAAAAAAAGTTTTCCGAAGCGTATAAAGAACGGACTTTTGTCTCATCCCCTGTGTACGCGAACGGCGGGGAAAATGGCGAAGCATACTGGGCGAAGCGATACAGGCAATCAACGAAGAGAGGAAACGAGAATGAGAGACGGCGAAGTGTCCGTCACATAAATCGTGGATTTGGGGGAGAGAAATTGCTCCGTTCGAAGAATCCGAAGTACCGGCAGCGACGAATCGCCTCGTGAAACGAAAACATTGCGGAAAATCTCGTGAAATGACATTCCGCCATCCTCAAAAGAAATTCTCCAGCATGAAAAAAACGTATTATCGTGTTATCAAATTAGAAGTTTCATCAGGCGATAAGGTACTAATTCGTAGCCTAGCGACACGTCGACAAACGATGATAAGCCTTTCTCCGGAGTGTCTGAAATGTCAGTGATATTTCTCCGTCCTCCAGGGCAGACGAGCAGTGAATCACTCGCTTTACGATAGAATTTCGAATGAGGCTAACGAATACCATGATTACATACCACAGTTGTTGACAGATCAATCAAACGGCAACTCTGGTTCGTGTGATGACAGATCTAAGGGTGGAAATCAACGAACTATTTCAGTTTTCAGAACTGAAGAGAGAAGGGGAGGGTAAAGGTAGGGGGAAGGGAAAGAAAGAGAGAGAAACTCCCTCTCTTAGGTAGACCAAGAATCCGCGAAGCGTAATAGCTCACGGAAAAATCCTTGACGGTCAACCGGCAATAAAACATTTGGCAGGCAGAAATCCTAAAGAAATATGTAAATATTTGTTTCCAAGAAAGGGACTAATAAAATATAGTTAAAAAGATGTAAAAAAAGGAAAAACCTGGGCATTTCCAACCCTTTGAGAGAAGAATTTTGTACGTGTTTTATTTTGAGTTTTAAGTATTAATCATTATGAGCATAATCGCACACAACGTTTTATCCGAAGCTTCAGAGAAAGAGTGTGATAGTGTGAGAGTGAGGGAGTGACAGAGCGAAATAGAAAGAGAGAGAGAAAGAGAGGGCGAGGGAGAGAGAGGGAGAGGGTGCGAGAGAAACAGAAAGAGAAAGAAGTTAGACATAATTGGCGAATAGAGCAGCAGAGGGCTGAAGCGAAGCAAAGTGTCTGTCGGACGATGAACTGCACCCAGCCAGTTCCAACGTCGTCTTCTCTCTTCTTCTCTTTCCCCGAGTTTACGAAATGCCGCGTGTGGGAAGAAGCTTCTGTAGCTTGACGAACGGAGAGAAATTGTGAGACGCGGCCTGGAACGAAGCTTGTGCAGAATGAAGGCGACAAGATTCTTGAATATATGTACATATATATAGTCTAGACGGTATATATATATATATATATATATATATATATATATATATATATATATATATATATATAGAGAGAGAGAGAGAGAGAGAGAGAGAGAGAGAGAGAGAGAGAGAGAGAGAGAGAGAGAGAGAGAGAGAGAGAGAGAGAGAGAGAGCCTAGCAAGAAGGGTGTGTCCCACCCTCCAATTTATCGGTCACCCTCCTTCTCCCTTTCTCTCTTCATCCAAGCTTGATGCGTGCAAGACCCGCCGTCGACGTCTCGGAGCTCGTTCTTGTCTCGTTCTTTTGCCAAGATAGACAGAAAAACGGGGGTTTGGATGCGGGAGGGGGGTGGCTGAGGCTCTGGGTACATCGCAGAACTCGACGGTTCCACTTCATTGGTAGTGATTCCAGAGAGAAAAGGAGAAAAAGCTTCGGGCAACGAGAGACGAAGGGGTGGTATAGTGCTCCATCGTTTGCTACAGGAAAATTCTTTAGCTACTTTTCTTGTTTTCGCGAGAATGGCGACAGTGAGCTTCTTTCATTCTCGAATGATACGAATTCCTACTTCGTCGTTTATTTTTATTATAAATGTATTTTTGTTTCGGTAAAACGCACATATCCACAAGGAGCATTGTGAATAAGCTGAGAAGAGCTTTCATGGTACGGATTTATAGAAAAAAAAACAAACAAAAATCTTCCCTCATCCGAGGATTACATCATTTGGACCAGCAAGGTGTGGGGGCAAAAAACTTTGAAAAGATGCGAGTGCACGAAGCGCGGTTCGTGCAATAATATTTTATAGCTCTGCACCGAGTCAAAAGAAATGGAACATTCTTTATGCAAACGCGCCACGATTTTGGCTCCTGCGAGAACTTGGAAAATGTTTCGCGTGTCCGTAGCACATATGAAATGTGCGAAAAAGTCGGAACATCCGGGCAAATATAAATGAGCATGTATATATATTTAATGCCCTGAGAAAATTACATGATTTCACTAAAACTTCCCGTGATACTATTCTTGCGACCATGGCTCCCTCCGACATTGTGCTGTCGACAGTGAATGCACTTTTATCTCGTCCATCGTTTTGAGTTCTGGTGGGAAAAACGCGAAGCAAAGCGTGGAAAAAACATTGATAAAATAGTGAAGAGAGATTCAATTTCTTGCGGATTTGAGGGTTGAATAGGGATAGCGAATAAACGTGCCTCCATACGGGTTCAAATGTAACGTAGGTAATACGTAGGTACGTCAAAAAAAGAAAACAAGAAATCTATGGCACGACAAAAAGGTGAAACAGAAAGAAGAAATTTGTTCCGGTACGTCGGTTCGCACGCAAGAAAACGGGAAAACGAGGGTGTGTGTGTATGTGTGTGTGTGTGTGAGAGAGGGGGGGGCCTTTGGCAAAAAGTTGCGTTTACATATTCGGTCGCGTATGCACCCGTGTGGATTTACCGTGATTTGTTTTTGTTCGGTTCT
Source organism: Netelia inedita (assembly GCA_964017225.1). Lineage (NCBI taxonomy): Eukaryota > Metazoa > Arthropoda > Insecta > Hymenoptera > Ichneumonidae > Netelia > Netelia inedita. Next base: position 11,523,167 of record OZ024921.1, read on the forward strand.
CTTTTGCGTAACGCCGCGCAGCCACCGGTGTGCATGTGCTATGGTTACGCGCAAAACTTGTTTTGTTCATCGCAGGGCTCATACCATGCACCGTTCGCGCAATATTCGCTATGGTTCTTTTCTTTTCTTTTTTTAGTGCGACAATTTTCTCTGCTCACATGTCGGAGAATTCACACTCGAGCTCCAGATTATAAATTGACTGAAAATTGTTCGACATCGACTTAACACTTTGATCCCCTTCCAATGACGAATATTGAGTTAAACGTTGTTAGGCGTTAATTACAAATCTATAAAATGAATCATGGTCGATGATTTTACAATGATACAAGCAACCCCTCATAAAGTAACATCGTGTATTATAGGGCTGTCTTCCCCAACAATTACATCCATGAAATTGACCTTATTAATACAGGAAACGATTAAACTAAAATTATACCTGCACGCAGGCCAAGGGGGAGACACAGAGAGAGGGAGAGAGAGAGATAGACAGTCTGACAGACAGAGAAATTGTCATGCCTCTTGGCGTAATAATTCACCGCCGTTCAAATCTACAACGCGGCGTCTATTCTCTTTGATTCATTACTACGAAAATCACGAATTACGACTAACCGGCAACGGACAACATTTTGTCATAGTCTGTTAAATAATAGTTTCCCAACGTCATTTGCCTATCTCCGTTTAACTCATTGCGCAAACTATACTCCCGTTTGCACGGTTATAGGGACGTATTTATGTGCGCGAGGCGTGGGCGTATAACGCAACTATGGAAACAGAGACTGTATCGCGACGCAATTTGTAGGTCGGTTTATAGTTCCGTTGATCAGGTTGAGGATCGTGCGTTGGGGCACGTAGATGCCCTCATGGGGGCTTTATGCAACGGAAACCTGAATGCGTACATCGATACATGTATACATGTATATATACGCATGTGTAGACATATATACAGGTTCGTTCAATCCCTCTGGTTATTGACCTACGGTATATGTACCAGATATCCTTCTGCATCGTACCAATCCTCCGTGCGTTCGTCTCGTTTGCTCGCCCTGCCACGTGAACATGCATATATGTACATGCTCATGTCCATCTGGCACATCATGGTCTCTCGTTACCGATGATCGATCAGTCGCATGCGCCCAGACAATATAAACAGAGGACGCAACAGAGAGGGAGAGAGAGGGGGGGGGGGAGAGCGCGAGCGAGGGATTGCAGGCTCAATCGAGCAAACAGGAAGGAGGAACCCTCATGAGCTGTATGTTTCGCGATTCCGGAGAAACTATTATTGTTGTTCAAGCATATATCCATGTTGAATCGAGGGCTCTGAGTTCGCTACTCCTTGTTTCTTTTTTATGCCGTCTACCTCAAATATCCGGTGCGATGACGCGTTGAACGTCATCAAGCCGATTTGACGCGGCCTTTCGCCCGTGTCTCTAATGATACGTTGCGAGCTACATAGTTAATTTTGTTACGAGGATAACGAGATATGTGGCGTTTAAAGCGTCGACGATTTATTTTACCCCTGTCACTCACTGTATAGTACACGCTGCTAACATAGCTTACGCCACGGGATCGAGAGTTCATTCATCTCGCTTGAAAAGAAAACTATTCAACTGGCCAACAAATTATTGTGTCTTTTTCCCACAGATGGTTTGTAATAGCCTATGTTAAAGAAACACAATTATTTTTTGGTCAACACGTTATACATATAAACATATGTGTATCTAGGCAATTCCGTGTACGAAAATTAATCCAAATATGTATTACCCGTCTACTTTCACGTATGAATAACCAATTAATACGTTATGCGACTTTTCACTCGCGATGTTGAATGATAAGTATGCGAATTTGGCAAATCTGTCGCAAAACATCGTTGACAATCTTGCTTGTCGCGACGCGATATAAACTAATGCAATGCGGTCGAATTTGTCGCATGAAAAGTTAAAATTGTTATATAAAATTATTACCAGTAGGACCTTATCTTTGCGATGATTTACATTCGACCGTATTGCCAAACAATCGAAACGTCGGAATACGGAAAATTAGTGAAACTCGTTGAGACACGGCCACGCTTATCGCGGGTTTTTTATTACAGCTTCCAAAGGCCCATTTCAATTTCTCTAGCATGAATTACACTATATCGCAGTAACTTTTAGGAAATGAACTCACGCCTCCGCTCACCACGTCTTAAAGCGCTGCGTAACTCGGAAGGAAAATACCGGTACGAGTCGAATATGAGGTGCACTTATACACTTGACATTGCTTCAAGGCTAGGCAATAAATTCACGCTCCATCCTACTGTAACGACAGCAATAGCTTCTAGGAAGCACAGGGTGCCCTTGTGTAATTGAGTTTAGGTCAGCCATTCGCAAATTTACAACGCCAAATACTATAGGCAAGAACGAACCATATCAGCCAACTAACAATAAGAGTTCGACAACCTCAACTATCAGCAAAAATTTGATATAAGAAGGCCGCCTTTTTCAACGAGAACATAGTTCTTCTTCGTCAGTCTCAACCACTATTGACGACGGAAAGAATCGTGGAAGGGATGCGAAGAGGTCCGCGGACGTCCTTTAACTTTATTTTATAGCATAAATATAAAAGTAACTTCATTTAAATTATTCGAATTCGCCTTTCACTGTTTCATGTCTTCAATACTCTGCGGGATTCTCACACGTTACTTCAAAATTTGCCATGGCAAACATAAAGAATAAATTCCTGAAACGCTTATATTTAAAACTGCAGCCAAGCGCGCCCAAAGAAATTGAAAAAGATGCGACTGTCCCTAATAATTTGGTCACCCACTGTACAGCGAACGATCTTGTCCCAAGCCTCCTCTATATTTGCCATATTGCCTCTAATGAACCCTCTATACTTGTGCATCTCTAATGACCGATTTACACACTGATGACTCAGCGAGGAAGTGGAAATTCCCACTATTGGGCATTCCTCACTTTTCACCGTATCGATTAAAGATATCTACACGTACACGCGCGTTCATGAACATATATCATGTATATGGTATATCATATTTACACAGATAAAGTACATATTTATATATGCAAGATCATACATATTTTATAAAGCCAATGGAATGTAATATCACGCCGAAGAGCGTATACATTACTCGCTCCGTATGTGCCGCAAGCGTATGCATCAGCTTGTTTCCAAATCAGTAACGTGCCAGGGAGCTTTTCCGATGCAAGGAAATGAATTCACATCTCTTCATTAGCAACGGGCGAAAATCAACTTTCTCATTAGCGCAAATCGAAACAGCGCCGTTCTGAAGGCATCATCCCGTGGCGCCCTCTATGCCCGATACAGTCGCCTAAAGCTTATTTATACTCCATAAATATGGATGGAAGAGAGTAGGAGAGGAAAAGGGATAGATAGAGATGCCGAGAAACAGCGAGAGGGTCGGGGGGGGGGGGGCGAAAGAGAGAAAAATGAAGCCCTTGTACTGTTACCGCATGTCAATACCGTATTATTTCATATAGGCAGTCGCTCGCATTGTTGATGAACGATGAGTGAAGCGAAGAATCCGAAGCGAGGAAAAATATAAAATATTCGTTGTTTTAATTGAACATCAACCCTGCTATGCATTAATTAAAAAATGGGTTCGATAACTCGCCAGTTACATATTTTTATTTTTAACGTTGATCAGTCAGTTGTATGTTTTCCTCTTTCGATCATCCATCGACGATTCATTACAAGGCGGGAGTTTCTTCTATTTCACGTCAATCCGTTGCCTCAAAAGAAATGTTCGATATGATCCGATGATTTCGATGGGTACCGATAGGTGGTGGCACTTTTCGATGAGATGGATAATAATCAAACGATCAGCATACAGAATGGAACAAAGCCGAATAATGGCACCGATCGAACTCAAGCCCCGGTGTCCCACCCCCTCCTCACTCTCTCTCTCTCTCTCTCTCTCTCTCTCTCTCTCTCTTTGTAGTTTCGACGCTGCAAAAACGGATTATTTCATTCGCACAAACAAAGGGGCAGCCAATAGTCATCTGAACAATATATCCTTTTCCGTTATATGTAGGTATTACAACGGGTTAACTGTACATAGGAAACATAAAATTCAAACAGCATTCAGTTCGAAAAGAATTCATAGTCTCGTTCCTGTTACAAATGTATCTACCCCTCTTGATTTGTTTCCTTAATTGCATCTTCGCTTCGTTTCATCTAATGTTTTCGCTCTATTACGATGTGAACTGCGAAATGTTTTTTTTCTTCTTCTTTTCAATTCCTGTCTGTAGTGGGTATAGAAAGAAGGTGAATTCGAAGAGGTCACGCGGTACTTCAAGAAACGGCTTGTCGAACCTGTTGCTCGCCGTACTTTGTCTACCACAGTCCTACTGTAACGGAACCCGAAGAACAGGGTTGGGTTCGTGGCCCCAAATGGTACCGTTTAACACGACCGTCGCTCTCTGCGCTGTTCCCTACTATCAGATATCCTGTCTGAAACGGACGCGGTGTTGCACCGCTTGTGCTCGTTCACCCTTCATCACCCTTACATATCTACAGAAATAGTATCAGTATGTTCTTCGAATGTCTATTCGTTAAAAAAAAGCTTGTGAAAAAAACGCGAACGAATCGATTGAAATAAAAAACTGACGCTAACGATATTTATAAATAATTTAACATCGCGACGTAAATAGGAAAATGATTTTTTTTATATTTTATAATTCGCCACGTGTTCAATCGATGTGTAATAGGTTTGGATTGGATGATTCAATTAAGGATGCAGGTATTTATCTTTAATACATCGAACCTACGCCAGAACCGTGTTCGTTTCGCATGCCCTCTAGGGCTTCTCGGCCACCAGAGGCTTATCGGTAACCAATATGAGATCGCGTCTTCGATCTCGTTCTAAACCTGACAAATTTCGTTATCTAAGTATATATACATATATACGTACCTTTCCTATATCGAATATCCAGGGATGCATTAGGATCACGAGCAAAGCCAAAGTCCCTCCAGTAGTTATGGAGTTACGACCCTCGTTCGGTGAATGGTTCTATCGTATTTGTCAACATATATAGCTCTACATCGAAATTGGAACCGAAGAATAAGGGGAAAAAATAAATATTGGGTTCCAACGAGATGCGGCATTGATGGCGCGGAGAAGACTTGATGAGAATTCTCGATGTTGAATTTTTTTGAGACGGGCAGACAAATTGAGTCGGCGAAATGATTGAAGTTTGTTTTCATCAGCGTTAACTCGATGGTAATACTGACGATAATGATGCTCGAAAAAATCAGCTCTGTTGTTGTTTACAGAAACAGTTGTCGGACGCTCAAGGCGGAGATATAGTATGTTTGGGTTAAACAGCGAAAACCGTTAATGATCAAATTTCACAACATCAAGACAAAACTCCATGTTATATTATAACCTGTAAAATGTGGAAAATGTGCGGTGTGGCCGAGCGTACGAAGTTTGGCGCAAACAAATATATAGATACGCCCGTGTATCGGCACGGAGAACGTCGTTGTCGAATCGCGGCTCGTCGAGAGTTTAATTAAAATTGCATTGATTAATTAACGGGGTTCGTCAAGTCGTGAAACGACTAATGAATTGATCGAACGAGCGAAATAATAAGACCCCTCGGTCATTTAAATAACATTCGTACCTACTGTGAATGAAAACGACGAACGGCTTTGGCATCGAGAAACTCGGGAGGGCGAGAGGATGGGAGTGGTGAAGTGGATGGACGTTTATAATTCAGTGACCCTCCAGTTTGCTCAATCCCCCGAACCAAGGATGGATAAAGAAGAGACCGAGAGAGCGAGAACCCAGGGGAGAGAGAGAGAGAGAGATCGAAATGGAACTCCAGTAGCGGACTACGGCACCAAAGTCGAAAGAAAGCCGTAGCTAGTGAAGGGAGTTCAAGAAGTAAGGGTACACGCGAATCGAAGAAGCATTTCAGTACAAGAGGCTTGGAGAGAGTCTACGAGCATCGAGTGAAACCACTTGGATTTGTCGTTTAGACCCAGATTTTCATAACATTTTTCCACTTTATGCTTCCTACTCTTTATTTCCCATATTTATTTTATTTTTTCTCTGTATGTGTACTCTGTTTCTCCTTTCTCCATTTATTGCTATTTGGCTAAGCATATTATTTAATATATAAAACGCAACTAACGGCGATAATTATGCTTTGCTGATACCGTGAAGAATTTATTTGTCAATCAACATGAGATAGGTGGTATTCGACTGCATGCTACGTCCTCCTATGATATTCGAGGATATACAGTCGGTGGCCAAATTATTAGGAACGGTCACATTTTTTTTCGACTATTCCCTTTTCTCTTAGGCGAAATTGGTTGCTTTTCCAGGAATATCTTCTACCTTCCTTTGGGAATGAGAACTATGCTGGAAAAGGGTTTTAATCTTTAATTTTTTAGGGGGAGACAAATCGCACCCTCGACTCATGCTGGAAGCCAAAGGTATTGTATTTAAAAAGTTATTATTACAATAATGCGGCCAATAACAGATTTTTATAATAAAAGAATAATAATATTTGTATTTTAACTTTATTTATAGCTCAAATATAAAAATAACTTTGTTTAAAATCCATTTTCCAACAATGTTCCACCTTTTGCTTCCTACTATTTATTTCCCACATTTATTTATTTGTTTTTTCCTCTTCTTTATGAATTCCAGTTGTGTCTCAAACATAAATATTGTTAGTACCCGCTTTCCTGCGATATCGCAAAAGTGCAACCAGCCATTCATGGTCACCGAACTTTTTTCTCCTCATCTTATCTCCACTCTCTCCACTTTTTCCTAGAGGAAGATATATAATGCTATTTTTACCAAATATCTATATGTCTATATTGTATACGTTGGTATATATAGCTGAACTGCCAATATCTTGTTAAAGAGCGGCAGCACGGGCACTTTGCTTCGTGGAAGAATAAAGAGAAGAATTTTGCAGAACAGCTGCGTCAAAACGTTGACGATCGAACGGTTCCTTCCTCCAGTTAGCCGCTTTATTTTGCCAATAATGCTTTCGGTTATATACTGGTTAACAGAGAAAAATAGCAATAAAATAAAAAGAGAAAAGCTAATGTTGCGCGGCCACATGTTTATTTTGGATAAAAGTGTAAACTCTCCTTCATTCGTTGTATCTTGGTATAAGTGTTTTTGTAAATACATATACACAAATATACCCATGTTGTGTGTCCGTTTCTACCCATTGCCCTGAAACAGACATAGCTCTTTTTCAGTGAATCGTCTTTTCTTACGGTTGATGCGGCGATTCGCGACTACTGGAACTTTTCCCTTGAGAGACATCGTACCCAAGAGGGAGAAAGAGAGAAAGAATATCGAGGAAATCGATAAAACGAAATCGTTCACATTGCCTCGGTATTTATAGGCACGTACATCGTAAACTCTTGTTTACTCGTATAGGTTTGCCTCCTCTCTTTCCCTCTCTCTCTCACTCACTCTCTCTCTCTCTCTCTCTCTCTGCTCTCTCGTTCTTTCGTTTTCGTCGTTCTCTTTTTTGTTGCCGTTGCATTCTACTCTGTCGGAAGATTGACGATTTATTTATTTTACGTGGTGAATCTTCAATGCCTCATACGACCCGAGAGTTTGATTCATCGGTTCAATATTTCGTGTTTTACGGGTATGTACGCTCGGGGCATGAAGCAGAGAAAAAAACATATATTATTCAACGAAACTCCCAAATTAGTCGTTAAAAACGGTTGTTGTGAAATTCCGGAATTTTTAATAAAGGACGGAGAATCGATATGCATTTTAAAAAATAATAAGCATTTCCTTTCATCGTAACAAATATTCGATATTTCGTTTCAGATATTCATTGCCATTGAAATGGATTTGTCGGATAATTACTTATCCTTCCGCTTAAATGGTTCCTCATTTTGTACAATGAGTTCTTGATTTGCGTGTTTTTCTGTTCAATTCATCGACCATGTGCACGCTTTCGATAATACGAAAATCTGCCATGAAAATTGGCCGAGATAGTAATTCTCAAAGTTTAAAAGTTTTTAGCCTAACAATGCAACCGAATGCCCTGTTAATAAATGACGGTATTGCGAGTACAAGCCTCGTTCGGAACTTTTTTTTCACAGATTATCGGTTTTTTGTTGATCTGGAGAAAATAACTACAGTAGAATCTGTTGAGTACGACTTTGTTAATAACGTTCAACCGCTTTTAGCGACGTAGATGCAAACTCGAGTTTGTTTTTCATAAAAACTACTGTGAAATTGTATCTGTTTAGTTAATATAACTCCGGTTAAAGCGACCAACCACTTGCGGCGACCGAGTGTACTAAAAATCGTTCGGATAGACGGTTAGAGCGACGAGCGTATCAAAAACAATTCATAATTCCATGAACAATGCCTCACCACCCCACTCTCTTTCGTCTCCGATAGGTACACGTTTGGTTATCCCAGCGTAAATCACTTACGTGTCGTCCTAGGTACTCAAGTGAGAATTTTGCAACAATTTTGCAAACATTTAGCTTTCCGGAAATGTTGAATAGTTCAAAAAGTTGAATGAAAAGTGAGCTTTGCAATTTTCAATATCCGAGGAAGAGAACGATATATCCATGTACGCATGTACATGCGTATATCCATGTTTTTATTACAAAAGTACGCAACTTTAAGTTGTCTGTTACGTGTAGCTATAGGTACTGGGCTTAATTAAAACTAAAATTTATTTAATTTAAATGTTTATCTTATTTCTAACAATCATTCATTATTCACGCATATTATTTGATCAGAATCAAATAAATATGAATAAAAAAACAAAACAAGGATTATATAATTTGGCCGTTTTGTGCGATGTCCGGTTAATAAGACGTAATATCGTCAGCCCCTTGACGACCGCTCTATCCGGATTCTGCTGTATTACCGACGAGTTCTCGCGGTAATAGAAAATAATTTTTTGATCACTAAACCGCAAGGGGTTACATAGGACATATTTTTGGCTGAAGCGTTTCGTAAAGCACAAACATTATAGTCACTCCGTCGTTACTTAGCAATTAATTGGTGAAAATACGAAGAAAATTAGTCGAAATCACGTTTTTTCAACTTTCAGCCTACAACATGGTGTGTGCGAGAAACATAACTACGATATTCGTATTCCGTAGAAAATTCCTGATGAAAATATGCAGCATTGTAGTCATTTCGCCTGTTACTTCAACCCTCTCTCGGGTACATCCGGAAACCTATGTTTTACCGGGTGAAGTCGTGGAAAACTGTTGATGCTCCTACTGCGTATGTAATACGAATAGAGAAGAATCTAAATTCCCATAGGGCCTCTAACGATAGCACCAATTAACGAAGGAAGCTCTACGACCAATTCGATTCTGCTTCGAATCAGCTACAAAGGATACATTTTACATATACATAAAAGGCGGTTATACAACAATATTGTTACACATTTGCTCATCGTGCTCGTTTGGTATGGGATGAGCATGCATGGGTGTGTGCGTTTGTGCGAGGATTGCAGTCAATCACGAGTTATAATATACAATAAATTAGTCTTCGCTAACTAAACCACAAACGACACGGTATAATATTGCATATCGATCGTGCCTCGATAGATACGCGGAATAAATGAGCGCGTGAATTTGCCATTGTACACGTTCTTCCTCGATTGGTCAAAAGACTATTCGATGAATATTTCATCGTGTTTCGCTATAATTGCTTTCGTTGAAGCAAGGACTTTCCGTCCAGGTACGCAGATGTGTTGCATTTACATCTATGCATAAAAGATGATCGAGGCTAACAAAACTAAACGCGGAATTGTATGGTCAGAGTTCTTATTTTCCTCATTGATCGGCAGGTTATTTTTAGTGCTTTGCCGTTATTGTAAATCACGAGAAAAACTCATGATTACAGTAAAAGAAAAAATAACAAAATTGCATTCCCATCTCGAAGAATTCCCGATATTTTCTCCCCGATTTATTGACAGCTCGCATCCGACTTTCGTCCGTGGTTTTAACTCGATTTCAGAAAAGATTCAACTCTTCACTTACGGAACTTGAAAAACTGCCACCTCCACTGTAGGTGTGTGTGTGTGTGGGTGTCGGTGGGTGTGTATCTGCGTGTGCATGTGCGCATGTGTGGCCGTGTGTATATAAGTGTGTTACGAAACAATCGAAGCGCCAAGGAGGTGTCTAATCCCATGTCGACTTGAAAACTCGTGCGGGGGATGGGCTGACGGTTTACACTAAGGGGAGTGAAGCTGCGTGGGGAAAGAGTAAGAGTAAGAGAAAAAAGAAGAGACAGAGCAAGAGGGGGTGAGAGAGAGACAGACAGAGAGAGGAGAGAAAGGGAGAGACAGAGAGCGGGAAAGAAATAGATATAAAGAAGGAGAGCGAGAGCGAGAGCGAGTCTTTTCCGTAAAACCGACCCAACATTTTTATTCGTATTATTTCCCGGAGTATATTAACTCGCAATGAGACGAGAGAACGGTAGACAGTACTACAGTGCTATGAGTTTCAGTTCTATCTCGCGAATAAGAATATATACATAGAGGTAAAGGTCGACGCGGTCTCGTATTAACCGCTAGAAGCCCATATATAGTTACGATTTTAATCTTCTTTCATGGCCCAGTTTTATACGTATATATACGCACGCTAGGGCGCCATCTCTTTCTCCTCCACTGTCTGGCTCACAATCAGTGGGAAAAGTCCCCATGCACGCAATACAAGAAGAGAATGCAACCCAGGCTGCTCTCGGCATAGTGGCGCGCATATAAGAGTTGCTGCAGGTGGAGAATTCGCGTTAGAGCGTTATCAAGAGTCTCGGCGGCCAACTATACGCGCGAATAAATAAAGCAGGAAGAGGAGAGAGAGAGAGAGAGAGACCGAGAGAGAAATAAAGGGATGGAGGGAAGAAGGGAGGGAGACAGAGAGAGGAAACAATATTTTATGATCATCGCAACGAGAGAGAAAGAGAGACGATCTTAAACTTTTTATTCCTCGGCTTTTCCGCTATTCCGTTATTGTCGCCTACGGATCACAAAATGAATCTGGCTTGCGAAGACAAAAATCAGAATAATATTTAAAAAAAAGGAATAAATGCTTTCGCGAATCCCGCGAACAAGACGCGAAGTGTGTGTGTCTCGAGCGGCGGCGTCGCCCATCACGTGCATAACCCTCAAATGCATATTACTCGAGTACGTGAGCAAAACGCGCTACCGGAGCTGTTATATATAGCGGTATGGCATACACAACTGAAATATGGTAATGACACGAGAAGAAAATGAGCTATGAATTATTCATTAAATTGGCTCGACGCGCGCCCCCCCCCCTGTCCGGGTCGAGGGTCGTGCTTATTTTTCCCTCTCGCTCTCTCTCTCTCTCTGTCCCTCTTTCTGTCTGTTTTTCACCCATTCCCTCTTTCCTGTCCCTACGGCCTTGACAATTTATGACAGTCGACGGTGGGCACGAGAGACTCGGGAGATGCCCGACGTTCTCTAATATTGCGCGGCACACTCAGAAAACGAAAGACTTCTCTCGTGCCAACCAAACTAATTCTACGCGATACGAGCAGCGCATTCTCAACGTCACTCTCTCTCTCTCTCTGTCTCTCTCACACACACACATACACGCGCGCGCACACACACACATGAATTATCTGAAGAATAAACATGATTGACAAAACGTCTACGAAAACATTTACTTTCTATGGGATGAGAGGACGAAAATAATAATTTTAAAAAAGTAGTCGTACCCCAAAATTTTTTATCGGTGCTGTTTTTTTCCTCACCATTTTCGCAGAATAATTCGCGATGAATACGACGCTAATGCGAGAAGAGAAAATCGTCGCGACGAAAAGTAACGAAATGTTTTTCTAGTTATTCCTTTCGTCTCCCGCGACTTTTTACTAACCCGTTACGAAAAAAAGCCATCCCTACTCTTTCACCACGGTGCACAACGGGACGACCATCTCTTGATGTTCTACTTGATGACGGGTGGCTTGATTTTTCTCTAATCATCGCAAACTCCCGAGAATTCGCGCCTCGACCACAGAAGTGCTTTCGTTTCCCTTCACACCAACGGCTGCATGTACGGACTTGTCAGTGATCACAATAACGAAACGTTAATCGCAGCTTCTACCGATACATGCGATACATTAAACGCCGAGACATTTCATCTATATTTGACAACTCTGTCGAATTTACAATTATTCAACGAACTAAATTTAAATTTCAACGTTAAGTAACATTTGTTATTTATTTGTATGTCTTGGGTTATTATCGCCTCTACAATAATTACATTTGTTAGACGAAATAACCGAGTTTATAACTTTTTAGATTTTCTGTAGATGGACATGTGCACATTAGAGCAATTCGATTTATATTCAATATGGCGTAATCAACGGTCTTGTAGAATCGAGACGGAACACCCTATATACATGTATGTACACACGGTACATTCCAGCGGTTTAGTTCTCATCGTTATCTCGTACACGAAGCACGGGGGCCTTAGCTAAAACGAGACGAACGGTGGATAGAAGAAGCGGCAAATACGTACACATAGAGGGGTGAAGATAGAGTAGAAAAAGAAGAAAAAAATGAAGAACGGGCGAGAACTTCCGACAGTAAAAATTGAGTTTGCCGACGCGCTTCAGGCAACTCCACAGACTTCCTTTCGTACATGCGATGCTGGCGGTTTTCGCTATCTCTACTCGTGTGGTCGACCTCAACACGCTGCGGAGATCAAAACTCTACGTGCTATCTCTACTTGCACATTCTCTCTCTCTCTCTCTCTTTTCCACTATATATATCCATAGTATATAAATATAACGTGGAAAATGACTCGCGAACGCTCGCAGTGATGTAACAAATCCGAGAGCGCGTTCATTACATGTTTAAACGAGTACACATGTTTAAAATTTTGTAACGTATTGGAATTCTTCTGCCCGAGCTTTCCTACACGCTCGTTTATTAACTGCGATTCCCGTTCAGGACACGCGTTTGATTTACGTCGGGGAAGGGAACAAATGATTTTTTTATCCAGAAGAACGGAGAGCAAAGTGTCGTGAATCAATTCAGGACGGAATAAGCTCGGAGGACACACGAGGAAATTGCATCGATGCGGTGAAGTTGGTTAAGTTTTTCATCGATGAGTCCTCGAGACAGGAAGCGGATAGTTTCAAGCACGCGAGCCTGTCGATAACTCTTCATTACGAAATCGAAACGGCCTCGATTTGTTCTATGTACCTACTACCTACTGTTTATATATGTATGTAACCAGTGTCCCATTTTTGAAGAGATACAACATATTTGTGAAGTACCATATTTTAAAAGAATAACGATTGTAGCGATCGGTGAAGAGAATATGATCGTAAAAGAAATTACGATTCCGGAATAAATAGGGATCTGCACATCGAAATTCGACGCGAAAATTCATCCGCGAGGTTGACGTTTGTTATTCACTCGTTTCGTCAAAAAGCATAGCTTGCTAAGATTCTACGATGACAAGCGATACGCAGGCACTTACATCGACACCATAATCCACGGATTTATTGTCACTCGAGGAACATAAACGGGGCGGGCCGTAAAATGATGTAACACTACGACGTGCCAAGCACTTCGTAAAGATTTTCTGCAATTACCAAACCACGATCGTTACGGTACGAACCGAATTATCTACTCGATCGTACACTACCGACTCGAAAGACGAAGTGTTGTTTACCAATTTACCGATTATACTGCAGAATCGATAGAGTTCGAAGGTCGATAGAATCGGAGGTCTCGAAATAAACCCATTGCGTTCGATATCAATGCCCATTAATTTCGCTGAAAAGATGGAACAATCTTTCAGCGTTCTATATTTTATACACTATTCGGAATTAAATCAGATTTTACGTATGTCACGTATCTTTTTACATTTTTCATTTTTACTGGTCTCTGACCTTTTTCTTTTTGACTCCGAACACCTTGCACGCCGCACATAGATCCTACGAGGGCGAGTTTAAGTTCCATACTCTACTGACCTATATTCGCTGGCGGAACGTAAATGAGAGGCCAAGCAGTCGCAACGCAAGCAAAGACGCAGACGTTTTGACACACGACTGACGTCGAGAATTCTCCACGCGCATTGTTACCGCACGACTACTATCGCTCTGCAAACCCGAGAGATGCGATATTTAACCCATATACATATTTAGCAAACGAACGATGGCCTTTTGTTCACATACGTATCATGAATCGTCCGAGTAGCCATCCAAGTGTTTATATACGAATAATAAACGAATATATATTTTTTTATTCATATACCTATTACATTTGTATTTGTCGAAAGATTATACCCTTTCGTTATAAAATTGGAGTGTAATACCAAGACTACTGAGTCACGGCAATTATAATTTTAACAGTTGCGAGAATTGCTCGTTGCGATTCACTGTTGAATATACCACTGTGCGGACTTAAGAATGGAGTGGTTACGGAGAGAATGGCGAATGGGAGAAACCCATCGGGAGATTCCGCGGATAAGCCGAATCATGCACCGCGACTGTTTCCTATGGGATTGTTGAAACCACAAAGTATCTATACTGCCGGTGCGCTATCGTACTACCGCTATTATGTGGTATAATGGAGAAAAGTGAAGAGAAAAACAAACTTCCAGTATAATGATTGTTCAATTAGACTAGAAGCTTCGTTATATCGATTCTTGCAATGAGCTTTTTTTTTACAGAAGGAACAAATTAAATAATTCCTGCAAATTGAAAGAAGAAGCGATTCGCAGAATTCTGTGAATTTTTGATTGCAAAGGCATCCATATATTGTTCCCCGTGTTCGTATAATGCACGACCAACTCGTCGATGTTTACAATTTTTATTGAACGCCTTTATTGCCCTTCATCCTCTCATTCTTGTTCCAATACTGATCCTACGGGTCGGAAACGGCTTCTGAAGAAGCAAGTTCACGTGCACACACGCGCGCGCGCGCACACGCATACCGGAAGTGGGTGCAAGATGAGGTGGAGTGGCACGCGAAGCGAAGGTAGCATAGAAGGATCGAGGGAGAGAGAGAGACAGGGAGAAGGGGTTGGGGTCCGTCGACTCTCTGAATTGCGTCCCAAGGTACCTCGCAAAATACCGTATGCATTATGCATGCGAGGAAACGACGAAGAGAGAACGTTTGGTGTACTACGTATAGAGCGCACGGAAAAGGAGGGAAGGAAAAGCGAGCGCGTAGAATGGAAGTGTACGGAGTGGAGAAGGACTACGGAGGGTAAAACCGCGAAAGGAGAGCAAGAGGAGAGAAAGTAGTGGGGATTGAGCAGACCCTCTCTGGGTACTCGTGCCAAGTGTGCCGTCGTCGTGACTGTGGCGACTGCATGTAATTTAATTTAAGAGCGTCGTAAGGTACACGAGCAAGCCCCACCACACTACCGTATCATCCCTCCTTTCCTCCTACCCTTCTCTCCTCCTCTCTCCGCGTCAACGACGTACACTCTCTATGTGCGGTCTCCCCCCCCCCCCTCACTCTCTCTCACTCTCTCTCCCTTTTTCTCTAGCAAGTCCCAGGAGGAGAGTATGCGGTGTGATATAGAAGAGCAAGGCGCGGTTCGTTTCCCATTCGAGATATCGAGGGCTTTGCGCCTCCGAGCACACTATGTATCTACATATATATATATGTATATATATATATATACATAGTATACGGACATATCCCAACCGCGGTTTTACTCGAGATATCCTCCCGCTTGAACTGCCTGTCTTTCGTCTTCCCTTTGCACTCACACAGTAGCGAATCATCTGCTCTCTCTCTCTCTCTTTCTTCATCCTTCTCCTCTTCCTCCTCTTTCACTTCTCTGAACCCCCGTCGCCCGTGTCACTCCTTATTTTCGTTCCGTTCAAGCTGTCTCCCACCGTTCGGAGTTCCATCTCTTTCGCCATTTCTCGTTTTATCTCCTGCTTCCGATGCACTACTCGCGATTCCTCCGAAGCTCTTTCTTAAATTGTCGCAATAGCTCGCATCTCGCCTTCGCCATCACCCTCACCACCATCATCCTCCTGCCTCCTACTCCATCATCCCTGTTTTACTATAACCTACGCCACAGTACGCGCTTCCCTATCACCCCTTTATTCGTCGTAAGATTTTTATGCCAACGTCTTGAACGACTCGTCGTGACTCGAACTTTGTGATATCTATGGGGTGAGCAGTTCGTTTCTTGATGCCTCGCTGAATGAAGAATTTACAACCGGATATTAAAGCATCAAGTGAACGGCTCGAATGTTCCCGTTTTCTTTATATACTGTCTATACCTTAGTGTTATACAAAAACTTCGCTGTGATGAGTGGGGGGTCGGTGTTCGGCTTGGGTGCTCCCACAAGGCGGTTCTAATCGCGCGGATGGTGACGCCTTGGTCGGACATCGGGTGGCCCATCGTCACAACTGAGGAGGTGCCTTAGGAGCCTCTGGTGGACGTGCTTGAGTTTACTCGCATTGACACTGGGGGAGACTAGGTAGGTACCGCCCTGTATCGGCGGAGGTTTTCTGCAGTTTCCCTTCGTCCGCGGCAAATGCGATACAGGAGTTAGGGCTATAAGCAAACCGGCTGCAACCGGGACAGCTAATAAGGATGTCGGAGGAATATGGTAGAATAAGGTTGCAAAGTATAGGCGTGTAAAAACCCAGAAGAAAGGGTGTGCACAATAAACTCCCACATTATTATTATTTTTGTGTTATATGCGTTTTTAACGTAAACATGGTATTTTCCACCCTTAAGTGTAAGTACGTAGTTTATCTAGTCGATAACAACAAATGTTTGTATTTAACTGACGTTAATGCGGATACATTCCGTCGTTGTATGTGCTCTTGGGGAAGGAGCTGCGTCGCACTTTTCACGGTAATTTCACGTTTCAGGCTCACGGGGGCGTACCGTTGAGTTTTCTCGCGGGAGTGAGTTGTGCCGTCCCCGCGTTGCATACTGCATCCCGGCATGCCTAGTGTTTCTGATGATTTCTCCAGAAATTATAATGCTTCAGAAAATTCAAACGTTCATCTATCCACGGACAATTTTGAATTAATGAAAATTTCTGGGATCGCGTTTATTATAAAAATGTATAGTCTCGAATCTCGTCGAACTATAGAAATCAATTCCTGATGGAATGTAAAACGTAATTCGAGCAAGTCGTATTATTATTACAGTAATACCTATGTATTTAGGGAGTTGAGAAATTCTCAATTTTCACAATATATATTACAAACTTTCAGCCACGTATATGTGTACGTTTATCGACGAACTTATAGCGAACCTACTCTATAAGCCGCTTCGAGTCTACTACCTATGTCTTTTCTAAAATAGAGATCGAAATTCCAACAAACTTCTCCATAGTCAGACCCGTTTGGATCGTAATAAGAAGTTTTTCAACCCTCTTTGATTACTTTTCCATAGCGCACACACATTTTCCGTCTCTCTTTCTCTTTTCTGGCTTGGCACAACAAACGTGCATCCGAGACTCCAAATTTCGTCGCTGTAAAGCACGCCAAGCGTATAAATTTTCCTCCGGAGGGTAGGTATATATACACACTATGCCTGTATTCCGTCACAAAGTTAATTACTGCTTCGCGAGAATGCGATGTATTCGTGATGCCGCGAGAACTGCATATACACGTAGAAGCAAGTATGTTTGAAAATTTAATTCAACCGGGCGTGATTCTCACCACGTCTAACACGGCGTTTCGCAACGTTGAAATTTGAGGCTCGATTGCGACGTTACGGGAACGCTCGACAGGTTCGGCAGAATGTTCGTTGATGCTTGACAAAATCATAGGTAGGTACTACGATAATCTATGAGCGAGCAAACCTTTCGACCCAATATCTTGCCTGCGCCCAACAGAAAACCTAATGTCGTATTCTTAACGAGAGAAACTGTTCCTAACGTTTCGACGTGGAATATGGACCTCGCCGTTGCACGTTTGTGCAGAAATTCGACTCGTCGTCGGGCAAAATTTTAAGTCTAACAGAGGACATAGTCGAAAACTCGAATTATCGCAAAACTTTTGATCGTCCACGTCCTAAAGAGCGAAGAAACAAGTTATAACAATAAATACCCCTGAGAATTGTTCTCTGTAAATCGCAACCGCGCCGCGGCATAAATGATTCGTGCGTTTGTTTTATTTAAATGATTTACGATGAGAACAATTGTGAAACGAGGGATTGCGAGGGTAAATGTGCACAAACCTATTCGGTCGACCGTAGACGTATGAATATTGCTCCAATTTTTTCACTCTGGGAGAAACTCGAGGAAAGTTTGCCTGAGAATTTTCACACGCCGTCGTGTCCCAGCCGATGATGCCGAGAGGCCAGCGAAAGAACGGCCTTGCTGGCAGGTCGAGAATTTATACAATATATATACAGCGGGGTAAACCGTGCCGCCGAGGGTTGCCCGTTCGTTGCTCCATTCGCACAACTACACGAAGTTTCGAAGTCTTAAGGAGAGCCGAACTGATCGATGGACCGCAGGCGGTGAGAGATTTGTCGGTTCTCCCCTACAGCTGTGTGCTTTTCATCCCCTTTGGAAGAACTTATTTTCATCCCTTGTCTTACTCAACCCTCGTTTCAAAACATACTTACCCGTTAATATATAGATAGGCCCGTTCATTTTGGAAGATAGATACGTCAATAGGAATTTTTCTCAAACGCGAAGATACGAGAATCATTGACAATTAACGTGTGTTGTAGCGAGGAACGTCTTCGGAAAGGAAGAGGGCTGCGGGAATTGATGTGTGGAAACTCGAACGTTTTCGAAGGAGTACCGGTGCGAATAATAATAATAATGATATTAAAATAGTTTACGTCATCAGAGTAACGAGATGGCTAAAACGTTTTAATCCCTCATATTATTATAATGGGCGGATACTCTTTTTCCCTCTCTTCATGTTTATTGTTGCTTCTCTGAAAAAGCTTCTCAAGTCATATTTTGAGGTAATTATAAAGCTTTATTTATAGAACATTTAATTTTTTATGGCTATAGATATCTATTATGATTAATTATAAACACTTTCTAAAAAGGTGTGTCCGGTAGGTTATTATCGTCACGCTGTGTGCACGTCGACTAGGTGAAATATCTATTGTATAACTGTACACATATATACCCATATGAGCGAAGAAGGATGGGTCGCTCATTCGGCTTTTATTCCTTTTCGTTGACGTCGTAGTCGGATGAACCAAACGGCGGACGGTCCAACAAAACGCATACGCCGTTGGCCAACGTTCCTCTTTTTCATGTTACAGCCTCCTCGCTATTACCGCTTTCCCTGGCAAAGAGCACTCCCTCATCTCTCGTCGTCTCTTACCACAGCCAATAAAAAAGTCCTTTCGCCCTCTCCAGCTTTGCTCGTCCACTCTCGGGGGACGACTGGCCGGAGAAAAGGAGAACCGAGGAATTCAACGAACGTGCGGAAAATTGCACGAGCTTAAAGTTCCATCGCATGCATAATGGGTACAGGGGCGCGTTTGTTATATGCCAGAGGGTGTGAGAAAGAGAAAGGGAGAGGGAGAGGCTGGGAGAGAGAGAGAGAGAGATAAAAAGGCGGATCACTGTGTATGCAGCAGCCACAGGATGTCCCGAAGCGTCGCCCAGAGACGAGAAACGACCCCTCGTTTTCTCGTGGATAGATACGTATATATAGATATAAACACTATAGGGTCTAAGACGCGAATAATTTCATACCACTACCGCGAGAGGTAATTGCCACTGACACGTAGCAACTTTTATTACTCGCGACTCCGCTCTACGGATCCGCCGGGTGATCCGTAGACGATGTAAACGGAAATCCTCGTTAATCATACGGAATATTGAAAGTATCCTTTACACTATCAACGAGCTTAAGAGAGGAGAATTTTACGATGACGGCGGAATTTTCATTCCGCGTGACCGTTTTTTTTCTCCGCGTCAGGAATGTTCTCAATATTGGAATATTCGCGAGCTTTCAGGCGTTTACTTTTCTGATTTCATGCACCGTGGCAAAAAGGGATGCATTTGTCGTTGGTAGAGGTGTCAAATTCATTTTTGGTCATACGCAAGGATACTTTTTCGAGATAGCGTTCGATGGGCTCGTTTCACACGCATGTGCTATTACGCATTTTGCAACACAACGCACCTCGTGGCACATATCGCCCTGGGTTACGTTGGTCGGGAAATATTCAGAGGGTTTCTAGCTAGAGTGCAGTGCGAGAGAGAAAGGGAGGGTGGGAGAGGGAGAGACAGAGACAGAGTGAGGAGAGGCTGCGGGGTCTACGGCGTGATTCGTTTGATCCTCGGTGGCACACGGCAGGGTTAAACCGCGCGCTTAACCGAATGCCAAAGCTCTCGCTCTCGTACTCTCCGTGTACTCTCTGACTCTTCCCCATCCGCTCTACCCGCTCCACCCTCATCGTCATTTCCTACCACTCATGTACCGGCGACCGAAGAGTTAACTCGGCAAGTGGCTCAGCCCTCTTGCTCCCTGTTAATTGGCTCTCCGAAGCGCGAATATATGACCCGGTGAGTCCCTTGCATCGTGCGATAAAATTACTTCGTGAATTATTATGATTAATGCAGAGTTGAATCGTCGCGAGTTCACGCTGATGAAAATCCGCGCTTCGTCGAAACGAGGAAGCACGGACGATTGATCGTGGGGATTGAATTAATATTAGTCCGGGGGTGGATCGTTCAAGGGGTGGATGGATGTCGAGAGATTTCGCGTGTCATATTTGGGTAAATGGCCGATGGACTTAGTAATTGTTTCGAGGGAAGAGCGTTTGAAAAATCGCCCCGAGGGTCGGGGAAAGACCACCCTTACAATATTTGTGTCGCTGGTTCCTCGACGCTTCTTACCGTTCGAAAGTGTCGATTACCTTATGACGGTAATCAAATCTCGTGGGAAATCGACGAGACAAAATACAATGCATGAAATCGTGAAGGGTGCATGAGAGAGAGAGAGAGAGTAGGTAATTGGCACAGGCTAAATGTGTAAAGAAGCTTGTTGCGTCCACGTAACGCATCCGTAGCGACCAAAGTCCCTGCGATATAGGACTGGAGTGACGCAGGCGGAATGATGTCAAAGTACCTACTACACGGACTTGGTGCTGCGGTTTGTCCCAAGTCGACCTCGCGGTACTGTGCTTCGTAAAAATGAATGGAGCACTTTCCATAAGGCAAGAGCCTCTCGCCTCACGCTCCGACGGAGCAAGTTCACCTCGGTACAGTAACTAGAACGCGATCGTGGATCCTTCTCCGTGCGGTAGCGTAGATTCAATTGCGGCGCCGAGACGAAAGACACTCAAACGGGGGTTGCAGAGTGACTAAGGGTAAAAGCATCTCGCTTAACCCGCTGACACATATTCGCGATAATTTCAAGATAATGCGGGGCCGAAGAACACAGCTTTCGTATAAAAATAACGACGGATGGAGAAACGAGAATAAAAATATATTTTCGGTCGCGCATCGTTAGTGCTCGCATAGTCTTGATTGTCTCAATAACGAACTATGCTCCATTACGGTAAATTCTATGAAAAAGTCGTGCCGTACAACGATGAAGCTACGACAGTTATTATACTCCGGGTCATCAAACCATCGCGTGAATCGTCGACATGCTCGAGCTGCTCCTGATAGCGAAAGAAGTATTTTCCTTCTCAATATTTCTCCCTCTCCCTCTGTCTGGAAAAGCACGTACTTCCCTTTTCTCGTTGAGTCGATGTACGTTCCAAAAAGACGACTGGCGTTTGCTGGAGAGGGTGGGTTTCTACCCGTTTTTCCTCAAGGGAAGTGTATGGTGATTGAATCCGTGGGCTACGAGGCACGGTATGGGGAGGTAGGAGATGAAAACCGGAAGTGGCGGTGATGCCAGAGGCTGATGGAAACGACGCCAACGACCGGCGTTGATAATGGACGAGAATATATAATAGTGTACCGAAGAATGAAACCGAAAGAATGAGGGGCAGGAGTTCGAGGGAAGTAGAAAAATAAGAGGTACGAGACGTATTGCGAATGTGCCATATCGAAGTTGAACGAACCAAGTGCACGATGTTCTCGCTTCGACTATTTCCAACGACTTCTTTTCTTCGGTCGACTCCAATCGATAGCAATGTAATAATGCGAACGTACGAATATTTCGATGGTAAGTTGCTCTTTCGATCGTCACGTTGCTCATTGCACGAACAAAAATTGAGTTGGAACTATTACGCGGGGGATGTAACGGCAATGGACGTTACGGTAAAAACTCCGGAGCTGGTTTATATGAAAAGTACCGTGGGATCTTCATTCGCGAATGGTAGAAACGTAAAGTACGAAACGAGGAGTCGAAGAGTACAGTTGAATAGAAATTTTCGATGAAGATAAGTTCTTCTTCGCGAGTATTCGACTTTACGGCTTTACGTCAACGTACGCCCCTAAGGGCTTTTTCTTTCTCTTTCACTCGCCCTTTCCCCCTCACGACCGAGCTTGCGGAATCGCGCAGCGAGAACTTTTTATTATTTTCTCCAACGACCACGCCAACCTCTCCTCTACTGGCTGCCATACACGAGGCTATACTGTCGCGGACCAAGCTCAACAACCTTTCACGTTCACAAGAGCACGCTCTCACTCACACACACACACGCGCGCGAACACATACATACAGATACGCACGCACGAGCTCTCTTCGCAAAGGGTAAGTGCAGCACGGATCATAAAATTTTACGAGAAGCTTACTCGAACATTTTCTTTTTTTCTCCATCGGCTGGAATCCACCCCGCTTACCATCCAAACTCTCTTGCATCATAATATGGAGTATATGACACAAGAGTGTAATACTTTAATGTATACAGTACGAGTGCAGTGTACACGTTAAAGCAACAGTCGTTGAACTTGTACCTACCCAAGTTCTCGACATTTTTAACAAGAATCCTGAGTTTTTTGACAAGAGGGATTATTACTCATGAAAACTTATATTTCCAAGGTAAATAAAAAAATGTGCGGCGAAATATTTCTATTACCGAGTAAGTTTTCTAACGAGTTTTGAACGCTTGTTTAACGCTCAAATTCAAATTCCTCCTTCAAGCGGTTTCTAACGAGAACAATAGAAGGATCGATTAGAGATTTATAGAGTTCCGGATGGTTAAAGCCGAAGAATGTGAGGGATATGCACACACCGAGAGAGAAGGAGAGAGAGAGAGAGAGAGAGAGAGAGAGAGAGAGAGAGAGAGAGAGAGAGAGAGAGAGAGAGAGAGAGAGAGGACGAGAGCGTGTGAGAGAAAGAGAGCTCTCCGCTTTACCCATACCCCCGGATTAGTTACGGAACCAAGGAAGTCAGACACCTCTTGAGAGTTTGTCGTGGAATTCCAACAGGAAGCTAGGCCAGAATGAAATGCTGTGAAACGGGAGAGAGGGATGTGAAAGAGGGTAGAGGGTAGATTCTGAAGTGGTGCGGGGACCAGGTTCTCACCGAGGTGCTGACTCAGGATCCGGGTTGCCTCTCGACGTGTCGACAATCGAGAATCTTCCAGGGGATGAAGGGATTGCTTGGCCGAGCTCGAGCTAATTAAACTCGACTGATACCCTACCTGAGCGCATGATATAGACCTACGATTCGCAAGATCAGAATTAAAATTCTCCGACGGAATAAAGTATCTCCTATCTGTGCCCGCGCGACATAACGAGAAAATCGAAGATGAACATTTGTCACGAAAAATCTAACCCGAGAAATAAATTTCAATTTTCGCAGAAGCCGTATTAGAAAAAGATCTCCTTAAAAATCACACTAATCTGTCCAACGTATAGAATGGAACCGCAGCGAAGACCACCAATAGTTTTGTTCGGATACGATTCAAAATCCATCCATCTTCATTGAAAGAACGGGACAAGACGAGATGGCAGTCTACACGTAGGACGTAACGTAATGTGTAATCGTCGAATGCCCTTCAGCACCCTGAACATTTCACCAATTTACAGACACAAACATCACGGGGTGGCTAATTTCAGCTGCTCCTGTGAACACTGATGAAACTATAGGAGCGAGCCGGTGTTGGTGATGGCGTTAGTGGAAGCCGAGACGGTTGGCAGTGGTTCTCTCTGATGTTGCCGAAATTCGATACAGTTGTCGAACGATATGTTCGTAATTATTTGATCAAACGCAGTCGAAATTGTTAGTTGATCGTAATAATGCTCCCGGTAAACTCGATTACCACATTTACGGATTCAGCACATCCCTGCACCCCTTCCGCTCGTTTGCACGATGCGTCGAACGTGTGTGTGCATCGGGTATTGCATCGATAACAGTCGTATATCGAGTGCTCCATAGTGTCTCTCATCCCCGAGGTAACTAGATTTTCGCTCGAGGTATCGTAGCCCGCGCCGATGTCATTCAATGAGTAAAGTGTGATTGTTCGTACGAATACATCGGCCGCGGATAGTGCAACGACGTTCACGTTACAAGTTTCGCATGTGAGCCGAGCACATGGTAAAGTGGGTAACATCTCGAAATGCCATTCGCGTGTAGCGTAGTTGCTCCACTGCGTTCAAACCGTTTCGGGATGTATCGAGGCCCCCTGGATGGCTGTTCAGGGCAGAACCTTGCCCGCGCCCGAGCGATGCAACGAGTTTCGAGAGACAGGCTGACGAACTTAGCGATGTATACAGGTAGAAAAGTCTACGTGGCGTATCGGTGTCTACTCTCGATACGGAGAGCGATGGAAGAGTACGTGGGTACTGGCGAGCCATTGCCAAACAGCAATGCCTGATTGAATTTTCAATGGGTATTCTCATGACTAACTCCTCGTCTCGTTTACGTGTAAAGGCTCCGGCTCCGTTCGAATTCACTATCCTTTCTGAAGCTCATCGCGAAGGAGTCGGCTAGTAAATGGGCCTTGGAAGACTTGGAAGAACGAGACACAATTATACGATACAATACGATAAGGAGAGCGAGAGAGGAAATGTGAAATCGACCTAGAACTCTTCATTATATTTTGTAAAAACAAGTTGCAATGTCGGCAATACCATAAAGGAAAGGGTTGGGTTTCTGATTGAGAATTAAGTCTAGCAGACTATGAACCTTTCGATATCATAGTCGTATAGGAATTATGTATATACAGATGTTGATCAGAGCGATAAAACGTACCTACTTGAGTACATATATAATATATATAGAGGTTGAGAGTGAAGACGTTTGACACGTATATAAATTCTGTACATTGCGTGAGAAGGAGACTCGAATAACCATGGTGGCGTGCAAGAATGTATCTGTCGTAGAAATAGAAGAGCACACCTACATACCGGTAAACAAATACCAACTCGCAACTAGAGAGATAGAGAGGGAGCCATTTGGCTGACGTCTTCATTCATCGTGTACACACGCGAGGACAGAAAGAGACCGACATACCGAAATTCTCCTTAGTCCTTAATCCTCCGGGCTGGATCCTTTGAGACAGTTTGCAAACTATAAGCCACGCTTTGTATATATGTATATATACATATTACGTAGAGGGTGGGACGACTCCTATGAATTCAGGGGATACAAGCCTCGTAGACGGGAGGTACATCGAGTAAGTAGAATCGGGGCCGAGCTCCGAGACGAGAAATAGACAGATAGACGGCGGCAGCTGCATCTATATATGTATATAGCATGACGCGAAAGTTCTAAGCATCCTAGCCCACCTCTTCGAGAAGGTATAATATCGTATGCAATAAGTTTAGCTTGTATACGTACCACGCGCAGGAAGATTCCTCAGTGGTTTCGCCCGGAACCCGATTTAAATGAGACAAATGCGACTGAGTGACATTACGTATCGGAACGGAAGCCGCTTGATGCGTATACGTGGGTATATATAATTATGTATATGTTGGTGGTGGGGATAAATAAACATACACGCGATGGAGACTCCGGAATGGAAGATAACGAGACCCACCGCAAACTGCCGAAGATAAATATAATCTACATGTTTCTCTTTCCTCGACCTCTGGTTTCTCATGGAGCCTTATATACATATGTATGTACCCAAATTTATTTATATATATATTTATATGTATATATTTCTACACGATGCTAGATGGCCGTACTTATTGCTCATTTACTACCAGTGTGTTTGTATGTCGCGTTTACACAGCGCCTCTCAAAACACTTCAACCACCCCCACCCTTCCTCCCAGTGTCGGACTGCTCGCATCAACTATACGGATCGGAGGGATTTCAAGCGGGCAAATTAGTTTCGGTGGAATTAATCGTGCAAGCGGGCGTCCAGTGACGAGAGGGGCTTCCAGCGGCAAACCACGGCCACTCACGAATCCACCCGGTAATAACATCGGCCAGTACTTGCTCAACGTAGCAAGCAACCCTCTTTCCTTCTCTCTCGCTCGCTCTTCATCCCCCTCATTTTCCGGCTCGTCTCTTCCACCAACTGGCTCAATTCGTTCGAGCAAAACGTTGCCCGCAACTAAGCCCAAAATGTATCGAGACATTCGCCGCCACGGCTTTGAAAAACATCCTTTTTCCCCCGTTTTTTCTCACCGCATCGCCACTGAATAATTATATAAGCGAAACTTCGGAGGGATGTGAAAAAAAAACGTTTCGACGGGCCACGTTGAAGGTAATTAATGCAAATATTTCACATCGAACTCGGCGCCTGTCTGATTACAACGATCTAATCGATCGTGATTGACGTTATACCGAGGGGGTTCAAGTTTCCTGCGTGATATTAGTGAATAAAAAAAGAGGCGTTTTTTTACGACGCTGCGGATGTGCAGTATCCGTGTTGAGTGGATACTGCAGTTTTGCGTACCTATATACATATATATCTCACGTTCACGCACCCAGAGGGCGTCGCACCCTTTATCTCTCTCTCTCTTCCTCCCGTTCCGTCACTCGCTCGGCTAGCTCGGCGCACACCCCACGACACGCCGATAATTACTCGGTCGCGGAAAAGCAGCCTGGTAAAATCCCATTTCTATGCGCGAGAGCTAGACTGGAGCTTCTTCCTTTGCGTCCCGTTTCCTCCCTTCCTTCCGACATATACACATTCCCATATACATACATATGTACCAAGAGCGAGAGGGCGCATTTTCCATATTACGAGAGCGAGGCGGGAGTTAGTTGGTGCTTGCTGGTGGATGCTCGGAATGAGATGGGGAGAATGGAATAAGAGCGATGCTGGAGGGGAGGTGAGGGGGGGGGGGGGGGGCGGTACGAGAGGAGGACCTGCGGAAAATTGAGTCTACCGGTCGTTAAGGCATTTGAGCAGTGTGCGCGCGAACGAGTCGTGTTCGAGCGGGGGGTGGCGGAGGGTGAATGTGTTCGCGTAACGCGAGAGCGAACGAGCTCGTGACGGCGAAGGACGCGAAGCCCCGGAGCAGTGAGTGTGCGTGTGGGTGCACCATCGCGCGTAGAGACTTCGTTGGAACTTTGCAATAATAATTACCGGTCGCGTGAATTACCCCATTTTATCATGTAAAATCCCGAGCGTGTAATCGATTTCCCGCTTGTTGTGAAATATCGTTATGTGGTAAAGCGACATAGGACGGGGTAGCTTAAACAGCAATGGAGAAGAACTTCGTTGGAATTATACGGATGTTCTATTTAAACGGTACCGTTTGAAATGGGCGACTTGGATCCTTCGAGTGCAAAAATGAGACTACCCGAAAACTAAGTACCTAATCAGTCGAATTCATCGTTCGGGCGTGTTAAGTTCAGCCAGACGCAATATCTTCATAGAGATGAAAGATTATTTGCGAAATACTAATGTTATATATATAATACCTGCTACATTAATATCCTTTCTATATATATAGAGAGAGAGTACATTAATATAGTAGGCATTAATTATACGAGAGACTCCGGTGGCCGCGAGAATGTGGCGAGAGTGAAATGTGAGAGGAAGATTCGAAAAGAGAGGAATTCGCGATTGCGTCACAGAGGGAATAATATCACCTCGATGAATAATTTGACCCGATAATTTGATTCCAATAAATGCAGTCTAACTTCAAATCTATACTTCCAATCTGTCTGTCTGTCTCTCTTTCGGTTCAATCTCATATCGCGCGTAATCGAATTTCGCTCCAATGTTCTTCGGCCCCTCGATGTTCTTTCAATTCGCACGTTCGATGCAACTCCTTGACAAAGTCCCCACTTCTCGATCCACGAGTCAATTCCCTCGTGCACATGAGCAAACATTCATCTTACGCTATGTAGCGATCATATTACGCGAAAGAGGCAATCGAGTTTTCACCGCTTCGGTGCAACTCTCTGATGTGCATATAAATATATTTAGCTTTGCCAAAAAGTCACCGCGTTTTTTTTCTCATACGTATATTTTGATCGATTAGGAACACAATTACTTTATGATCAACGAAATCTATATTTGGGGGAGGGGGGGGGGCGTCAACCACTACGATCAACATTTTCCTAAGAAGATTCGCCCGAGGATATAATCAGGAGTAATGTACGTGCACTTACGGGTTTACGCGTATACCCAAATGTATTGGCGATCGAACTTCGCCGTAAAGCTGGATGGGTCGATCGAACACTATAAAGAATGAAAAGATAAAAAAGTATAGAATAAAAAGAGACACGAAGATGATGGCGGGTCAGGAATCGGAAGCAGAGACGAAGTTGAGAGAGAGGGAGACAGACAGACAGACAGAGACAGAGATAGAAACGAGTGATATAATCGCTCGAGACCACGTTTGTATACAGCATATGCCAGTGTTCCTGCTATGTACTATGGTATTAGTGGAACCGTTGTGTTGTCACTGAAATTACGCCAGAAACGACAATGGCGCCCACAGCATACTGACGACGGCGAGGAGAGGCGGGGGGGGGGGGGGGGGGGGGGTGGATCGTCGTAGTTCGCGTCAGATCTCTCCACATCGCACACCAGGGGATGCCATGCGAGAGGATGAGAGAGAGAGAGACAGAGACAGACAGAGAGAGAGAGAGAGACGAGAAGGGGTTTGGGTGTTAACGTATGGATATACAATACCAGCTGCGATACAAGCTATAACGATGAGTACGTATGTATAGATAGCGATATATATAGTACACGAGCAAACGGGCGTGGAGGAAGGCAGATGAGAGGACGACGACGTCGATGTCGCTCTGTCGCCCTGGTTAGTTGGGTTGCAAGGGGGTAGCCGCGCGTCGCCGCACGACACAACTTGCTAATTAAACAAAGCTCGGATTAACCCGTCTGCCTTGGCGGTCGCCCGTTTGCGAAGTACTGTCCTCCCTCTCTCTCTCTCTCTCTCTCTCTCTCGTTCTCCTCCTCCGTCCCTAGGTGTCATCTCCCTCGCCAGTCTTCCTCAGTCACGACGGAGTATCGGCATTTAACTCGAGGTCGACGCGAAGGGTAGCGAATGAAAGCTCGTGGGTATACAATAGATTGTAACTATAGGTTGATAGAAATGTATGGTATATAGAGGAAGCTGAATTTTACGTCTATATATAATATTCTATTAAATATATATATATATATGAACGGGCGAATGGACGATTGTCGCGACGTCGCGCATCCCCTAGCGCCGGACCGCGTGCGGTTAGACTCCGGCAGCCGGAAAATTGAATGCGCTCGGCTCACCTCGCACCAGCTTTGTATTATACAAGCTCTATATAAACATATGTATAGGTATATGCAGCATAGATCGGGTATATATGGCGTGTACAAAAGTAGAGAGAGTCTAGAGCACGAACGGCGACGACGACAACGACGGCAACGAGTCAACTTTTGTACTTTGTCTGAATCTCATCGAAAAGTCTTGCTCTGTCGTCGACGAAAAATTCAGGGAGTGGGAATCGGAGAGGTTTAGTGGGTAGCGATTCTAGAAGAAGAAAATGAGGCAGCGTAGCATCGGAGATGGTTGGAAAAGTTACCTACGTGATATGGCTATGTGATCTTAATTTCAAAATAGTGTACACGAGAAAACACGAAGAGGAGAAGAGGAGAAGAAGAGGAGAATATCCTGTACAGACGAAGAACGGAGAGTGGGAGAGAGAAAACACGTCGTGATATAAAGGTTACCACGCTACGACGTGTATACATATATACTCGTGTATCTTGAAATGAGAATTTAAATTGGATCGTGTACATAGTAATAATATGGATATGGGCAGTTGTTTCCCCTTCGGAATTGGATAATGCCGCACGATGATTTCTGTAAATTACGATACGAGATCGAAAATTGTCTTTTTTTCTGTGTTTCGGCCCCTCCCTTGCCAATATATATATGTTTTTACACCTCCCGCAAACCCCTAGCACCTCGGGGAATAAGATGGAACAAAAGTGGGCGGATTTATTTTCACGAGTGTTATGGATATGGAAAAAAGAAGTCGTATCAACCTCGCATGAACACGGCGTGTGATATCCATGCACGGATTCTACGGGATGATTCGATCCCTCGAGAGTCGTGACACTGTCGGTTTATATACATACGCGCAACGTATGTGTAACGCGCGCGTAAATATATGACAAAATCGCGGTTCTTTGCCTTGGGACGTACCTACCTTCAACATTTATCAGCCCGAAGCCCTGCAATAAAAAAAGGCCAAAGAAACCATGTAGTCGTCGAATTTTCGAACATAGTTCGGATTATATTTTCCGTATCTAAAAACTAGGCACTTTCCGGTAAAAACAATAAATTTATCACGATAATAATAATAGCTATTATCATTGTAAAGGTGGATACATCGACGTGCTTCATCTGAGATCTTCTTCTGATTTGTTCACGAAGAGGGAAACCAAAAACATTACAAGTATTTATATATATAAATACTCGTAATGTTTTTGGCTTACGTCTATATATATCCAGATGTGCGAGTGCGTATATATATAGGTACATAAAGAGGAAACCACAGGAAGGAGGAGAGAAAGTCCAAACAACCCAAGTGCACTTTCTTGTACCAGAGAAGCCTCTTTCCTTTGTCTCGAGTCTTTACTCAGGTCTGGTTGGTTTCGGGTGGAAAATTTCGCGGGCGATATTAAGAGAAAGAAACAAGGGGTAGAAAGAAAGAAAGAGAGAGAGAGAGAGAGAGAGAGAGAGAGAGAGAGAGAGAGAGAGAGAGAGAGAGAGAGAGAGAGAGAGAGAGAGAGAGAGAGAGAGAGAGAGAGAGACGATGAAAAAGATAGAAGTGGTCGGTAGTGTTTCTGGGCGCGTAGGGACACACTCAGTCTCCTGCTAACTCCCTTTCTTCGTGTCCTGTGACCAGCCACTTTTCGCCCTCACATCTTTTTTCACTTTTCTTTCAACTTTGCCATTCTCTCTTTTTGTACTTGACGCCATTTCTCCCTCCTGTCTTTCACACCTGGTCCGCGGACGATTCCTCTCGCACACACACGCATATACGTATAAACGGGATTTATTCACCAGGGACATTGGGCGAGTTTCGTTGGCTCGAGCGTCTTCAACGGCCCTCAGGAGACGCATTTTGCTGCGATCCGCTCTAACGGTCTTACATGGCGTCTAAGAGCTCGAATGATACGTCCGCGAATATATCGATATATCTATATCATTGTCTCCAAAGTATTCGATAATATCCTAACGGGTGGTTACCTCTCCGCGGTGTTAGTCGCGATATTACGTAACGTGTGTTGC
Organism: Netelia inedita; assembly: GCA_964017225.1. Taxonomy (NCBI): domain Eukaryota; kingdom Metazoa; phylum Arthropoda; class Insecta; order Hymenoptera; family Ichneumonidae; genus Netelia; species Netelia inedita. Next base: position 11,554,709 of record OZ024921.1, read on the forward strand.
ACACGGTTCTCCATTCCTGCTGTTAAAAGAAAAATCCTACTTCGAAACTTCATAATCGGTCAACAATCATATATTTTCAAAAGTATCTCAATGCAATTCGTATCTTTTCAAGAAAGCGACAATTTTCACAACTGAAGTAAGAGGGAGCTGGCAATTCGACGTACGCGTCTAACAACTATGAATAAATGTTTAAAGGAACTTCTTGTATCGGCAATGAACACGGATTTTAATTTTGCCGGGCGATGAGTATCACCGATGGGTGGTGATTATCGCGATATTTCACGGAATCGTGACATCGATACGAGAGGATGGGCGAGGAAAACTAGCCGGAGCAAAAAAGAATGTGTGTGGGGGTACATAAAAGTCAAAGAGTTTTCAGGGAAACGATAGAGGGTGAACGTATTATTAAATTCACTTCAGTTTCTGAATTACTTCGTGCTTGTGAAAAAGAGAGAGAGAGTTTTACGGGTATTTTCCTCCTGTTAATAACAGAGCGAGCGAGTGGAACACAAGATTCGTGGCAGGGTGTGGAAAGTTCCACGTTAACCACAAGATAATATTCGTACTTCCTGATATATGACTGGACGATGACGGAAACTTATTACCTATTAGAACTTATTTGCAAATTATATTAGGATAGCACATCGCGTGATCTACCCTGAAAGATATTCCAGACCCTTGCTCGGCCGGTGAACTGTGTCTCTATTTTATTCCTTCTTCGCTCTCTCTCTCTCTCTCTCTCCACCTCCTCACTCCCTCCTTCGCTCTCCTTCTACATTTATCTTGTTTTCCAGTTCCCAATTTTCCTGCTATTATTAATTCTCCGTAAACTCGGATACGCGTTCCGGAAATACTTGCGCCTGGAATTTTGCAATATCGTTTCCGGTCTTTCTTCGAACTACATAACCAGAAGTAGGTGCTGAGAATTTTCTCTCGTTTTCTAAAACGAGCGCGTCTCTCTCTCTCTCTCTCTCTGCCTGACTCTGCTTCTATCCAACTTTTCATTTAGCTAGCACTTGTTTCCTCCCTATCTCTCAATAATTAATTTTCTGAAATCTCACTTCTTCTTCGTTGCGGCAATTCCACTCGAGATATTTTACGAGGTTCTAGATCGCTTCTGAAAGTCCTAAAAGTTTTAGTGATTATCAGAAGCTTTCCCCTCTACACTCGATAAAATTCCTCGTCGACCCTTTTTCATTACTGAAAAGCTCATGATGCAGGTCAAGGGGTCAAAGTTTTATTCGTGGAATTACGATAAAAACTTTTCTCTCTCCAAAACCCATCTTGATGGTTAACAAATAATGTACAACCGGGGAAAATAATAAGAATGTCTCTCGGGAAAAGGCGTCAGGGGTTAAAGAGTCAAGATCGTCCATAAAAACAAATTTCCTAAGACCGTATGTTCCTAGCGTTTTCATGTAAAAAGCAAAACCATCGTAAGTATAAATGAAGAAAATAAGCCTGAAAGAAGAGCTCAACCTGTCGGACCGTAAAATTGAAGAATAGAAGCGTTTGAGGGAAGCTGTACAACATATAGAGGGTGATGAAAAAAGATTCAAAATTCGAGAGGGTTTTAGTCTTAAAGAAGAAAAGGGTATGCTTGTTTAGATGCGAAAGAACGGAAGAAACGGAGAGGGAAAGAAAGAGGCTAAAGAAATGGAAAATGACAAAAGAGATGACGGGGATGGCGCGAAAAAGGGCGAAATGAAAACTCGGTTACGACTTGGCGGGGGAAGGGTGGGTGGGTCGGGGGCTACGCCGTTAAGGCCCGCGTAGAATCTTCTAGCTTCTCGTTGTCGACTTCGTAATAGTTGCCATCGTGTGTGCCAGGAGGCAAAAGACCGTGCCAGTCAAGCCAGCCAGCTAGGAAGAGGGGTTATAAGGGGTCGTATTTTTCGTCCCAGCCCCCTCCTCACACTTGCTTGAGTTTCTCGCCCTTACGAGTAGGTACCTAACGGCACTTCCTTGCTGGCGCGCTCTATTCTTAGCGGCATACGCCACTGTCGTGGCGTACTAGAGAGCCACGAAAAGACACGAAGAAAGAGAGAAAAATCGGGATAACGGAAGAAAGAGGGTGGAAGAGGGCGCGACAGTGTACATAATAGTCGTATCTTGGCGATAAATTTATCAGGGCAACGAGAGTCAGTCCAAGAGACCGCGATAAATTGGCATTGTGGCAATTTTATACGAGACCATCTTGGCGAGGTCGAAACGATTGTGAAAGAGGGATAAAAAAGGGAGCTTGGAAAAAGAAACAACATAACAACAACAACAACAACAACAATAATAATAATAATAATAATAATAACGACACGCATAAAATGTATTTACTACGACAGAGCCATCTTATTAACGGACAAGACGATCGCTGTAAAGAGACCGCATAGAACGCTGATCGAAAAACGTACAAAGACAACAACGATGATTGACATTGCATTACCAAACCTGAATAATGTGGGGATGATCTTCCGAGAGAAGATCGCGAAATATTTGGAACTCGCAATGGAAATAAAAGGCCTATAGAGGATGGACAGTGTCAGGATAGTACCAATCGTCGTATCGTCAACTGGAGTGGTACCGAAACAACTCAGCGAAGCCCGGCACACCATCGGGCTCCCGGCGCAGACCTGTGAACAAATGCAAAAAGCCGTTGTCCTCCAGACCTGTCACATCGTGAGACAATTGTTGAGCATCGAGTATATGGAGAATTTTGTGAACACCAACAACAGGAATGATGGCAACGTAGGTTAGGTAGTTAAAACTAACGCAAGGACGATCTGTAGAATGTTTGTAAGAGAATTCTACTTGGCATACGTCCGCAGGATCCTCACAGTTGCCGGCTAGATGCCGCGACTTGTATGAAAAATGTGTTAGCAATATTAACAATAATAGTAATAAATGTGTGCAACGTATCGCAAATTATCACGGAACACTCTTATCGAAAGGGTGGATCGTCCCTTCGTAAAACGAGCAGAACTGTTCGTTGCAAAATTTCGTTCGCTTGCCAAAATTGCGAACGATTCGATTGCGCATGTGAGGCAGGGGGGGGGGGGGGCTTTGATACTCTCGACGGTAAATTTACCACGAGCGAAGCACTCCAAAGACGAATGGATTTCGTACGATTGCGTTGGTGATCGAGACGGGGATAGAAACGCGAATGGTGATGAGAATGTTCGGTATACCAGGAATCCGAACGAATGGGTAAAACGGGCGGAGGTGGCGATGGTGCAGGGAAGAGTGAAACAAAAGGAGCGAAAACGGGGTAGTAATCCGAACGTCCAAATTCTCGTTGCATTATCCAGCGGGTTTCGGAAGGTTCGAGAGGAAACTTGCGCGCTCGCGAATACTATCTCGCACTTGGTTCGCTCAATCGCCTTTCTTTCATACGCTTTTGCCTGTTTTTGTTTGCTTCTTTTTCTTTTAAAAACGTATACACATGTTTTGCAGCCATCACCGTGCACAAAGAGGCTGCATGAACATTTTCCTACCGGGAAAATAGAGTGGGCCGTTCGCAAACAGGCGATGCCGAAAGTAGGGTTTTGCTCTGACCTATACACCGTCTCGAAAGGAACGTAAGGATTCCAAGACGAAAGCTCGTTTCACCTTTTCTGAACCCCGTCATCCCTCTTACCCTCTTGTTACAACCCTTGGGCCGCACACGCTGTCCTTTTCTACGTCTATCTCATTTTCTCTCTCTCTCTCTCTCTTCTCTCCTCTATTTCTCTCTCGCTCTGTTTTCGCTCGATTGGTGCTCTTTTGGGAACGTTCTCGAGTCTCGAGCGCACAACACATGGCACGCGATTTCAGCGAGGTGAGGAAAAGAAAATTTTACAGTAAGCAAGGGAGCCCTGAAGAGAGTGGGAAACAAGGTTGCTTTCAAACCCGCCCATACCCGCGATATCTCGCGAGGAAGCACATGGTCTCTCTCCCTCTCTCTCTATCTTCCACTCACTCATACTTTTTTTGATGTCTGTTTCGCTCTTTTTATATTTGGTACTCTCTGTGTACAGGTGTACTCGTATAAAGGTCTACAACTTCGAGCGCAGCGTTCACAAACCCGAACTGAAACTCTGCCATGCACCTCTCTCGCGCACTCTTTTCTCTCCCTCTCTCCCTCTCTGTTTCTCTCTCTCTCTCTCTCTCTCTCTCTGGTTTACCTTATTTCTTTTTCCGGAGAGAGCAAACCAGACGTTTACAGTTTCCGCGCTTTTCCGTTAGTTGGAAATGCTCCACGATTTACAGAACGCTAGACGTGAGAGATAAAAAAAAAACGGAATGAATATGCCGAAAGAAAATAATAATTAAGACGCAAGACAGCTGACATCGGGCGAAGAATCGGACGTTCAATATTCTTACGAGAGAATACCAAACGTTCGCGAGACTCAAGATATAACTGATTACATTTTCCTCGATCTAACACAATAATATATATTATTATATACGATCGAGAACAATTTAATCAGTTATATCTCGAGTCTTGCGTACATGGAAGAAATAAAAAGATTCGTGTTTTATAAAATTTTAATCCGACTTTAAACTCTACTCTCATTCGTTAGCGCGCCCCCTCTTTTTACTTCTCATTTTCACTCGGGGATTCTTCTCTGACACCAGAGCCCGCAGCTATTTTTCCACACATAATTATAATTTCGTTTCGGTGAAACATCATTTCCATATAATTATAAGACGTTTTCGTATGATATATACGTACAAAATTGTAGCAATCACGCTGATTAAATGTGATAAGTCCACAACGAGAGATTTCGCGCAAAAACAAATTTACTTGATGTATATTTCGCACAAAATGGTCTGAAAATTGGATTTAATCGACATCGTACAGCCGTACATATTCTTTTTTTTTAAATTACTCATTAATTAAAAAATTTCGTAATTGATGTCAATTTAATCCGAAAGCTTTTACATGAAATTAAATATAATAAATTTATCATCTAAATGCAAATACAGCGAGGCAGCTTTTAGCGAATTTCCGACCCAGTCTTTCGATCTCAACACTTCTTGGTACATAAACCCTCGGGCTTCTATCATTTTCGACAAAAATACGGACCACGCAAAGAAAAACGAACGAGCAAATGAAAATCAGAGTAGGATCTGCTCAGGTTCGTTTTTATTTTATTTTTCAGTGGCATTAAAAAATTCCTGGTTTATCAACTCGGAAATTTCTCTTTCGTTCCTTTTTACTCCCGATGTGAAGTTACCCTTTGCTATGATACGCGATTCCTGAGGAAGAAGGCCTTTGGTATCGAGTGAATCCGGTATAAAACAGCTGTACATGTAAAAAAAAACGGCGTGAAGCGTTGTAAATTGTTGTTGTAAAGTGAGGCGCGTGCACGTGAGCGAGCGAGAGAGAGCAAGAGAGAAAGAGATAGGGGGGGGGGGGGGTGATAGAGGAAGAGAAAGATTGATTTATTTATTTGCATTATGCCCGACTAGCACGCTATGGGGTAAAATGTTACAGTAAATAGAGAAAATGTTACAGTAAACCACTAATGTAATTAGAAAATATATACCTAATCGGTTTTCGACTTAAATTTACATTAGAATTTGAAATTAAATCTGAGCATTTAGCTTCCTCCTTGCATAATCTACGAGGGTCTCAGAATATGAAAGCTAAATCCTCAGTAACTTAGGTAAGATTATCCTCTTTAATAATATGGCAGTTGAACAATAGAACGAAAATAACCTGGTCTACTGGTTAAGAAAACCAGTTTATTCCTTCAACTCCGAATGCAGAAGATACTCCCAGTTGGCAACTTTTGAAAATATCCAACGGGGACGAAGACCGAATTTCAATCGGTAATGAATGCCAATTATACGTGGCAGAATGTTGAAAATAGTGATGAAAGGTCGTAGTTCTGTGATTCGGAATATGAAAGACAGTTTGCCCATCCAGACTCTCGGAACGTCTGACGTCATGATACACTCTGGGTTATATCTCATTTAGATACGGTGGTAGATCGAGAGAAAGAGAGAGTTTTACATATTTCATAAAAATTTACCGGTCTTCGCACCGCAGCTTCTCAACCGAGATATTTGACCGCGCAGAAAAGCTCCGATATGGAGAAGAGCACATAGCCCATGTTCTCAGTGAGGACGTTTGAATATTCTCGGCAGCAACTCACGGATAACCTGTACGTGCGCATATGCACTTACATTTATACATATACGTATATATGTACGCGGCAAATTTTCGGGCATGTGGAAACGAGAAAAAGCTTTACTGAGCTCTCGTGGTGCATGAGCAAATATTGTATTAAAATCCCGGGAAATAAAAAATGAGGAAAGAAAGAAAGAAAGGACAAAAAATAACGGATCCTATGTATACTCACGTGTATATATATAACCTGACTTCATTCATTTGCGTATGCATGCATCTATAGAAGACAGAAAAATTGAAAAAAATAAAAAATAAAATAAAAAGAAGCCACGCTTGTGTGCGACACAACAAGGATAAAAATGACACGTGTGGGCATCATAAGTATCGTACAACTGTTGCATGAATGATAAGGAGTCGGAACGAGTGAGAAAAAGTGATCCTCAATTGTTTACGTGACTGAGTTTAGGGACCGGCACAGACCGCATACGAATTATAAAAGAGTATCTCATATGGACAAGCAAAAACAAAGAGAACAATTCTCGAGGCGATATGAAAGAAAAAATGGAAAATAGAAGCGAACAACTGTCGCGAGAATAATATCGCGCGTGAAAGGTGAAAGCAATGAACCACGAGTTTCGCGCGAACAAGACTCGATTGGAGCACCGAGGCAGCGATCTACAAGTCGGCTAAGGGTCGAGGGGAAATGCCGGTCACCTGAGAGAACAATGATGCTCTTGAACACGCTCTCGCGTTACGCCTCGAATCGACTTCGCATGCCTTCTTTCAAGTCTATGCGTGAATATAGACCGTACACGCGATTATAACTTTCGATTTTCATGAAAAGATTGCAAACATTTAGACTATTTACTCCAATGATAGAATCGTCTCCGTTCAGCCCGTGATTTACGCGTAAATTTCCAACGACAAAAGATTTGCCGCGATGCTTTTATTTGGAAGAGACGACGGTGTTTGCGCCGTCGAGGAACGCTGTCTTTCCATTACGATTTTAATTGAAAGCATCTGATACATCGCCTAATTGGACTTCTTCGCTCTCCGGGGTATAATTTTTTGCGTACACGGTTCAACGAGTTCTCCCACACGGGCGTGAGAGAACGCTTCTCTTTACAGTGATAGTTTCATACTCGGACGAACGCGACGAGGATGAGACTAATTAACACGATTATTATCATGAAAGTGAGATTTTTTCTATTCTCGGATGAGAATTTTTGTTCACCTCGTCGTCTCGAAAAGGGTCGAGGGTATACGTGTACCGTTTTCTGATATAACGTTGTAGCAAAAACGACGGATGAAAGGTTAACTACTGAGTGGCGCACGAAGCAATTTTAAATTAGCGCGTCTATGTTGAAACTTTTTGCGATACACAAGTCATTGATGCGTCAGTCGTCGCGGATATTCCGCGTCCGGTGCGTACATTGCGCGCTCGTGCAGAGCGAAGTTTATTAACGCTCATGCAGCGAGGTTTATTAACACTCGAGCCTGTTCCAACGCTTCACTCGCATATGTATTTATCAAGTTGGTCGAAAAGACGGCGCGGCGTTCTTTCCCCCATCGAAAGAACCATCAATATATTATTCGGCTTTACCATCGCGATTTCGATCGAAAGGAACACACATTTTTTTAAAACTATCTCGTACACCGCTGACGACCGTGTTTGTGGAAACGCGACATAAACTGAATAACTCGGTTTGGTTATTTTGTATTTGAAGATCAATTATTATTGTAACGATCAACTTTGCACCATCTTCCCTGCGATTTTTTGCGTTTGTCCTCTCAACAGCTAATGCCAAATATTCAAAGGTAGCAATAGCGTTGTTCGTATACCGCCAGTGACAGCACTAGCCGGAACGAATTAAGCTGGTGCACAGGCTATTGAAATAACCTATCATTACACATTTAAAGAAATGGCATCTTTTTTTTAATGAGAAATAAATCATGTTATGCAAAAAAAATTCACATGTGCAATTTGATTGCACCCTGTATACGTCCGAACACAAAAAGGCATATCTACTCAAGCGTTCAAAAAATAAGATTCTTCCCGCGTAATGGGGCACGAAAGCCTGGTGCCTGGTGCGGAAATGCAGCGCGCAGTATGGCGAAGAGGTGCGAACGTCGTGTCGGACGGCGAGCGAGCGTCGCTCACGGCGTCATCAGTCATTATTCAGCCGAAAGATGACTAATTGTAAGACGGCATGTTTACCTATTATTTTTTCTATTTCTGTTATTATAAAAGGGTTACTATTCATTATACATGTGCCGCGTTATTCATAAATGGGATTATGTGCAAATGAATAAAATCCTACATATATACACATATACATACACACAATCATTGAATGTCAAGTATTTGCCACAACGTCAATTATCATTGCTTGAATTAATTAAAATATGCCGTAGACGTACGAAAGTCGGACGTGATTGATAGACTTACACGAAATATTTTGTCATTATGGAATTCTTTCAACCACAAAACTCGAACTGACTGCTCATCGATACGTGACGTTGATAATTCATGGAATTATCGATGGCACATATCGGTTTGATATCACTCGTATCATTTAATCGTATGAACGAACGAATCGGGAGGCACAGATTATTTTATGTATTAGCACGTAGCATATTTTCGTGATATAACGATACAATGGGTAATAAATGTCATTCGTTGCTGGATCGAATCAACCCCGTGCTTGTTTTTAACATATATTTTCAACATCGCCTTATCGTTATCTTCTTCGTCTCTCTCTACTCTGTCATTTACTGTTCCATTATCGTGCAAAGTTTTATAAAAACGTAGAGTATTAAAGTCGTTCGGGGCTAGAGGGCCCTCACCAAAACGGTGGGGTTATGGTCGTCGGACGTGACTCAAATCCATCGCGTGTTTTCGTGGTGATCTTCAACCTTTCCCTCCTGTTTCGGCCAACGTCATTCAACCCCGTTGAGTATATTCGATCCAACGTATGCGTGTTTACATCCGCACCAATACAGTCCACGAAATTTTACAACGGCAGCGTGATAATCCATACTTGCCTCAAAAATATCGTCGGGAAGGTGAGCGCGCGATACAACCTTTTAGACAAAATGTATGATCTCGTATTTTCCTTCTCGTGGCGCTGCTTTTTTCTTCTTTCTTTCTTTCTTTCTTTCTTTATATCACGGCTAAGGCCGACTATCGCTGCCAGGAAACGGGAAAAAATGTGTGTCGTACCGGTGACTCTATATTTATCCTCTCCAGCTGCGACGCGAAATACCATGAAATTGCGAAGAAAAATATCGCTCGCTATTCTCACGTTGGCTTTCCTTTTGTTTTTCTCGCACATCGAGACAATAATATTATAACGTAAAATAAAATCTGGGGCGTATGAAATATTGGACGTAGGCGCGAGAACTATGTCGAATTGTTTAAAAAGTACTTAATCGCGAAATTATTTCCACGAAGTGATTTTTCCAGAGCCCTTCTAAGTTCTGAGAGTAAAGAATGACTTTTCGAATGTTACGGTATTACAATGGGACGGAGTGAGACGGAGATGAAGATTCACGCTCGGTTCGCTACGAGGATTCCAACTAATCAAACTCTCCTTAATTATGAATACGCGTCGTGAGCGAAACGAGCTCGAGGGAAGAGTAACCCGGCGAGAGAGAGAGAGAGAGAGAGAGAGAGAGAAGGGAGGGGGCTGAAGGAATGGGGGTGGAGAGGGAAGGGTTCTGATGAAAATGGGCGGACAGTCGTGAGAAGCGAAGAAGGGCTGGTGTTTGCCGGACGTGACTCGTTAGCGCACAAGACCATTGCAGATATCAAAGGTTGATAGTCCGGGCAGATGTAAAATGAAGAGAATCTCTCTAGGCTCGTATCTCGATAGTTACGAGTGCCAGGGGATTGTAACACGAGGTCGGACATTTCGACTCAGTAGAAAGACACACCGTGTTCTTTCCTGACGACGCACGTCATCAGTTCAATCTTCCTCGTTCGAGAGAACGACACCGTGTGTATGACATCGCTGATTGACAGTGCCGGAACTCGAGGGGAGGAAAGATAAAAACGAGAAATGAGGGATGAAACGTGTGCCGAGAATAAGGCGGTGAGATCGCTCGTTTCCCTTGAATGTGAATCGCGTGAATAATGTTAGGGGACGCGGCTAATGCGGACGACGAAGCGAGAGCATAGCTACGAAGACGGGAAAAAAAGGTTCAAGAATGGCAGACGTGTTTTCAGGTTCGCAGGAATTTCCACGTCTCACGGCATTCGACCGATACTTCCACGATATGCTCCATAGTCTTTCCTAGGTATCTACGGTCACGGGGGGTCGGCTCAGTTTCACGGATAATCGAGGCAGAAAACGGATATTGGAGGGCCTTATTGGCCATTCTGATAGTGGAGCAACGGCGAAAGGGGTGGAAAAAGGTCTAAACGATTACTGCTAGGTTAAGCAAAAGAAATGAAAACTACTTTCACGCTATGAGGGTACTTTTGAGGAAGAATAGGTCAAGTTAAATTCATCGCGGTCAATGAGATTCGAAATGTGTTATCTTTTCATCGATTTTTTCGAACAATGAACATACATCCGGATTCAAATATGGGGGAATTCCCGAGTCGACATTTTTACTGCTCAATCTCCTAGAGTCTATATTCTTTGTAGCGCTTGACCCGCTACCTTCCGTTCAATGACAACGCGGCTTCCAGCTCGAATCTGGTGTCGTCGGTAATCCTCCCCTACTCGCTCTCGATTCCAAGTTCGAAAAATACGAACCTCCGAAACCCGCGTTCGATTCCAATTCTGCTCGACGACCCTTCCCAACCCGTCTTCGTTCCAGAGGTTGCCTCGAGTTAACTAAACTGTTCTTTAGCTTTAGCAGAAGTGGACACATTTACAAAGGGAGGGCTCCTACTCATGATCACCGATTTCCTCCGGATTCACAGTATGTGTAGGGCTTGGCTAGAAATCAAAGTGACGCAAATGGGAGCTCCAGGTGGCCAAGCGTTAGTTAGTTAATAACATTTTTGTCGCTGATCGGTCAATATATACCTAAGTCTTTTAAGTTAATAAAAGTCTCAGGAAGTGGTTGGTGCAGCGGCAAGAGTCCGGATTCGTAATGAACGGGTCGCTGGTTCGAGCCCCCTCGTGTGGAAACTTTTTTTTCTTTATCTTCTTTAATAGACCGTCTACTATATAGTGGAACCCGGCCTCGATTCCACCACTCCACTCGATTCGGCTTATTCTCGAAGCTTCCGAAAATTTCGACTCGGGAAGCTAATATTTTTTGAAGCTCGAGAGCACTCCGGTTTCCGTTTATGCACTTCGAAATAAACGATACCTAACTGACTCCAGCGCTTATCGGATCATGTCATAAAACTCACGTGGGTCGCAAGCCATATACGTTATACATATTTATATCGACCTAAACATGCCTCGTTGCCTCCTTATTCTTATCCTCAAGCGCACGACGTAGGTATTAATATTTGCAGGGTGGGCCATCTGTTGGTACGTTTTTGAATTTCGTCGTATGACAACGGCAAACGAGCTACAGACCCGAAATTTTTACAGTTCATTAGCCATACTGTCCGCGGCACGAAACAACATGTTTTCTCTTGAAGAGCGTTTTGAAATTTTAAAAACTTATTTTCAAAGTCAGTGCTGTGTCACCGAAACTGTGCGAATTTTGAAAAGAAATATGGGTCGTGATAAAGCACCCACCGAAGGCGCTATACGCAAACTGGTGAAGAAAGTTCGTGAGAAAGGGATGTTAGTGGATGACAGAAGTGGTCCCAGAGCTCGGACAGCGCGCACACCCGAGAATATTGAGGCTGTGGCCCAAAGTGTGAGACAGAATCCGACGACCTCAACTCGACGCCGATCGCAGCAACTGAGCATTATTCGCACCAGCCTGAGGAGAATACTGCACAAAGACCTCGGATTATTCGCCTACAAGATCCAGATGACTCAGGAATTGAAAGCAAATGACCATCCGCTTCGATATCAGTTCGCTGTGTGGGCCATAGACCAGCTCAATAATGACGTCGATTTTGGTCGAAAAATCATCTTTTCGGACGAAGCGCATTTCCATCTCGGCGGATATGTGAACACGCAAAACTGCCGGATTTGGGGTTCGGAACAGCCACACGCAATCGTAGAGAGACCAATGCATCCTCCAAGAGTCACAGTTTGGTGTGGATTTTGGAGTGGTGGCATAATTGGCCCATTTTTCTTCGAAAATGATGCTGGCAACGCCGTTACCGTCAATAGCGAACGCTACAGAGCCATGTTGACCAACTTTTTATGGCCTAAAATCGACGCTATGAATGTGGACGACCTTTGGTTTCAACAAGATGGCGCCACATGCCATACAAGCCGACCTACGATCGACCTTCTGCGCACCAAGTTTAACAACCGCATAATCAGCCGTTCAGGAGATGTCAATTGGCCTGCGCGTAGCTGCGATTTGACACCGCTGGAATTCTTCCTGTGGGGTGCCGTTAAAGACCGATGTTATGCGGATAATCCAGAGACAATTCCAGATTTGAAAAACAACATTACGACTGTTTTGAGTGAAATTGGCGCCGAGGTAGTTCAAAATGTCATCACTAATTGGGGTGACCGAATGGCATACTGTAAGGCCAGTAGAGGGAGCCACATGGACGAAATCGTTTTTCATTCTTGACGGGGATACTTTTAGCTTTACAACAACAACAAAATTAATAAAAAATATCAATGCATACTCTTTTGATCGCATTTTTAAAAACGTACCAATAGATGGCCCACCCTGTAGAATACAAGCACAAATCACTCACCGGTATTGCACGTGATCCCTCTATCTTACGACGAAATCTTTAGTCACGTTTACCAAAGATACCAAAATAAAAATTGCATGCAGCGTCCGACGAAAAAGTTTGCGATTTTACCTGTAACAGAAATGAAGAGAAAAACGGATATTAGTAAAACTTGTTGGAGAAATTCCAGTAAAAGAAAAAAAAGAACAGAAATGTCAAGGAACGCGAATCGACCACGATTTCGCAAGTTTATCTCGAAAGTTTTTCTTCTCGAAGTCGGGGTAAAATTTTGTTCTCCCCTTTGATGCGAATATTTCCCCGTCATTCGAGAGAGGGTGGTACGCGTTACCGTAAAAGATTTTTCGTATTCCAGAGTCCCCGAGCGAACCTTCGAATCGCGGTGTAAAATTTAGCGCACCTCCGCCCTTTCGACGCCTGCGGTAAAAAGCTTCGCGACGAGAACCCAACCCCCGCAGATATTCGCCCTCGTAATATGACATTCAATCACGCTCATTTCCCTCGAACTGCAATAAAAAGTCCTACCGTTATAACGAGACATTTTCGCCATAAACTGAAAAGGATGCCAGAACTAGAGATTTGAGATTTCCCAGAAGTCTCGTTAAAGTTCACACCCTCTCACCCACCCGACAACCTCTTTTTTCAAGAGTTTCTTATCATTTCTACATTCGCTTTCGAACTATGTGGAACTCGCTTATTGCAGACATTTGCAAAATATTTAAGAATGAAAAGATCAATTTTCCATGAATATTATCTGCCATTTCGCGTACAAACAAACGGGAGAGAAAGGCAATTTGGTAGAAACTCATCGCGCGACCTTTATATTTTTTGCTCCTTCGCGCCGCGTGCGAACAAAACATCACCGTTTATTTATTTATTTATTTTTAAATTTTCATTACGCCGAGCAGCTCGTGGCGCTTTCCTTTCTCTCTCTCTCTCTCACTCTCTCTCTCTCTCTCTTTCTCTCTCTCTCTCTTTCTCTCTCCCTCTCCCTCGCTTTCCCACATACACCCACACACACTATGCTGCGGAAATTCTTCGCGGACGTTGGAGATTTTTCTGGAATTGTTCGGAGCTGGGAGAGAGCTTAAAATAAGCAGGTGGGGTCAGTAACGAGCGTGGTGGGCAGCGTCGACCAACCCTCATAATAGTTCTTTTTTCCACCCACCACTCCCATGCCTCTTCATCCGCGTCCGCTCCGGGATCCTATTTTCCTTTTTTTGTCTCCTTTTGTCCTTTTATTCGTCTTGTTTTTTTTTGTTTACTGCCGTTGACGTGAGTGGCCGAGGATGCGAGTCGAGCGTAAATACGCGCGGCAAATTGCACCCGGTGCAATCGCTGGAAGGAAAGAGGGCGCGGTTACGGCCGTGTATATAAGGGTGGTACCGAGAATTGACCCGCGGCTCTTTCCCTCATTTTCTTTTTTTTTCTCGCGCTTCTTCCTCGCCCAACCCCCCGTAACCTTATTCTTTGTTCTTCATCGTCCACTTCGCGACGAATCCATTCAACGGAAAAAATGCATCGTGCATTATTATTTCATTCTACGTACACTTCCTTCTTTCATCCGCGTATTCCATCGCTCGCAACTTTCTATAAATAAATGCATCCTACAAGAGGGAAGAGACCAAAACACAAAGAATAAGAGCAAAAATAAAATTCTTCGGACAATATTCGCACCAGCCGCAAACTGTCCAATTGCAATAAACATCTCGCTTCTGTCAATACTCGTTTTATTTTAAATCGAAAAACCCATTTTTATTTTATCTTTCGTCCCTCCCGTTTAATTTTTGGGTATCCGGCGAGCTTTTGGACGTAAAGAGAAAGAGACCTCGGCGGGTCTATGCATACGTAAACGAAAACGGTAAAATTCGTGTAAACGCCCATGGCTGAAAGATCGGACGATCGCCCGGGCGGAGAGGGGGTGTTTAGTTTTATAGAGATTCGAATGGAGGTCCGCTACCGCGCAAAAAGGGCTTATACGTAGTTGTTATATACCGTGTAATCGTACGATGTGGAATCGCTCGTTTACCACCAGCCTCGAACGGCTCATCGGAATCGTTCGTAGCGTAGCGTGCTTCCAGCGTAAGGGGTAGGGGGTTGAACGTCCTCTAGACCTTCATACAGCTCTATCTCTTTCTTTCTTTCTTTATCTCTCTCTCTCTCTCTCTCTCTCTCTCTCTCTCTCTCTCTCTCTCTCTCTCTCGCTCTCTCTCTCTCTCTCTCTCCATCCCGTCCACCCCTCCTCATACACTCAGGCACGCACACATACACTATTGAACGAACCACCGTTAAGTTCCGGTCTTATACATTCCTCGAGCATCACGGCCAGTATTACAGAAGCACAGTGCTAACCGCTTGGGTAATGCCCACCGAGTTTCTCTCTTCTTCTCTCGCTCGCTCACCCTTTCTCGTCGACTTTGTATTCCTCGCGTGTGCGTTTACCAGCCCAAGTTTATGGGATACGAGAGCGCGTGCTTCGAAAAGGCATAACCGCTTGTGGGTCGCGACACCGGTAAGAATATATGTGCGTATATATATACGTTACATACGGAGAGCCGCTATATATATCTATAAGCTTTCCACACTATCTCAATTCAGCATGGAAGAGCGCGAGGTAAGCTATGTACTTTACGCGCTTATTACGCACAAGGGGGCGTACGTGGCCGATTATCCAAGTATGTCTTCATCTCTCTCTTAAAACCTCCCCCCCCCCCTCCTACACTCTGACAATGAGAGGGTAGATTCGAAAATCTTGGAATCATGTTTGAATATCAGAAATCGAGTAAATTAAACGATGATATAAAAATGAATGCCCGAGGAATGCAATCGAACGAATCGACGAGCTGTGAATATAAACGCGATGATCATGCCAGAGTAGGAGAGGGTAGTTTGGAAGGTTTTTTTATCGTCCTCTTTTTATTCACGTGAAAAAAAAAGCTCGCGCGAGTTTAATCGCGAAAGTCAGGTTTCTGTAATAAACGGTCGTGGAACCACCCTCGGAATATCCGTTCGCGTCTTGAATGTCGATATCTTCCGTAGTGAGATCGTTGAAATAAAAGCTTGGGAATAAATCGAGATACGTTCGAGATTCTAGCCGATGATACGAGAACGTTAAAAAATTGATGCTTCCTGCCACGTCCAACTTTCGAAACGAATATCAATGGAAATGATTCGATCTCTCGTTGTATCAATAATTCGACGAAATGGCAGATTATTGGAAGGCGATGCCGAAAAATCATCGCGCCACCCGAGCGTGAAATTATGCAGATTTGGTGTTCGATTTTGCTCGATGATTCGACGCATGTATTCCCGGATAAATCGCATGAATGAGTCTCCTTTCCAATTCGGCGTGTATATATATATATATATATATATATATACGTATAATATGCAAATGGTCAATAAATATCTATATTATGTGCGTTTCACGCAGCGAGCTATTATCGCGAAGGTCCCCAGCACGGATTCTGTATAGCAACCGCAGGGGCGGGGGGGATAACGCACAAAATAACCGCATATTCCGGTCATGCGTGAATCGTGTGCAAACGCTGCCGTGTCCCGGCTGCTGCAGCTTTGCTAATGAATCTTCACGGAGGAGGGGGGAAGCTCCGGTTGGCCTCGGCAACAATAGATGAAAACGAGAGAATACGAGGCTTACCACATATAATACCGACCGTGCTTGCGTTCGTACGTTTTAGTCGCGGCTACCTGCCGAGAGAGGAGAGTTTTAACCCCCCTCCCTCTTTCTGCGTCATTGACCGAATCGCATTTATACGATCGGCCCGATTATAAATCTCGAAACGGGACAATTAGTGCGGTTCCCCACGTTCTCTCTCTCTCCCTCCCTCTAGCTTTCTCTCTGTGTGTCCAAAATTTCACCAACACCCACGGTCTTGCCCACAGGTGATATGCGCTAGGTTTATATAGCTCTCGCTAACGCGTATGTGCGTGTGTGTGTATTCAAGCATTCATTTTGGCGTTGTATGGACTACAGTTTTCTCTATAATTCGAACTGTGGTTCGAATCGGATGTATATTCGTCACATTCACATCCCCTTTTCCCTACATCCCTGGAGAGAGCACTTGAGCGCTTTTTCGGAATACCACTCAAAATACTTGAATGCGTATAGCTAAAATGAGATAGATATATACGCATGTCTATTATAAGGACGCGGGAGAAAAAGAGTGGGAACGGGAGAGAGATGAAAGCATAAATGATAGTGCGAGGAGTGGAAAGCACTGTGCACTCCTGAATGACGGCAAAGTACTCGGGAGAGATGGCCATTCGAGACGAGAGTACTCTCTCTCTCTCTATCTCTATCTCTTTCTCTCCGCTTTAGTGTGGGAACAATTTTAATTAGAGGGCCACCCGCCGCTTCCGCCACCGTGGTCACCAAGAATTGCAATTTTCTGTCCTCTATCCCTCTCTGCCGGATTTTCTCCCTTTTACGGTGTATATATATATACATATATTTATTTATATGTGTGTGTGTGGGTATAAAGAGGATCCGATTTTCTTCCACTTTTTATTCCATCTAACTCTCGTGAGCCCTAACCCTCATTCCTGACAATACCAACCCTCTCTTTTTCTACATTTATGAATCTCGTGTATGTAATAATGCTTTTTTTATATTTCCCTCTCGCTCTTGCTCAGACTCAGGCCGCGGTCGTTTCCTTTCTGCCTCGTCGAGATTCTCGCCGCAAGCTCACGCTCGTACCTACCTACTCTTTCCATTCGCCAGCGCGAGAAGTCGCGACAATTCACTGGGAAAATCTCTATTTGTCGTAAAATAAGGGTGGTAAAAGGGGGAGAGGGGGATTGAGAAGCATGGTTGCGGTAGACTCGCATTCTCATTGTCGCGAATACAAACGTGCTTATACGTATATATACATGCAAGATACATTATATCGCTCTCTGACTCTCAAGACCTCGAGTTGCCCCTTCACCAAGGGGATGAAGGGGGCGAGGGACAACAGGGAAAGAATAACGGTAGTCTGAAAACTTTGTATACTTCGGTGGAGTAGTGGGAATGCCAGAAGGTGGAGGTGGACGGACAAAGATCTTGCGCACAAAGAAATCAAGACAGTCGAGAGAAAAGAGGGCGAGGAAAATGCGAAAAGAGAGAGAACGAGGGGAACGAGAGGGAGAAAAGAAAAGAGAAACGACAGAACCGTTCTGATAATGGAACAATTTTATTGCGTCGGAACTATTTTTCTTGTTGAATCGCGATGCGCATGCGTATTACGCGGTTACAATTACCTGCAGGCTCCGAGGGTTGTTTTTCCTAACGCATCGTCGAATATCATTTCAACGATGTCTCATTTTTGCTGTGTCGTAAGAAAAACGTCTCAGGTAGCTAATATATTGAAATGTATCGAAAAAGAAATCGAAATTGTGACATTCTGCAAAAGAACATATAAATATATATATATATAGAAGATATGTACATATCCTTTTTCCAATATCTCCCTGTCACGGCTCCACTTTTCTCATCATTTTCCGTTCGTGAGTCTCAACTACCGGAGAGGACTCAAATTGTAGAAAGAAGGTAAGTCGAGCGCAAAGGGATACGAGGGGAAAGAGAAAAAGAGAGAGAGAGAGAGAGAGAGAGAGAGAGAGAGAGAGAGAGAGAGAGAGAGAGAGAGAGAGAGAGAGAGAGAGAGAGAGAGAGAGAGAGAGAGAGAGAGAGAGAGAGAGAGGACGAGACGGAGAAATATCTGCGAAGGACAGAAGGACACAAAAAGCAGAAGGCTTCACTCGTTTCCCATAGAGTGCTAGAGCTTCGAGACATAATCCCCTGGGGGGAGAAGATCGTGGAAAGAAATGAATGTATCTCCCCCTCTTCAACCTTACATCTCTCTCTCTCTTTCTCTCTCTCTCTCTCTCTCTCTCCCACACACACCCCTTTCATACGCCCATCATACGTTGACGTACGGCCAATCATCAATACCTGAATAGCCAATTTTCGAATAACGTTGCTCAAGTCCACGGAAAAAATCTTTGTATTCCGCACAACAACAACAAAAAACAACAAATAAGGCTAAGAAATTCAGATAAATATATAAATCAAGTTGTCCCGTTCATACTCGACTCCATTCTTCAGGTACATTACATCGATCACCGAGAAGTAATATCGCCTGTCGAACTCCATATTCGGCCGGCCAACGAACGTACCGCGTATTTTCGAAAGTGTCAGTGAACCTCGATGACGCGCAACTCGGTATATTACGAGAGTCGTTGCACACAGTAGTATCTACCCTCGTTACTGTGCGCTGCACGGAGAGAGTTTTTTCAACGACCATTCTCAGCAAATCGAGCAAACGTTGTGTGCGCGTGCGTGTCTCTCTCTCTCTCTCTCTCTCTCTCGTCTCTCTGTGTGTATAAAATAACGTACAAATATACGTGTGACAGGAGAACTACTCGACGATTCGATGATTTACGAGCTCGCCGAATCGATCGACCGCGTGACTACCATCGAGAAACACGCGAACGTCCGGCGTGGTCGGCCGAGTTGCGGTTTCCGCAATATACAAGTCTCTCTCGCGCAACCCTCTCTCGTGCGTTGCTGCTGCATTTTTTCATCTTTTTTATTCTGGTTTGTTTTTTATACTTTCATCTTTCTCTTTCGTCGCTTGCCGGTACAGTTAAACGAGAGAGAGAGAGAGAGAGAGAGAGAGAAGGAGAGAGAGACGAGTAAACGTGTCGAGATATGGAATATATATGCTTCACAAGAGCAGGAAAGCTCTGCGTACACCCCAGACTCGTACACTGCCAATCCTCCCTCCTCTCGCGCAGATTTCAAGCGACGTTAATGCACGATACGAGGGATTTTTATTCGATGCTACGATCAACGAACGAATATGCAATTGAAAAGTATTGTCACCGCGATGAAAATTGTCTATTTTTTTTTATCGACGAAAATATATGTCAGTTGGTTGGTTCGCGCGTGTATATATTTATGTAGATAGTGGGATTTTTCCTGTCGAATGTCAAAAGAATAACGGCGAGTGTCGAGGGAGCGGGAGATTTATCGATGCGAATTCTCCATCGACGTTAACGCGGTTAGGCAATTTTTTATTAATCAAATATCGACGAGCGTGCGGGAGAGGGTGTCATAACGGCCCACAGAGTGAACGTAACAGATTCATAGGGAGATTCAACGAGACGTGAGAATTGGAGTCAGATACAAACACACACTTGGACATGGACGAATATCGTTCGGAGTGCACTCGCGTATTTCACAAACGAACCGGGATGATTCGATCGTTGAAATGATTTGACCACCTCGCTTCGTCTCGCGATGGTCACGAGCAGGAATACGATAGACGAGGGGAAATGCGGAGACAAACGGAGAATTTTATTCGATTTACTCGATGATTTTTTCTTTCCTTTTTCCTTTTTTATATATCGATTAGACTAATTGTAATATCCAAGAGATAAAATTTCTTTATATCCGACGAGGCAAATAAATTAAATTATCTAAATAAAAAAAATACTTCTTTTTACCTCGAAGACAGTTTGTTCGAAATGTGCGATGAAGTATTTTTTTTTCGTTCGAGAGCGATGCTCGTTCTATCGTTTAAAACGGCAGACGAACTGTTTAATTCGAGCGAAGCTCGACTGTATGTTCGCCATAGCCGTGAGCAAGTAGGTAGCAAGCTTTCCAATTTCCCGCGCTCGCTTCTATATGCACGCGTAGATGCGTATATAAATATATATATACACACACGTCATGCCTTCCCCGTGGGCTGTGGGATTCTCGATGGCGAGAGCCGAGGGTGAATTGCCGTGCATACAAGAGGCGTTGGATGCGTGTGCACATTCGCGTTTAGCGGGAGAAACGGCAGACTCGTTAAGCGACGAGAGAGAGAGAGAGAGAGAAATAGAGGGAGAGAGGGTAGAAGCAGTGCGGGATAAGCCCGTAACAGCCCCCTCGGCTTTAGAAAGAGCGATAGAGTTCTCTCGCCCGCTCACTCACACGCGTACCATTTTGGTCATCCATGGCTTGGTTTGTCTCTTCTCGTCGCCCTTTCCCCTTTAACCCCCTATATGTCTCTATCTCTCGTTTCCACGCGTGCACAGTGTTCGCGAACAATACATTAACTCGCCTCATTACCAAATGCAATGCGCGCCAATTACAGAAAGTGCCATCCGGTATTTCCTGCTGCAAATACCCCGGGGGAGCGCGACCGTTGCGCAGATATAACGGCACAGTCGCTCTCGGTCCCTTTCTCCGAACCTCTGCAGGACTCGCAAAAATTCACTTCTCCAACGCATTCCCCAGTTATCCTCTCTCTCTCTCTCTCTCTCTCTCTCTCTCTCTCTCTCTCTCTGTCTCTCTCTCTCTCTCTCTGCCCTTTTTTCTTCTTTCTTTCTCGCTCGCTTTCGAAAGATGAACATCCGAGCGCTGATTGTGTGGGGACAAAAACGTGTAAGTTTTTGCCCCTCGACGGCTACGGTCGGACTTTTTTTTCGTCGGTACACACAACCTTCGTGTTTTATTTTTTATTCTCTTCGCGGAAACAAAGACAGACGAGCCCCCGAGTTATGCCACGCTGCCAACGTTTGTAAACGCATGTGCACGTGTATATGCAGTTCGTTGACTTCCACGATATTTCATACTTTTAATTTCTGCGAAACGAACCGCCTATATATATATCTCGCATTTTTAGCGCCTCACTTCTTTCTCGTTCACTCGTACTGTTTTTCCTCACACGAACGTACAAAGTTTTTCGAAATCGTTAGTTATACCAGTACTATCCACATAGACACATACGAACACACGTCAACGCGCATGCGCGCACTTTAGTTTCGTTCTATCTTTACCTTTCGGTAACGAGGGCGACAATTTTTCACGGAGAAATCATATTTTTCGCGCGCTGAAATAACGACGCATTGTACGTGTTAAACGTTATTGGATATGTCTATGACTGCTAAATCGCGATTACTGCTTGATCAATTCGATCTAAATACATGCCCATTGATCGACGTGTACGAAAAGTAGTCAACAAAGGGTGTTACTGGTAAAGTCGAGCGCAGAAACGAACTATTAATATATTATTCGACGTTACGTTCGCAAATTTTTAATTAGGCGAATAGACATTTGACAAAAATCTCACGAGCAACGATGGCGAGCAACGTTTCGATCGATTAATTCGTACGAGAAGTTGATACTGTTATGAAAAAAAAAGTATCGGCTAGTCTCTACTTTACGAAGATCAACTACCCCATGTATTTACGGATAAATAGCACTTTGGCAAACAATAATCTAGTGGACATCGTCGAGACTGGTCTTTTCCGTGATCATTTCCAATATTTTTTCGCACAAACGCTGACGGCGTAATATTCGTAGTTAATAATGGCGCTGGCCGCACGACGCCTGCGGCAGCACTTACCGGGGCGAGCAGCTCCGGCACGCGGGAACTCGCGTAATTCAAGTATATACACATCTGTATGTTTATATATAATTATCGACTAATTGCGATTCTAATAAATAAATATATATACTGGTACAGACGATTTTATAGAACCGAAAAGTCACGAAGCCGTGACCGTTCGCATTGCGTCGATGAAAGCCAGAGACTTGCACAACAGAAGAAGAGGCACGTTCGATATTTGTAATTCTTATTTTCTTAAACATTACTTGCGAAACGATTAAGTATACACACGCGTGAAAATAAATTTAGTCGAATAAATACTCGAACGTATTTTAATAATACCCAAGTCACGTGTGCCTATCGTTGTTTATTTTCTTACAAGTTGCAACTTGTAAAATTATACAATATCGGTAGATCTCGACACGACATTGTTAACCCTAGATTGCGTAATTTTTTCTTTCACTTACGGAAAAAATGGAGTCGAGGAAAAATAATGAAAACATTCAAACTTTTGTTTTTCATAGCTTTTTTAGTGAAAGATTACTGAGATTCAAATGTGAATTAGTGCACATTAAACGGCCACTGCGTATATGGAACTGTTTGTAACAATTTTTATCTTTGTTCAGACATAAGGCTGTTGCACATTTTTCACAAACAACACAGTTTTTACCTTTGCAGCCCGGCAATTTATAAAGAATTCTTGTTTCTCCCCATATTGGGAAATGGTTGACACGATTCTCTATCTTCTCTTTCTTCTTCCTGCCATATCTCTTGACTATCTTCACGGGTGCAGTGTCGATAAACGACGAAAGGAACGTCATCGTTTTGTTATTTTTCCAATAGACATTGTTTATCTGCGTTCCTTCGTAATTCGCCAAAAATCGCCAGACTCTCCTCTCTTGAGTTTATTTATTTCTGGTAGTATTGTGGTTCATTTCTGGTGGTATTTTATAATATGGTATGCGATTACGCCGAACTGACCCAAGAGAGTGAAAATTGCTAACTGCCCTTCTGTCCTAAATAACTAATAGCAGGAACCGAAGTGTAGTAGTTATCAAAAAATAATTTATGATAACAGTGTGTAGGTACTTGGCGAGTCAATCGCACAACGACATTACCGCTCGCTCCTAAATCCGGCTCATTCGGTAGTCGCTTACTTACGTCATTTTCACCTCTTGTATACTCGTATATTTCGAATTTGTGGCAATATTCAGAAACACCACACAGGATAAATAGCTTATAGCCCCATTTATGCAGTTGTACAGGCAAGTATTGATTCATGCGATGACGAGCTTTCGTGGCACACCATTTTCGATAACATGCTCGTATCGTTTTTCATTATCTGATTGAGTAATGTTTCCTTCAGCGATAACGATGTCAACCACATATGACAGTGCTTCACTGCTTTATGTTTTTCAAAGTATGCCTCTAATGTTTCATCATTGATAGGCTTTTCTTCTTCAATCTCATCACCCTCATTATCGTCATTTCTTTCGAGTTCATCTTCACTACCAGAAGAAATATTGTCCACAAGATCGAATAGTTCTATAGATCGTTTCTATAGAACAATGGCATTTGCAATTAAATTTTATTTTATAACTATAAAATCTGAGCTTATTGATGTGTAAAGTGACTATAATCAGCACAATACGTATTTATCGTTGTAGATACATTTATGGGCAGTGATTCAAATATGAATCGCCTAAATTTATTTATGTAGTAACAATAAATATGATGAAATTCATGTCCAATCCTACGTGAACTAATACTATACATACTTATGCTCTTTGCTGAATTATTTAACTCGCTTTGCCTGAGAATATTCTCTGTGATATGTCAACAAAACAGGAGAAAATTGTGTATAGATAAATAACATACGTGGCATTCCTCGCCGACTGAATTCTAAGGTTAGAATCACAATGACACGCGCAAACCACATTATTAGTACAGAATATGTCCGATTCATCATGGAACGCTGCGAATTCATGGCTTGTACCGCTATATTACGTATTTATACACGAAATAATCTAATGATGCACATATGCATCGTTGCGCAGTGTAGAATTAATTAATTCGCGTCAAACGGTGAAAAACACACCCTCTCGTCAAATCCTCGGCATTATTTCGATACTTTTTCTTTCGTTTTTTCCTTCTCGCTGTAAACTCGGACGAACGAAAATATAGGTAAACGTTATTAGTGAGAAAGGAAAACGACAGGAACAGTTTGGTTGGAGGGAAGAGTTGAAAAGGGGGACGTGATCGAAGTAAAATTGCACTGTAATGTACAGAGCTAGCTGTTCCGGAAAAAAGTTTTCGATATCTTGTGTAGTTGAGCGGCACGAAGAGAGCGGCGAGCGAAGTAAGGAAGAACCAAAAGGAGAAAAAGGAGGAGGAAGAGGAGTAGGATGAACAGTATAAGAGGGCGAGTTGGAAGTGTACGAGGAAAACAGAAGGGAAGGGAAATAATAAGCTCGAGAAGCATTCCCGCAAGATCACCCGCACGCTGATTCGTCGAATATCTTTTCCCGATTAGTTTTACAAGTCTCTCTTGCTCTCGTTTTCTCTCTCCCTCTGGATCCCGCTTCTCGGGAAACCAGCAGCAACTACTCTAGGAAAAGTTTCGAGGAGCTTCGAATTTCGCCCGCGCTCGCGTGCCATTATGCATAATTTAGCCACGCTGTCGTGACGGTGAGAGAGAAAGATAGAGGGCGGTATGATAGGAAGAGAAAAGAGGCGAGAGGGTGGGCCACTGGACTCGGCGACGGGACGGGAGGTTTCTTCGGAAACTCGCTACGACGAGCTCCGTTGCTTCTGCCACTGAATAAGGGGGATGGCGTGTTCGCGGTGCTTTCCAATTTGTAGTAAACGATCCATGACCGAGCTTGGCTGCATGTCTGTATATATGTATACAAATACATATAGATGTACGCTATATGCGGCAAACGAGTCGAGAAGGGAGAAGGGAAAGATGACGATGAAGCGGAAGAAGAAGAATGGGACGATCCAAAGAGCGTTTGGCCTGGCGCGAGTACCTACGAGCGATCTGAGAAAACACGACAGGACGAAGAGAAAAAAATGTATACACCTTGAAAGAATAATGAAGAGGTAAATTTTAAATTGAATAATCGGCCGAGGTGACAATTTTTCCAAAATTTTACAACGAGCAAAAAATATAAAATGGAGTTGAATTGTCGTTGTCAGCCAAGGAGTCATTGATCGATCAATTTCGTTAGACGAAAATAAAATTAGTTTTCATCAAATATAAAGTTTTGTTAATATTTTTGATGATCAAATCGATAAGGAGAATGGTTGATTCTCCTAGGTTTAATATTTCGTGTTATAACGGCGTATGTAGAAAGGATCTTTATACGCCGAGCGTCGAGCGATAAGAGAGACGGACGACTTTCTCCGTTGGGTGCGTGCGGCTATGCGTGCTATGCAGTTCTGCACGCATCGAGATCAACGGGTAAAAGTCAGTCGGGCGAGATTGGATCTGTATCGAGAGAGTCCGATCGTAAACGGTACATGTTTAATGTACCGATCGCGAGATAGGAAAGTGAAAAGGCGCATTCGCCGATATGACAATTTAATGACTCCATTAAACACGCGCTATTTTTTCCCTCTCCTTTTGCATTATTTCGTCCATTCTCGTGATATCTTTTATGCCGCGGGTACCGATGACTTTTATTGTACGATTCCCGGAAGTGTCGTGGGGAATTCGAGCCGATGGCCCGTCGCCTAATGGTTAACTGTTATAGTTATCGCAACATAGAAATGCACGTAAAAACTCAACGATTCATTTTCTTTCCCGTTCGCGCACCAAAAGTTTTTACAAATTTCCTCGCGTCTCATAATGAGCCCATTTATTTTTATTCGAGATTTCAAAAACAAGAAATTAGATTGGTTATCCGTTCAATTTTCCCCCCCTCGGAATACTAAAAATATATCGAAGAAGAAAAAAAACGTATCATTTTTCCGCGACGGGCTGGTGATAATTGAGCTTGTGCCAAAAATTCGATCTATTATATATAGGTATACGTAGACGGTCGAATATATTGCGGCATAAAACAGTGCGAAAAACACACACACACGCACACACAGACAGAGAAAAAAAACGGGAGCCACCGATGAAATCGAAGATACGCGAGAGAACACTCGCGGGTTCGGTCTCTCGGCCCGTCGAGTCGTTAACCATGATTAACCCCGGAAAATTCGAATCTGGCGTGACCGTTCGCTGGTGCAAAACATGGCCAAAAGCTCGTTACCAGCGAACAAGCGACCCTACACACTCTCCCTATACGCGTATCCGCGGATCCCTCTGTGACTACGTTCGGGTATTTATTTGTCTCTGCGTGTCTATAGGTAACCACACACATACACACGTAGAAATGTTACAGAGAAGGTTCGTTTGGGATAGCCCGTGGTTCTCTCTCTCTCTCTCTCATTCTCGCTATGTACTCCAACAGTCCAGTTCCCGTGCCGGTCATCAAAAGTTACGAGAGCTTTTAGATTCCAGTCCCGCGTAAATGCGAAGTGTCTCTATCTATCTCTATCTCTATCTCCTTTCTCTCTCTCTCTCTCTCTCTCGCTCTTTCTCTTACTCTCACGGGCAATGCCTCTCTTCGCGTCTCATCGCATCCACCGGTAATTCCCATCGAAGCTATTATATTTTCCCCCGGGGGTTTAACTCGTGCCTATCGGGACAACGAACTTACTTGCCTTTCACGTAGTTTAAACTATAACTGTGCATGTATATATATATTCCTGCATATGTGTATATGGGTATGTGTGTGTGTGCATGGAGATATACATAATGCGAACGCGGTAAAGCCACGATTTTTAGCTTACCTCGGCACAAAAGTGTGAATAACGCGATCGACCGAAGAAACGAACAAACGACCTGTCATCTCTCTCTCTCTCTCTCTCTCTAATATATATATATATATATATATATATATATATAGTGGTGTGTGAGTGTGTGTAACTCTATTCCAGCGAAGCGTTCCTAGTCTTCGTCGCCATTCACGATCTCGCGGAGACGTCCTGAGTCATCGCATTTTTCATAATGCTGGCTATGTAGAGAGAGGGCAAGGCCGCGAGCTAAGCTGCCTTTTCTACGAAGGACGAACAGACCGCAGCGCGACGTCTTTCGAAAGCAAAGAAAAAAGTGAATAGCTGATATTTATCAATGGGGCATAAAGTAGGAAAGATATATGAAGGAATCGTGGGGTCATAGAAACGAACGAATTCCGGGGATTTTTGTCATCGTCGCCCTAGTTATCCCGACCAATGGATAACACGGGCTTGTCATGAATACGAGACTTTTAAAACTCGATATCACAAAAATCCTACGTTGACTTATGGAACTTTATTTTTTTGTAATCCGCTCTCTCTCTCTCTCTCGCTATCCTTCTCTCTCATTCTCTATGAAAATCTGCCCTTATCGAATGTTTCGATCGGAGATTCTTCTCGGACAATCGTACACCCCGGATAAAATAAAACAGAAACAACAAACGCATATCTATTTGCACATCGTTCGGAGATTGAAAATAAAAACGAGAAATTCGACGAGCCAGCGAGACAAAGTTGGAAATCTCGTTAAATCCGAGCCATCGAATAGACGCGATGCGTGACATCTGATAGCGGAGGGTCTGCTCCATCAGAATGCAATAAAGAACGGGATTGAAGGGGGTTTGAAAAAAAGATACGCGATGAAATCCGTTCAGTGATAGAAAAAAGGAAGAAATAAATACATAAAACGAGCGAAACAAAGGGAAAGAAAAACCAAAAAAAAACAAAACGGAAGAAGATAGAAAAAATGAGCAGATAGAGATCGAAAACGGTGAGGAGAGCCTCGGTGCTTGACCGGCCGTGGGGTTCGTGCGCGCAAATGGTACGTAGCCTGGAATATTCGCGATCGCACAGAGGATTCTGCTAGCGGCGTGTATCCGGCGAGGACGAGGGTTGAGAGATAGGAAAAACATGAAACTGGAAGGGAGGAGGGGTAGGAGGGGGGGGGGGGGGTGTAAAAAAGCGAAACGACAGTGACATAGATATGGCATTGAACATCGTCCTCGTTTAACTATATAGGTACGTGTGTGTAGAACCGACGAAAAGCGTGAAACTACGGTCTTCGTTCGTTCAATTGAATTTCACAGAGGTATTAAATTTTAATTAATCCCCCGAATACCGTGCGCGAATCGGGACGTTATCGAATCCTCGTAATCCAACTAGAACGTACGTGATTCGGGCTCGTTTGCCGTGTTATATCGTGCCATCCTCTCTCGTCCTCTCTCTTTCTCTTTCTCTCTTCCTCTCTCTCTCTCCCCCTCCCTCCCACCCTCTCTCACACAGACACTCTTGCTCCCTCCTGTCGTCCGTCCATGTTCTCATACCCCTTTTATCTCTGTAACTGTAGAGATCACCTCGCGCCTCCACCTTCGATTCTCTCATTTTATCTTCGATGTTTTACCGTCGAACTGTGTGCTGTACCATTGCGACGAAGGATAGATAGATAGGTAGAGAGAGAGAGAGAGAGAGAGAGAGAGAGAGAGAGAGAGAGAGATGATGATGATGATGATATTTTATTAAGCCCTAGCAAAGCTATGGGGCAATACAGTGATAGTAAATACGCGACTCCCGGAGATACGCAAATTGGTGAGTTTGCTATTCCGACAGCCGCACAAAGTACACAATTATTCAAACCCTATAAACTAAATAACCTATAAACTAAATAACCACAAAATCAAAAGAGTACAGATGAGATACAAGATATCCGCTGCCTTCATCGTAGCACCAAAACCGGAAATGCTCAATGCCGTAAACAAAAATAACAACTCAAACAACTCAAACTAAGGGTTACAATCAAGATCAAAAACTCAAAATACTCAAAATAAGAACTCAAAACTCAAAAAACTCCATCGCATACATAGTAGCACCGTAAACAATAATGCCAGTAACAATATCATACTGTAAACCATAAACTTACAAGTCCGTATAATGGAGTAGCATCGTAGCGGCAATATAATACAAAAGTGGAAAATGATAATAGCATAATAGCATACCCTGGTGTACTATACTACAATCGTAATACTAATAGTAATCAAGGACGACCGAGCTAGCGAGCGAGAGAGAGAGAGAGAGAGAGAGAGAGAGAAAGCGAGGGGGCGAAGCGAGACGGAAAGATAGCAGAATGCGACAGTTTGCCCCGTACGTACGCTCTGTCTTCCCTTTTGCCTCTAGAATTTCACCGCCTGGCTCCATCGTCTCTTGCTCCACTCGCTCGCTATCCTCTTATTTCATTCTCGCTTTAAAACGTTACGTATAGCCACGGAACCAACAGGCTATAGCGAAGACAAGAGTTCGCTTGCCGTTATCGTCGGCATTGTCGCGAACGAATTCCCAATCTCCCAGGACGGATATCGACTTTCTGGCTACGTGAACGGAAAGCCAGCACAAGAAGTGACAGTCGTGTACGATATTTATATATCTGCGTAGATTATACTTATTGTTAGTCATTTCAAACTCGTTTGACTTATTGACGTGGGTCCCTTCTTACATTCGATTGGCCAAATTCGACCAAATGGTCAAGATTGACCATTCGATGGGCCAAAAATTAATTGCGTTTCTAATATACCTACGGACGAGTCTAATGGCCATCTCGAGGTATAAAGAGGCACGAGGCATCGTTATTCGTGTAAAATGAACGCACGAACGATCAATTAATGAAATTATTCGACTTTATCGTCGTGACGTTGAATAAGGTGAGTATAAATTTAACAAAACTCTCGCGACATCGTTGACGAGCGTACTTGTCGGAACACAACACAATCTAACCCATTTCGATCGCTTAATTCGCACGAAAATTTGATACTGTTATGAAAATAATTATATCGGCAGATCTTTACTTTCGCGAAGGTCTATTATCCCATGTATTTACCGATAAAAGGAATTTTGTTATACAATAAACTAGTGGAATTCGTTGAGTCTCGTCTTTTCTGTGATAATTTCCAATATTTTTTGTGCAAATGCAGACGGCGGCATATTTGTAGTTAGTAATGTCGATGGCTACACGTTGGCATGTGGCAGCACTTGTCGGCCAGATAGCACAGCCGTACGGTACGTATATGTGGATATGCGTGTCTAGGTATAACCAGATTTGCATGCGTATGCATGTGAGATTCTTTCTGCATATCCCCGTATACTATTTTTGAAATTAGGTTGGCCAAAAAGTAATTATGATATAAAATGATAACCGCGTATGGCTCTTCGTTTGGAAGGAAAACACAATTATTTTTTGGCAATATATATATAGAAAAAGGGAGAGAGAGGGCGAGAGAGCAAGGGAGAGAGAGAGAGAAGGGCCCATCGACATTCCTGCCAGGAACAAGTTGAGCGCAACGGAAGAATTTACCGATTATACGGGTATTTTATCGAGGGAAGAAAGGAAGAGCCCTGGGACGAGGAGAGACCACTCCGAATATCTCTCAACATTCACTCTTCGCATTATTCATTCGCTGGAACTCGCGCGACCCACCGAGAAACGTTTCGGGGACCGTCACGTACTCCACTTTATAAGAGAAATTCGAATTTTCGCACATAAACTCACTTCGAATTTTCCAAATTCATTTCTCTATCGTTCATTCACGCGCATTCCGAATTTATCCGCATTATTTAAAAACAAAAAAAAAACGAAAAATACAGAAAAAATTGTAAGATATCCTTTTTATGACGGTTTTTCTCATCAACGCGAGGATGTCGCCTCTGGTTAAAAGGAAACTCGGCAGACTCCGTAGGGTCGAAAAGAAGACGAAAAAAATAATACGGAATAAGAAAACCCTGGACGAGCGGGTGAGAGGGAGCCACGTTTGAGCGTAACGAATCGTGCTTTCTACCGTCTTCTTCTTCTTTTTCTATTTGTTATCTGTTTTGAAGAAACGCGACGGCCTGGTCCCCGCGTTCTCGTTGTGCTGGAAAAAGCTTTCGGTTCGTTGCAGCCTCCAGCCGGGATGACGTCGAGGATTACGAGAGGGACAGAGAAAGAGAGAGCGAGAAAGAGAGCACGAAACACAGACAGAAAAAGGGGGACAGGCAGAGTGGGTAAAAGGACGAAAAGAGCCCGAAGCATCAGGATTATATTTTTCCACGCTTCGCTTTTTTTCGTTTACGTTTTATGTCACCTCTCGTATATCTCCCTCTTTTTTCCTTCATATTATTATTTTTATTATTATTATTATTATTATTATTATTATTATTATCAACATTATAACAGTTACATACGAACGGCAGATAACATTTCATTTAATGACAAAAGTTATGAAACGAGCGAACAAAACATGTCAAGTAACGTGACGAGAAATAAAGAAAAAAAAGTAACGAAGAAAAGCGAGAGATCGAGAACTGTGGTGGTCGCGGCAAACTCGAATATGTGAGAAGAAAACAGAAGGAAAACTGTCCGCGAGGCGAGTCATCAGCGATGCGAGGAAAACGAGGGGATGAGCGAGGCCGGGGTGTTATCCTTGTTTCCTTCGCTCGTTCATACAAGAAAGAAACAGCATCGTGGACGTCTCATCTCTTTGCTAATATTTCTCCAGAGGTGACCGCATAGTCGGGCTCAGCGTGGCACTCTGTGTACGTACACGAAGAAAAGAAATTGTGGAAGCGGATGGAAGCCAGATGAATGATAAAAACGAAAAAAAACGGGCGTATAACGGTATGAAAAGAAAGGAAGAGAAATAAAGAAAGAAATGCCGGCGGTTACG
Organism: Netelia inedita; assembly: GCA_964017225.1. Lineage (NCBI taxonomy): Eukaryota > Metazoa > Arthropoda > Insecta > Hymenoptera > Ichneumonidae > Netelia > Netelia inedita. Next base: position 11,586,758 of record OZ024921.1, read on the forward strand.
TCTCGCGAGTTTTATATCGAGCGAGAGTCAGCAGACGCACGAGATGAGATGGAAAGGGCTCTAGACGCAAAACACACGCCGACATTGTACACGACCCCGCGGTTATATGGCCCGCATTGGTTCGCGTGTGTGCAACCCCCGCGTCCGACTCCCTCCTCTTCTTATATTACCCCCGGGTGAACAAAAAAAAGTCTTTGACGGAGCAGTGACGGTGAAACGGGTTGTAAATACGAAAGCTACCTTACATAGATAAAGGTAAAAAGGAAGAAAGGGTTAGGACTCGTTGAGAAAAGCGTGAAAAGGGAGGAAAGTGGCATGGACGTTGTAATACGCGAAGTCGTGAGAAAGGGATTGAAAAGCGTGCGACGATGGAAAGAAAAATCGGGTAGTTATATAAGCTCGCGTAAGACAAGCAGTGGAGTCTACAGGAAAAAAAACGTCGCGAGGGAAAAAAAGACGAAAGCTTCAAGGTATATATCGTGTTGTTTATACGAGCACGAAACGAGATTTTTTTTACACTCGCTGATCAGAAAACGAGTTGGGGGGCACGGGGATACCTGACGGAGATAAAGGCACCGTGCTGAAAGGAGGGAAAGAGCGAGAAGAGGATAGTGCGAGTGAGCGCACGAGCGGGATTTCATGCGCTGCACGCCTGTCGCGGGGTGCTTTCGTCCGCTCGCGACACGATCCTACCCAACGAAATATCAACTTCAATCCCCTGTTATACGAGCTTTCACGCGACGACCCTCTGGTTTATACCGATATATAGGACTGTTATGTAGGTCTAACTGCTAACCGCAATGCCGCGAACCGAGGGCGGAGAATGAAAAAAAAACGGTCGAGCGAGTTGTTAAACGTAAAAAAAAAAGACGTGGACTGACACAGTTTTTATATGTAACATCGTTTGGATCGAACGGGATTCCCTACGTTCGTTGACTTTGAAAATATTTTGATTGGCTCTGAGATTCGACGGATTTGACTGTAACGGTTGTCAAATTTCCGATTGGGAGTTTGAGGGTAAATGTTTGCGATAAAAGAAGACGCAGGGTACTCAACGGGCATCGAGGAGTCGAACGGCGATTAAATCATCGGTGAACGGGGCGAGAGAAGAAAAGGCAATCGACGATAAAATGGCCCTCCGCGAACCACTCCCCTTTACTGATCGTACAATAGATTAAGGGTTGACACTGGTTCAATAGGCACGCATGCTTTCTTCGAATTAAGCCATCTTTCGTCGGTACGTCGAGTGTGGCTCGACCATCCTCTCTCATCCACTATAATCGTATAAATAACACGAGACTTCTACACCCTATCTGGCTTACGAGAAAGAGTCAACTCGTCGAGAGGAGCGATCTCGATGAGGAAAAGAAAAAAAAAAGATAGATAGATCGTTTCTGGTTGGAGCCTAAGAAAATCCACGGCTACATTGAGAGGGAAAGCGCGCCGTTTATGTGTGTATGTGTGTGTGTGTGTGTGATAGAGAGAGGGAGAGAGAGAGAGAGGATCTCGGGGTAAATCAATTTGGAAAAGACGAAGAGGATCCGTTAACCGCAGAACGCCCGGGACTGGATAAGGGTGAACGATAGGATTTAATAGCAAAGAGAAGGGATAAAGGGAAGGACCCCCATATCGGACGAGGGAGACTATACATTCCCTAGACTACTATCAATACCTCGACCGCATCTCGTATATACTACCCCAGTTTCCGTAAAGCAGCCCCTCTATAACTTTAAACCTCTCTCTCTCTCTCTCTCTCTCTCTCTCTCTCTCTCTCTCTTCCTCTTGCCCCCCCTCTCTCGTTCTCTTTCTATCTCTCATCCTCTCAATCTCTCTCTTTTTACGTCGGTATCATCCCTCTACCGACCGATCGTCTCTCTCAATGTAGAGGAAGGCACGATGATAATAAATTGATCTATCAAACGCAGGTTTACGCGAGGAATATTGGATAAAAATTATACATATATATAAACGGGGGGGGGGGGGGGGGTAGAAAGAGAGAGAGAGAGAGAGAGAGAGAGAGAGAGAGAGAGAGAGAGAGAGAGAGAGAGAGAGAGAGAGAGAGAGAGAGAGAGAGAGAGAGAGAGAGAGAGAGAGAGAGAAGGAAGAAGGCAGGGTTGTGGGAAAGAGAAGAGTATTAAATACTGCTGATATCAGCGTTTCGCGCGCAGTAAACTCTATGGATATTATGAAAAAATTACGGCAGAAGAGAGAGGAAAGGAAAAAAAAAGTTGAAATGATAATGTGTCCGATAATTCGTCCATTTCGTTGGGGAAGCACTGTCTTGAAAAAAAAAAGATCTTCCGGCTATGCAGCGGATTGGATTTGCCTATAACGCCGGAGGATGACAGAACGACCATTTTATACTAGCTGCGAGCTCCGCGAAATCGCTCGATTAACGAGAACGGAGAGTAGAAATATCGCGGTGAAAGGTGGGGGAGGGGGTAAGAGTCGTTTCGGCCGGTAAAGAGATAGAGGGAGAGCGATCAGGATGGTGGCAGAAGAGAAATAAGCTTTTCCACCACACGGACGCGAGTGTTGAACAGTTTCAAGCTCCCGCGGGGCTTTTCCATCTCCCTTTTCTCTCTCACTCACCCTTACTCGCTCCCTTATAGATAGCGTAGTCCGTTACTCGGGTGGCGTCAAGCAACCAGCGGCAAGAGCAGCGGCACAGTAATTAAATGATGCGAGAGATATAATTACGCGAGTTAAGATCAGGTAGGTGGGCCATTAATTTTTGCGAAACTCCCCACAGCGTGACACACCCCTGGGAGAGAAACAGAGAGAGAGAGAAAACGCGCCCTCTCTCCGAGAAAACGGAGTTTTACATACTTGTATATCTATATTCTCCTCTCGCGTTTCCTTCGCGACCAAAAGAGAGAGGGAGAGAGAGAGAGAAAAGTCGAGAGATGAGACGCCCCCTGGATCACGAACGTGAACGTATAGCGGCTAATGGAGGCTGCGCGGAGTCTCGAACGCCGCGCGTCTTGCACTTTCTTACCAAGCCAAGGGAGAAGTCGTGGTATGCCGTAGAAAAGCTCACCTCGCTAACGGGATAAGCAGAATTTATGCTCGTAATATCGAACCTCTGCTACCTCTTGCTCCTTCTCTCAAGCCGGTGAGTATGACACCCGAGTAGCTGGTGGGCGCTTCTATCGATTACGTACCGTAGCAATTCTCCGGGCTATGTATTGTGTCTGAACCTTTTATTTTCTTCCCTCATAATCGCCCACGAGCGAAACGGGGGATGAAATATTGAGTTATCTTTTTTTCCCGCTATCCCATTAAATTTCATTGGTTTAGAACGAAATTTAGATCAATTGCGGATGTTCGTTATCACGAGTGTAATGGTAGAAGAGAAAATCCACCCTTCAATCTCCGGAGGTTGATCGTGAACACCGCATACGTCGAATATTATTTATCAAAAGCTATTCCACTCATGAGTACTACGCACATTTACTCTTTCCTATCTTGTTGTCGTTCGAATAGCCTCTCTTTCTCTCTTACTTCTTGACTCGTCGACCTTAAGCCAACTAGGTACCATCGGCACTTGAACTATCGCGCGAACTCTAACCCGAGGGCTTTCAATCCGCGCATTGTACGCATCACAGCTGCTGAAGAGCAGAATCGCCAGAGTCGATTACTATAGACTATTCCACTTTGCAGACTTCGCGCACAAACTCAGTGACGCGCAAAGACATTGCCCACTTTCCCGATACGACGTTCCTCTTGGAACATGCGTTCACAGTTTAACGTTTCGAGGAAGACCCGGTGTATTAACCATGGAGCAAACACAAGGGAAAGGCTTCCGCCATTCAGGATATGAAGGACCGGCTCTGCTGGGCTTGCCTCGCGGCTTTCATCGAGTTTCACAAGACTCTTGGTAGGTACGAAGCGTTTGGTAAGTACAACGGTTATATAAGCTAGTAGACCATGTGAATGACCGAATAAACTGCAAGAACGTAAAATCTGTGGTAGTTCAACGAGACAAATAAATATCCATAAATGCGAAATTAATCAAATGGGCCGATCGATTCGTTTTATTTTCACGGAAAATAAATAATTTATCTACCATTCGGTTTAATTCATTCAATTGATTATACAAGGCTCCAATTCCCCCATTCTCCCCTACTCTGTCGTTAATCTCTCATTAATCTCAAAGTGCCGGTTCTGTTATTTCGCCTATCAATGATAATTCGTACAATCAAGTTTGTCCGATTGTGAGCACGTATCCGCAATGTTGTTCGAGAGTATTCTCGCCTTAACTCCGTTGCATCAGAGGAGTGAGTCTTTGCCCTCTCCGTACGGTAAACACCACTAAGCTCTATATTCTATGCTGCTTCAGGCGGGAAATTTGTATTGCGCATCGTTGGCGATGAACCCGTGAAGGAGGTTTCCGTAACATCTGGACGCGTGTTTCGTGGTAGGCAAAATCGTCAAGGGTAATTATTGACTCGACCGCCTTCCCTCGCTCTATTCCTCGTTCTCTCTCTCTCTCTCTCTCGTGAGAGACTCTCCGTTGCGTTAGCTCTCCTCGGACACTTGATATTCTCTGTCTCTACCGGTTGTGGCAACCCCTTGTGCATACAACGTAAAATCTACGTGTTTCGCAATCGGAACCGACCACACCTCCCCGCCCACACGCACAGCCCTTGCGCCGTGCAAACGTCCAAGATGACATAGGGCGGGAGAGGATCGGAGATTGTGTACCATCGCATGTGGAACGTACAGCCAATACGTATCGGCAAATCCTCAGTCCCCAACCGAGACTTGTCCACTGTTTGTACTGTCTGAGTTTACACGTTCCCGTGCCGTCCGAGTTTACACGACGTGAGCGAATGACGACGAGCAAATTATAGACGATAAGTGGTTCAATCCAATTGAAGCCTTACCTTATATCAATGCATAATCTATATACCCATGTGTGTACAACAAACCACTTGAAATTTCATGCCCCACTATAAACAATTTACAATAATGCGCGTCTCACGAATTATCGATAATTATTAATTGTCGACGGGGATGAATCGATCGGTCCTCCAACAAATTATCACACTCAGAACGAAGATATCGTTTACGAAGCTGTTCCTATAACGAGATAAAAAATGAACAGCGATGACTACGAGAGAACGTGAAAAAAACGAAGAGGATATCTCATTCGTGACATTTGAGAAATTGGATTTACCAAGGTCTCTCGAGATGTTACACTACTCGTTTCGAGAGTTGTTATGGCAAAGTACATACATACATATATACATCTATAATATAGTGCGAATTCAAGAAACGTATATTCATAATACATACGTTGGGCGTTATCTCGTCAGAATGAAATGGAAGAAAATGTGAGAAGAATCGAGGCATGCCTCTCGTTTGAACCTATTAGCTAATGGCTCGTACGAGCAAGGATGACATACGGCTTGTTATAAAATCATGATGACAGATGATATTACAAAAGTGATCTATCATGGTGTTATACGTGCGTCTGTACAAAGTGAGAATAACGACGATACGCCGGAGTTAGATAAAATGACTGACTGAGAGATAGAAATCCTTCATCCCTGTGCATCTCTCACTTCGATCTATAAGTAATCAGTTGGACGTGCATCCTAGATGGGAACGGACGAAGTATCCAGGCGAGCGAACCGGTATATAGTTATACGTGTGTATATCAATATATATAGAGATATTCGATGTCTGTTACATTTCAGGAGAGGATTCGCGATTTGATGTACCGGAGGTAAACGCGATAAATCACGGAAACACATCCGTCCATCTCGCGTCCAATACACAAACCGGGAACTCCACTTTATCGATATATATATATATATATATATATATGTATGTATGTATGTATGTATAGCCGAACCGCGAACCGAAGCTTCGCGAACACCGATCAGACATTATCCGAGACGGGAAAAAAAGAGTCTAAAAGACAAACGATGACGAAGTGTGTTGGAATTTTTATTTTTTAGTTTCAGTCGTTTTTGAAAAAATTTCAAAATTCTATCGATCAAACCTCGGGTACGCGCGAGAGTGCGTGGGTCAATGTGTCCGAGATTTTTTTGTCGCTACATATCACTCCTGGGGTTCTTTTTTTCTCGGTCGAAACTCCGGAGAATTATGGGAAAAAGGGAGGGTGAGCGGGTGAGCGTGGGACAGAGTGTGTCGCTGGTTATACCCGAGGGAGAGAGTGAGAAAGGGTGAGGGAAAGAGAGCTGCCAGTCGCGAAACGCGAATCGAATTTCGTAAAAGTACCCCCGTCGCGCAAAAGGTCGTTGGGTCGACTGGTAATGAAACCGGGCACTCTAGGTTGCCGAGAACATGCTCTGTATACGAAAAGAGTATGGGTACGTACCGAGAGAGAAAGCAAGAGGGAGGGGGTGGAAAACGAGAGAAGGCGTGTTATGGGAGGGCACGCGAGCGAGTGAACGGCAAGAAGAGAGTGGAAACGATCCAGATTGATCCAACGATTTCCGATAACGCGATTACCTGCTCGGTAAAGAATGGCAGAGCGAGCGAGCCATACAGAAAGGGGGTTGGGGGAAGGCAGAAAGGCGGAGGGGGGTGGAAGCGGGCATGAGGAAGAGAGTTATTCGGCGCGATAGCTCATCGCGAATTGCCATCGCGCCGATCGTTGGAGACCAGCAGTTAGAGATACACTATATATCCTATCCTACTCTCTCTCTCTCTCTCTCTCTCTCTCTCTCTCTCTCTCTCTCTCTCTCTCTCTCTTTATATATATATAGGGTGTGTACGCGGTATTCCTGGTGCAAGAGGCGTGCAAGCTCGGCTCGTTCACTCTCGCTAGATAAAGGTTTCTCTCGCCACACAGTATATATCCCCTCGATCCACGGACTCGAAAGTAATGAACGCTCGTTCCAAAGGCGTGGCTCCCGCACGATTCACGATTCGTAATAACCGTAAGATAAAATGCGATCCAGCTACGGGACGCCGCGACACTGATTTTCTCTTTACCGCGAAGAAGGCATAAAGGAAGAACGAGAAAAATAAAATGTAACGAAAGAATAAGAAAAATCCGTGACATCGGGTCGAACGATGCAAAAATGTTGTTTTTGAAAATTCTTATATAATCGATAATACAAAAATGATTACGATAGTTTTGGGAAAGAATCGACTCGCGCTGTGCGTGCCTTGAAAAGTAATCATACAAATATCGAGATCAATTTTTTTTAATAACCTCTCGCGTCGATTTATGTTTCCCGTCTATTTTATTATAATCCAATATCGAGAGACACTATGTATAGAAATATGTGTTTATAACGCGACAAACTTAGTGACGCGCAATCGATGCGGAACCTCGATGTTATATGCCGATATGCGAGCCCGTTTCATTTATACATATATGTGTACACCTATAGATTATAAAGCAACTAGATAGACCGATAACCCATGCCATCATAAATATATATATGTAAGTATAATGTATGCGTGCGCCATTATCCATACGCTGTTTCCTCGATCGATGAGCTTATTCAGATATTAATGGATATTATATCGCGAATAATTAATCGTCGTAATTGTACACGAAACCTCATTTATCGCTCGGTCCGTCAATCTTTTTTTCACGACGACCTGAGATACTTGCAAAATGTCGATCGAACCGTAGTCATTTTTGGAACAGTGTATGGGGTCGATACGTGATTCGATATAGGATCGGTATAGGACAACGTGTTTCGTGTATGCGTGACAATTATTGTAATAACTAGGGAATGGTGCATGAACGCGGTAACGATTGTCATCCTCTATTGAATAGATATATACGTATTATACGGGATAATCCTGGACCACGCGTAGAAGTACATATTTTGGTCGAAGCGAGCCTATCCATAAGAACGCATGTTCATATAGACACACGTACCTATATATTTATATATAGGCAATATCTTCCATTTCCCTTCCATGCCTAAAATGTTCTATTTCATGTACGCGTATAGCTGCGTACTCCATGACACGTGTTCGAAGATACAAATGTAAATATATATATATATATGAACGCATATATGCGCAAATGGTTGGTACGTATGTAGTTACGTAGCCCGGCACTATCGGTTAACTACACGCTTCACCGTGGTACGTACATATCGTCGGATTTGTACGTACGAACGTTGGAGTGCGCGTTCTACACGCTACACCATGGCCAATGTACAAATACCGATACCGTCGCGAACGTTACGAGACACTCCCTCCCCCTCACTCATTCTCTCTCTCTCTCTCTCTCTCTCTCTCTCCCTCTGTCTCACTGACCGATCGAATTACGCGATTACGCTCACGTATACATACCGATGTGTACCCTCTTCCTCCAGCTTCTCTCTGTCTCTATCTATCTCTCTCTCTCTCTGGACCACGATGCAGCAATATACCACTGTCGTTCCAGAGAGAGAGAGAAGGCAAGCTCGCGGCGTGTCTCTCACGCCAACGTACCTTTGCTATCGATGCGATCGAACGTGTCCGAAGACCCGGATGATATCGGACACCGGTACTAATAGCTCCGGCTAACAATTAATCCCGCACGTGGTGCAACACCCCTTCCTCCTCGTATAAATTCAATTTCCTATCTAGTTGGAACGACGCGTATCCTATAAATATGTATAAATATACAAATTTTTCATACATTCGTGTATTTGGGACGTATGCTCGTATGAAAAATGGTCAGATTAAAAAATATAACGTAATATTATATATCGATCGTTGTTTTGTTTTTAATTAACACGTTAATCATCACGACTGTTTTGTTTACATCTCCGTTTAACCCGTGATATCCAAGGAGACTTGAACGAAATAAACTACATCGAAAGTATAGTATCGGCCATCGGTGACCGATTTGGCTCGTTAGCTTGTTAATGCGCTGGAGTATCTCATTCAGGGAGTGCGTAACATCCAGGAGAGAAAGTTCATAATGTCATGCGTAGAAGTAATATCTCTCGACGACGACTTTCCAGCTATATCTTGGATAATGAAGCTGTAGTGCACTCTGTACTTTCCGATAGTTGCACAGAGTATCGAACTGCAGTTATCTCGACGTATAGATATATTATTACATATACACATACACATATATATATATATATAGAGAGAGAGAGAGAGAGACAGATTGTATATTAGCGAGAGGTAAAAGGATAGAATTGAACGACTCGACCTCGCCATTGACACATCGCCCGCGAATTCTCACACTCGATCGTCCGGGAAGAAAAGAAAGCATATTACCCCCATATACGTGTAGAGCGTGCCGTATGTAGAAGGAAGAAAAAAAATGAGAAGACGAGGGTATAGAGAGAGGCGAGAAAATCGAGAGCTCTCTGCACCAAAGAGGCACTACTGTCGACTCTCGGTCGCCGAACCGGCCAATTCTCTCGTATATAAGTACCTACATATATAATATAGCACGTATATGTACTGTTTCCGGTCAACCCCCTTTCTCCCGGCAAGACTCGCCTCGAACCCGAGACCGGCGACGACGAATAGCTCCAATTATATCCCCGTTCAACCTCCTCCAAATCCTCCCCAATTTTATCCACCGTAATCCGTATGTAGGTAAGAGGACGCAGGTATATAGACCTACTGTATGGGAATTCTATATAGCCGACTCTTCTATCTATAATACACACATACGTACTTCGAATCCGGATATAAGTGGTCATATCTACCCTCGCCAACCTCGATTTTCAGCTATATCCCAGCGTATGTAATAACGGGAACGTACATTTTACAATATAGACGATATATATGTGTTTGTGTGTGTGTGTGTATTTAACTCTATGCAACTATTATCTATATAGATCGTTGGAAGTAATTATAGTTGGCGCAACTTTGCTGCGACTCTTTTTGTTTAATTCCGATCGGTAATAACTAGTAAGTAAAGTGGAAAAAAAAAATTACCATTGTCTATGTGGATAGATGAAAAAATAGGCGCCGTACTTATTTCCATTCGCGGTTTCGAAAAGTCATATAGCTATGAACGATAAATTCCAACGAAATGAAAAAAAAAGAAATAATAACAAAAAGAAATTACGCACGCGCACGTACGTTCGTTCGCTACGATTGCGGAAGTGACAATAGAGTTACACGGTGTGCTGCAGTGATGTAAATAATAATCGATGCTTTTTTTTTAATAAATCGATATATTCACCGTCGCTTTTCCGTTCATGCGGGTAAACGAGTCCCTTCGTATCACCCATTGTAAATATTCGCCCGTTACCTCGGGAAACACGCCACGCATTCGTTATTAAATCTGTACCGAACCGCATATTCGCATACATTGACATATAGACGTATAAACGTGGACGCGTATGTTGTGATTATTGTTGGAACGGTGACGTATAACTAATAATCCCGGCCAACGGTAAAATCAACAAACGTTTGACTGATCGATGGTCCTATTTATTAATAGGCGTGATTGAGGAAATATATCCGGCCAAACACAAAATATTCGTGTGTTCTCATTTTATCACTGACCACTATATACAATACAACCTAATAATAATTCCCGGAAGAAATCCAATTTATACAACAAAAGTTAATTAAGCGTAAGGATGAATAAATAAAATTATTAAGAATTAAATGAATAAAGGAATTAAATGTAAAATAAATAAATAAAATATAAATAAGCGATCGAATTATTTTCACGCGTCTTTGGTATCGATAAATTGTTACGTCACCCCCCCTCCGACAATTTAGATTTTGTTCGTGTTTCGTGAATCTCTCACGCCCTTTCGTTTATATCGAATCGTATCTACCCCCGACAATTGTATAGAACAGTATCTTCGCTCCAACCTTGTCTACCCGTTGTGTCTGTTTCAATTTAGGATTTTTCTACTCCGCGGTGACTCTCGGCCGTTCTCTCGTATATTATTCATCCTTGTGGAAGGGAGAAACGGAGGGAACCGGTCTAGCCCGTGAGAGTTCAAAGCAGAGCAGTGTGCATAACGGTACGAATCGCATATCGCTGTACTGCACTCACCGTGGATGTAATAATGTATAATACCACGGCGTTGAGAGAGACGGACAGAGAGAGAAAGAGAGAGAGGGAGAGAGACTAATACAAGGACGAAGAGTAAATTCCGCCGTGGCCTGGTTTTCGTTGCTCACGTGATTTTTTTCTTTTCTTTCATTTCCTTTTTTCCCTTACTCGTTGCTCGCAACGTCAAGTCTCCATCGTGTTGGCTCGACGCGTTGGAAATCCAGTCGTAACGATTCTACTTTATCGAACTTTGAATATTTTAGGCCTTTTTGTAGATTTATCTTTTCTTTTTCTTCTTTCGAGGATCAAATCTACATGTTTATTTATATTTATTTATATATATTATACAAATACGGGAGTATAAGTTCATATATTTATATACCGCGGTCTCGTTCGACACACATGTAGACCAGATGGAACCGACGGCATTTGCGGGCCAACCGAAGCGTTCAACCGCCCGGCCGGACTTGGGAGATTTATAGAACCGGCTTGAGCGAGACGGTGCACGAACCTCGCGAATATATATATATATATACGTACATGTGTTTATACATACATATATATATATACATGTAAATACATAGCGCATAACGCAATTTTGCTCGATGCACTAATGTTGCTGCAGTTGGCGCATATATCGTGTCTCCGGTTATTATTATAAGATTCCGTGACTTTTCGCATAAAACACACGGGGTAATTGCCCCAAACACGGTATAATACACATTGCGGATAATACGAGAAGTATACCCGGCTCGAATTCGCGACGGAGATCGTTATTTCCAGTTTGAAAAACAAAATAAGAAGAAAAGTAAAAACCAATTAGCAAAACGATCGAAACGATACAATTAGGTCGTAATTATTTCGAGAATAATGTTTTATTTTACTCGTGTGTTTTAAACGATACATGGAAACTCGAGTACGAACATTCGTAAATATCGTGGTATATGTTTCATATCCGGGAGCGAATGAACCACGATGAGAACATCGAACGATGGAAAAAATTGCGCTGGTCTCTTTTCCTCCTATGTCTCTCTCGCTCTCGCGCGTACGACGATTTTTTTTTGTTCTCGTTCCTGGTTTCTCAAAAACCGGTATCGGGTCGAGGTTGAAGCCCGCGAGTGTTCGCAAATAACGTACGAGAGAAACGAAAATAAAAGCTATAAACGACGGAGAATGCTAAAACGACAAAAAAAAAAGAAGAAAAAAAAAAGAATGAAAAGAGAAGAATCTTTGCGGTGGTCCACACCGAGTTCTTTCTTGCTTCTCCGAATTTCTTTCTGGAATCCAATATACGCAGCCCGACTCTTTCCTTCCCTCACTCTCCACCAGCCCTTTCGTAAACGAATATACTAGTTTCTTTTTTTGTTCACCAACCGTCCGAACAGAAAATTAACGCTATTGCCCGTACGGTTAAAATAATTGTTGCGATGCTAAATCAGATTTTGAGGGAAAATGATTTTTTCCCCTTCAAATATTAATTTTTGTCATTACTCGAGTATAAAAATTAAAAAATACTCGATTTATAATTAATTTCATCAATATTTCGAATCACGACTGTCGACGTTTTAGTTCTTATACAGAAATAAAAAAATAAATACATATATAAAAAAACGTGAAAGTTCGTGCACGATAATTTTATTTGTTTCTCGTGCAACTGCGGACATAAGTTTCCAGGCATATTGGCCTTTCGTGCCATATTATTATATCGCGCGGAGAGTCTTCGAGAGCCAACAGCGATACGAAAGCTTCCATTTACCATTATGTACACGTCCGTATTCGGATATAATCCATGATCATACTGCGCGGTGCGGCGCGGCAATGCACCACGGGAATAATAGTTCCTCGTGATCGAGGTCCTGGTATGCACACATACGATACACGATAGCCTTCTCTCTCTCTCTCTCTCGCCTATTTAGGTGTACGTTCTCCAATCGAGCAGCCAGGGGGAAAGGCAAAGCAAGGGAAAATTGCACACTCCCGACCATCGGTTCGTTTCCTCACCTAGAGCAACCTCGACGTCTGGGTATGTGTGCTCGTCTATTACACATACGAGAAAATTTTCGACCACTCTCTCTCTCTCTCTCTCTCTCCCTCTCTCTCGATACAATTCACGACCGATAGCGAGAAATCGCGGTTGGTTGTCGCGGCTCGACAATACAGAAAGTCCCGGGTTCGAAATAGCCGCAGTTACATATCTATATACGAGTGTTCTTGCTCGTTCATACACCATACTCGGCTCGTTTCATCTATGAAAAGAGCCTCATATACATATATTTTTTTTTTTATTTTGCAAAAGCGAGAAATGCACATGTGACGCGTAGTTGCGTTAAGCGCTTTGCCAGGAAAATATATGGGACACGTCTGTGGATCGGTTCGTGCCATAGCCACGATCGCCTATTCATCGAGAGGGAATAGGGAAGGGGGAATGAATTTTCGTACAAAAAGGCCAGGAGATCTATCTTATCGTTATCCGCTTGGTACACGTACGTGCATTATGGAATAGCGTATAATGTAGCGTGTAAGCCAAGAGTCGTGGCAGTGTGAAAAAGGATCTTGCCTACCGATATTTCGGCTCATGAATTCGATCCGACGGGGGTGTGGGGAATCCGATCGTAAACGCTGCCGGGCTCGCGTGCAAAAGCCGATCGAGAGAGAGAGAGAGAATGAGAAAGGGTGCAAGAGAGAGAGAGAGAGAGACAGAGAGAGCGAGGACCAAAGACCTCTAAATTATAAGCGATCTTCGAAACGGGACGAGAATTAGGATACGCCGAAGCCGTTCGATCGATGAAATTTATTATTCACCTATGTAGGTATACACGCGTAGGTATGTGTGAGGGAGCAATTGAACACTCGGGTACCTAGTGCAATACGGGAATGTGTACAACGGCTCTGCACGGCTTATTATCCACGCGTCCCGTAGGCCGATTCATTTTGAAGTGCGTGCACGTGCGACATGACCCACCTTCACCCTCCTGTACCCTCACCATCTCTCTTGCTCTCGATCTCGCTACTATTATAACACACACAGAGACCGATACACACTCGAAGAGAGGGCCCATTCCCTCGCGAGAGAGAGAATATACCTATAAAAGCACCTCGTTTGGACTCTCGTCACGTATGGATGCATTTAAAAGCCGTCGTTGCCGCTTACCAGAAAGACCTCTCCGATGCCTCGCGTACACACGTTCTATCGTCTATATATATATATATATATATATATATATATATATCTATATATATATATAGGTATGTGGTACGTATCGCGCAACATAATATATATTTTAAGTCGAATTGCCGAGTATCGGGAACCCTCGAAATGCACGAACCAGAACGAGAAAATCATCGAAATTCAAATCGAAATTTGTCGACCAACTCCGAAGTGCTAATTTATCAATGATGTTTCAACGATAATTCAACGCTATCGATTTTGTACGTACAAATGTAGTTGCATTTAACGAGTTTGCACGTCGAGCCGGTGGTAACGTTGTACTGGAACGAGTTCGGCCGTTTCATGAAAAAGGCTTGAATGTCGAAAATATAAGTGAATCAAGTGGAGGCTTGAATAAAGTATTATTTGTTCTATCGCGTAAAGAGAGAGGGAGAGTCGGACGCGCGTTTTCCGATTTTTGTTTGTTTCTATTTTTTTATATTTATTTTTTATTCTAGCGATACCTCAATCGATGCCGATTCATCATCGATAAAACGAAATTTAAACGAATTTAAACGTTATGTTTTTTTCGTTTTTTGCGCGAATAAATTTGAAGCGACAGTAACGTATTACACTCGCTATAACGCGAGCATGTCGAGGCAAAAAACAACAACAAAAATTTGTCGAAATCAGCGCGCGTAAAATTTTTCAAGCGACTAGCGACGGACACAAAAACAAAACTGTCTCACTGTAGTCAAGCTCGTATAGTGGCCGCGTCTCGCGTCGCGCACAGGTGCCTGAAACAGATTTTTTTTTTCACTGGTGAACACGACAGTCTCGGCTGTCTAAATTTTTAAAAAGCTCCGCGTCACTAACAATGTTTCCGCGCTACAGTCCGATGTCACCTATAACTCCGAATCGGTTCGGACCTACCTCGTACGCTAGTGAGTTTCATTGCCCCGACTCCGTAGCGCCGTTCAACATTTTTCACACAACACTGACACAACGCGTATACATATATATTTTTACGTTTAAAATAGCGACAAATAAGCCTAAAAAACACTTTGTCGAGGGATATTCGTCCATATTTTTCAGCTTTTTGTTACAGTGAAGTAATTATAATCGTGAAAGATTTTATCCATACGAAATACGTATATTGCCATTCGTCCTATTTTATTATTATTATTATTTTGTCTTTAATGTTTTTGTTTCTTCATTACTTTTATATTCCCTTTTATATATATTTATTAACAAATATCTGAAATTTTGAAAAATAAAATACGAATTACGATATACGTCGTTCCGTAAAGAAACCACCAGCGAATTCAGTCTAGATACCTCAAGGTACCAAAGTTGAAGCACTGCTACGGTCAGCAAATTAGTGCATACGGAAGAGAACGTCTGTAACGCTAAAACTACAATGGCCTTCCGGTACTATCATAATATTATTATTTGATAATATTATGAAGCAATAATAATAATAATAATAATCACCGAGAACTATACGTTGCACAATTATAGCGAACGAAAGTTCCCGGTAAATTTCCAGTCGCGATTATAACGCATCATCCCTTTGCGTTTCACGATCACCTTCACTGTGTGTGTGTGTGTGTTTGTGTGTGTGTGTGTGTGTGTCTCTCTCTCTCTCTCTCTCTAACTCGCATGAATTAGTTCTCTCTCTCTATCTCCCTCTCACCCCTTTCTCGGTTCGCTCAGTTTACCCGTGGCTAGTTTGCTAGCAGTTGCGAACGTAATATATCAGCGCCATAGGGCACACGGCTAAAACGTGAACGTTGCGTTGCTATATACGTCGCTTTACCAACTTCGGCGGATGGAGAAATGGACAGCGCTTTTCGTCGAACAACCCCCGCAAGGCGTGCGCGTCTCTCACACCAATGCGATATATACGCATAATATCGTTTCTCATGAACGTGACAAAGACCCCTGACGTGACACACACTCGCGCAGATTCGCGACGACCAAATGAATAACGAAGAAAAAAAATTGAAATATTTTCCGTTAACGTTACGACTCATTTTGATATGAATTGTGTTCACCTTACGAACAATTTCATAATACAGAATCATAATTCTTTATTATTCCAGAAAATAAAGGGAGAGAGAGTGAGAGAGAGCAGAATGTCAAAGGGGATGGAAAAATCGATCGATGAACGGTCAACGATATAAACTTCAGGTATATATATCTACCTATATATATACCAACGTCATCGTCGAATGTTTTGACAATGATCGCTGTTAGCGATATATACAATATATACCTATGCGTATATTAAACGAGCCGGTTAAGCCCGGAACTATCTGCTTGGGTTCAACCTATACCTGTATTGTAAATATCTAATAGATTGGATCAACATATAAACAGAACGGAGGCCGTAACGATATACGGCACTCACCCGTATGCCGTAGTGGAGGAACAGCAACGAGAGCCCGGAATATATGTTACAAAGGGATGTGTATGATGCCGTATTAGTTTCTACAACGTACATAAACATCCAAGTATATATATTCTCGTGAATAGCTATATATATAGATATATAGATAGATACAGTTCAACGTCAGTCTCAGGGTGAGGTTATGGATGAGCCTAGATGCTCTCGCTGCGTTGATGTACCAATATTACGCGTTCGAACGACCCAACCGATAATGGCCTTGTTACCACGATGTGATCACCTCGTAGACAGAGAGAGGGGGGGAGAGAGAGAGAGAGAGAGAAGGTGCATACGATCGAGCTGATCGGTCCCTCCTTTTCCATTCGAACAGTTAATCCACCCTGCCATTCCCAAAGCGTTTGACAAACGAGCCTCGAGACCCCAAAATCGAACAAACAACTCTCGAGTGTCTATATGCATATCGACGTCCGAGTAAAACTTTGTCGATTTGTGTTATGAAAATTACAATGTTTCGATTATTGCAAAATCTTCTTCGTAAAAACAAGTTTGGAATTTTGGAATTTTTAAGTTATCGAATGGAATAATTGCTGCTGGTATAAACTGGGGGATGAATTCAGGAATTCTTTTCTGCATAAGGGTGTAAAGGTTTTTTTAGCTTTCTCTGTTGTTATCTTATGGTTATTAATAAAATATTTTTTTGGTTTCTCTCAGTTCTCGGCCCTCGTAATATTTATCGCGTCTGTCGTTCTTCAACCCGTACGTTGGATGGATGCTTCGAAATGGACTAGGGTTGGAAACGAATTCGACTCCGAATTCGAGCAAAATACCGTGAGCAAAATACCGTAACGGTGGAACAAACGCAGAGACATATACGTACTCGACAATATCTCTTTTGTTCTCGTTTTCTCTCTCCATCTCTCTCACTCGCTCGCTTACTCACTCACTCCATCTCTCTCGCTCTCTCGTTGCTCCGGGCACAAACCGCAAACCGTACCGATCGTGGTTTTCTGTACTGAGTGCTGAGGTCTTGCAACGTTTTATTGTTCCCAGCCAGCGTATGTACAAACGCTAGTTCTCTTCTCTCTCATTCCGAGGTTGGCTCAATCCGAGTGTAAATTTTGGCTGGACCCAGAGATTGATTGATTGATTCTTTATTTATGCTTTGGTTATACCTTGAAACACTGAAAATGAAATAATGAAAACTCTGCAATCAGTAACGGTAGATAGGTAACTATATAACAATTTGACACATTGTGAGAGGCAGAACATACAATAAATATAATGTTTACATAGATAATAATAATAATAATAATTAAGGGATCAAATAAGGGGTGTGTTACGTGGAATTCGCTGGTCTAGCATTACTTCAAAAAATGTCAGACACCAGTGTTTCGATTGAATTCAACCAACCCGAAACCGAGTACCTACCGTCGATAATCGCGTGTAGAATTGGCTCGATTCTTTCCGAATCGATTTCTGTTTGCATGTTTGCGCACTTGACTTTCTGGCACGTTAACTTTTGCCACAGCACCAAAGGCGTCAAGTGCCCCGGGTGCAACACACTGCAACTCGTCTACAGGGTTTCTAATTTGTTATGTAATTAAAACGACGTAGCGGCGCGAGCGCCGGAATGAGGGACGGGGGGAGGGGCAGGGGGAAGAGTGCTTCGCTGCTATTTCAAACTCAGACTATACACAAACGTGTTTGCCGACTGGTAAGTTCTTAAACGGAAGACAGAGAAAGAGGATTCCAACGATTCTCTTCCATCGTTGCTATATATGTATATGCAGGCTGTGTCGAAAATTCTCGACTACGCGGATGAGAGAACCCGTGGAACTACAGCGAGACATTAGGGCGGGAAGGGTGGTTACCAAGGCGAAGAGAGGTCCGAGCTGGATAACGCCCAAACGACCAAATCTCCTGCCAGCAACTACTGCTACGAGTAGTTTATGTAATTCGAGTGTAGATTAGCCGAGTAAAATTCTCTCACTCACTCTCTCTCTCTCTCTCTCCTTCGCCGACTATCTCTCCCACCAGCACGATAAGTGACGCGAAAAAATGAGATATAAAAGAGGCCAGAGGGAATTTTATGTCCCATGGAGACCCGCAGGCCACGAATGATAAATCCCTCTACCTGGCTTCAACCCCCTTGCGTGCGATGTTAATTAAAATACACATTATCAGAGCTTTTGTATCCACGCCATTTTCATCTCCCGTTGCGCTTTTCAGCCCGCGGAATCATTGAAATATCCGTTGTTGTTTGATTAATTTTATTACGTACACAACAAAATATTTAAAAATCAAATAAAACCACATAGATCTTCGTTCGCTCTCTCCAAGCTATCCTGTAAAAATCTCTTTTTGTACGCGCATCGGTAGACCATTTCATGCTCACCAACTTCTCGTCTTTTATTAATATTATTAATTTAACTAATTGAACGTAATATAATCCGTAATTTAAATAAATCTTCGAAATAATATTTGCGCACAATTTCGCTTATTCAACGAAATGGAAAATTTCAGGAGGTTTTGGTGAGGTTTGCGTCGCTGTATTGTTATAACGCTCGTGAGATTAATAGAAAGCGAGTGACATCTTCTATACTATGCGCGTCAGTCAGACGTCTAATTAGAGTAAATCGTTGCAGTGCATGCACGGAATTAGTATGACTGCCCGTGCAATAGTGACGAACGGAACAAGAGAGTGTGAGAGTGAGAGAGTGAGAGAGAGAGAAAGCGAGAGTGGGGAGGGGTGCCGTGTTACCCTCTAGCCTCTTCATAAGCTTCTCTCTCCGTCTGGTGAAGTGGTGTGCGTCACTGCCTGGTACTTAAACCGCTCCCTGTGCCTGAACTTGGCTCATATATATATATATATCTAATACAGACGTATATAAATGTATATGTACTAACCAAATGGTGTGTGTACGTATATAGGTATCTAATACACGTATGTACTTCCCAAGCACTCTGGAGCAATGTAATAAATCCTAGTGTATGGAACATATAGCCGGAATTTCATCCACTCGGTGATATCTCTGGCTCTTCTCGCTTACATTTATACCCCTCTCTCTCTCGCTCTCTCACTCTCACTCTCTCTCTCTCTCTCTCTCTCCCTCTCTCTCTCTCTCTCTCTCTCTCTCTCGCTCTCTCTGGAAGCCTGTACTCACGCATATACGCATCTATATGTATGTATATATGTTAATTACTCCGGGCGCCAAGCCATGCTTCGTGTGTGACGTCAGGCAAGCCAAGAAATTTTACACGGATTTTGCAGCACCGTAACCGCTTGGCGGCGAGAATTTCAGTCAGTTGCAACGTGTAGTCGGGGTGGTAACGCGCAACGAGGGGTGGTTTTCGAGATTGTGGAATTCGTCATATTGCCCGTAGAACGGAAGGCGCGGAGACTAATCGACGTCGGTGTCAAAGATTCATGGAGCTAATTCCGTTGTCTCTTCTTACCGAGTGGAATGAGAGGCACAGTGGGAAGAGATGGCGGAGAAGCCGACAAATGGAAATATTGACTCTGGCGGATATGGATGGGCTCGAATTAACCGAGGAAATGCAAACTCTCGAATCATAAACGGGATTACCGAAACAGCGAGCAACGATACGGTAAAAGCTGCGATACGTGCGAAGGGTAATATGGATTTTCGTAGCACGTGTAAACAGTCGAGGGTGCGGGGCTTGTTAACTAAAAAAGTTATGAAACAATCGCACCCGAGCGAGAATTTTACTGATTACTCGCGAAAATGTGGCTGGATTCAAATTATTTAGGGGAAAAAATAGCCGTCGTAGCAATTTGCCAAAAAATTACAAGGTAATATGGTGAAAAGTTTGGACGTTTATAATAAGGTGTCACGCGGAGGTCACGACGCCGTTCACGCGACAATGTTTACCACGGGGTAGAAAATGTCGTGGTGTGCGCGCCATATTCACCGATAATCTGTTTTATTTTGTCCTTGTAATTACGACAAAACCCTTCGCACCCACTAATGATATTTCCATCTCATTTCCATCAATTAAATTCCGTTTCATCAAATGACGTTTTTCAGCTCGAGTAAAAGTTTTCTTGTTAATAAGATCGCGGGCGTTACACCGTCGAGACGCATTAACGCGATTTTATATTCGGTACCCAGTTATAGCACAAATGACGATATCGATATACAGGGTAAATGGAGAAGTACGGCGGAGGTATTTTTTTTCTCCGATAAAAGGGAGCTTCGTCTCGATGGGAGGGTAGACACTTTCGAACTTTACGTATTTTACAGATGCAAGAATGTGAATTGAACAAGAGAAGAAGGGTGAAAAGAAGAAGAAGAAGAAGAAGAAGAAGAAGATACCAAGAGGCGTGAAATATAACGCGGGGGTGTGAAGAGGTATACGCGGGTAATGTTCACGCTACTCGGCTTCTGGTCTTTCGAGCAGGACAGTTCGAAGTAAAATCAGATCATAAACTTTTTCATAAGTTTAATCGAGTCTCTGCCTCCGGCAACACCACGGCAGTAAAGAGCGAAGGTTTCGTGAGTTGCCGCCTCCTTTTTCTTCTTCTCCTTCTTCTTCTTCTTCTTCTTCTTCTTTTTCTTCTTCTTCTTCTTCTCCTTCTGCTTCTTCTTCCTCTTCTTCTTCTTCTTCTTCTTCTTCTTCTTCCTTCTCTACTTTCTCTTCTTCTTTTTATTAGTCGGTAGTTGCGCACTTGACACGCAACGAACTGCAACTTGACGATTAACCAGTCAAAGATATATCAAAGATATATCTATAGACATAAATGTATAACGAGAGGCCCTGTCATACCGCGTTCTAGTTCTTAAAAGTGGTTTAACGACGGCCGTTGGAAGGTCGTCGGAGCGAGTGGTGAAAACAGCTCGAAAGGATTTTCATT
This sequence comes from Netelia inedita, assembly GCA_964017225.1. Lineage (NCBI taxonomy): Eukaryota > Metazoa > Arthropoda > Insecta > Hymenoptera > Ichneumonidae > Netelia > Netelia inedita. The sequence goes on from OZ024921.1 coordinate 11,608,167, forward strand.
GAGTAAACGAAACTCGGCAAAAGAGAGAGAAGAAAAGCGAGAGGGAGATTGAGAGCGAGAGCGAGAGAGGTAGGGAGAGAGAGAGAGAGAAAAGATGAAGATATAAAAGGCAGGGCGTTATCTATAGGGCAATTTCAACTAAGAGTGACGGCGCTTCAACTTCAAGAAGAACCTTTCCGTGACTCTATCCCTCTGCCTTCGTCCTGGCAATTCGAAATAGACCCGAGGAATACGAACTTCTTGGATGGATTATAGGTATACTTCTCGTTTCGTCGACTCGACTTACGCTCGACAGTGGGGCGGGAGGGTGCGAAGGAGAGCCAGTCATTCGCAACGGGAATGAGGAAGTTACTTCGATGTGCAAACGCGAGTGAACTAATTGGCCGGTTAAGGTCCCGCTTGAGTACCGAGTGAACGGATACAGGACGACTTTTTGCGTAATGCGCCACGATGTATTATTTATATACGTAACTTACCGGAACTTGTGACGCGAAATTCTCTTCTCTTCGTCGCGAGGGTGAGGGAAATAGAGACAAGAAAGACAGCGAACAAGCGAGAAGTCGCCAAGATGAAACATATTGAATAATTCGTCGCGCATAAACTTCAATCGCAAACACCGAGGAAAAGGGGAAGGATGACCAAAGAGGAGGTCAAGACCGTGGTGGATCATATTTCGCTTTTCCGGCACAGCGTTGATGAACACCTTACGGTTTATTAACCGAGTTAGTCGTGCCCTCGAACATTTAACTGCTGTCGCCCACTTTACGATTGTCTCGACGCTCCTCGCTTTTCTTTATTCTCTTTGTCACTGCGTGATTGCGAACGAGGCTATGAAGTTCGAGAGACGTTTATTAAGAAGATGGAAGTAGAAGATACGAGCGAACGGCCCGAGCACGAGAGTTACGAGCCATACCGTTGTCGTAAATTTCGATCCGATACGGATACAATTTGCTTAACCACACTTTCGTCACTCAAACGCGGTAATGTTCTCGATCGGTCTAATCATTGAATGACCGATATTAAAAAGAGAGACGTCTCATTCCATTACCCAAAGTATTCACGAAGATGCGTATGTGCCTTTTATTGTTTGTGTACCTATATTTTTAGATGTATAACGTCTCATATCCCTACCACGCTATGCACGAAGAAGCAAAAATGAAAAAGAGTTTATGATGCGCACGGCAACATACTAAAATTTGCTGATTGGGAGGAGATGACGAACCCAGGAACCAATCACCAAAGGGAAAAGCCAGAAAAACCGTTTATAAAAGGCGACCGAATGAACGAAAGGACAGCGTTTGCTCACCATCCGATGAAGCATCAGTCTTCTGACTCCGAGGGCCAAGAAGGAAAGATTGTACTCGAGATCGGCGAGGAGCATACACCACGACCAACAGCAGGAGAACGGACCAGCGAGACGAGAGTTCCTGAGACAACTGTTCTGGAAACTCCAGTGCCGGATAGAGAGCGTGAGAAAAAGAGGAGCATCGATCCAGGATCAATCATTTTTTGAGTCATCGTTATAGAGGAAGGCCGGACTGTTCCAGTGTCAACACCGCAGTGCGAAGACCGAACTGTGCCAAAAAACCGGCGCCGTGTTCACGTTTTCTTGGATGAAATAGGGGGTGCCGGGCAGGACGAGCCACCCAGGCCAATTACCTTACATCTATCGCAGCTCGTAACAAAGGGAGACAATGAAAAGTCAAGATTTAAAAGAATTCTGTACATTTTTTATTTCGTAAAGGCAAATGGAAGGTGGCATTCGAAATTTGAGTAGCCTCTATATCGGAGTAAAATAAAGTTTGATTTATCTTATAATCATTTCTCACCACAAGTCACCTCCTTAAAAACAACATATTCTCCGGGTCACAACCCTAAATAAATTATATTGAAACTTCAACGGTATACTTTACGCTTTTCATTTTCCATTTTACACCACGCGCTACGCATCATGCGGATTTTTATTCGTAATTTATCACCCTATTCCCATTTTCTCTGAACCATCAAAAAACCGATCGTTGATATCTCGAGCCGAGATATACGAAGGGATAGAGAATATTATGTCCTCGTAACGACTACACGCGCGTGACGTAAAAATTGAAAACACGAACAGAGTCGGCTGTGTATGTACAAAGGATTTTTCAATGGGCTTTATTGGTTCAGCAACGGCGTTATCGCTATGACTCTTTCACGGGTGTACCGTCTCTCGCTTTCGTCGCTCTTTCAAATATTTTTGATTCCAGTTTTTTTTTTGTTTCTTTTTCATGTCCAACAATTTTCGAAAAAATGCACTTTCACATCCCCGCAGGGCTGTCCGGCTCTCTCCACTCCGAATATCCGTATCCATAGTCGGATTCGACAATATGGGAGCGATAAACTTTGAACATTTTTTTTGTTCCATATCCTGCCGAACGTAACAGCCATACCGCACTGGAGTATGCGGCGTAGTTCTTTTCTTTCTTCTTTTTTTTCGATGCATGCCAACAGATAATTGGGAAAAATATAAATCCCGGGTCATATTATTCTGCGCTACCGCGAGACTATAACGCTTCGTTCCGATTGAATCCAACGGACGCTCCCATCGTCCCAAATTCAACGTTGGAATGTGAAAAAGGGAATTGACACTGTATCAGGAGGATTAGAGTGTGAAATTGCGAACAAATAAATATAATAAATACGATCTCACAAATTCGACCAAATTAAGTTCGGTCCAGTCGTTCATTCTTCAAAGTGTTTTTCTTCATTTATTCGATAATACGTGTCCGCTGAGTTGCTTAAGTTTGGGTAATTGGTGATTTACGAATCGAATTTTGGGCTCGATGGTTGTGCGACGAAATGAAAGAACGAGAGAAGGAGAGAGAGAGAGAAAGTGACGTATCGACTCTGGTCGCGGTGTAAATATCGAAGACATCTGTACCAGATGTTTGTCCACAGTACATATAACCTACCGCCGTAAGTAACTACCCGACTAAACTACCTATTGATAACATTGCCTATATATATATATACATATACAAACACATGTATTTCAAGAGCTAAATCAACTACCGGTGCGAAACGATACCAACGAAATGAACAATCAATTTCCCCTGATTTAACGATCCGTTCCCTAGACGATATCTTATTCGTAACTCTCTCGGACTGATTTATCTCTGACAAAAAAGAGAGAGAAAAAAGGTAAAAAAAGAGAAAGCCTTTGTACTAAGTACTACACCCATCGATATTCCGCGACTATACGTACGTAGGATCGGAAAAAAGCGGAAGTAGATAGAGATCTCTCGCTCCGCGTCTCGATGTTTCTCGCGATGGAGTTTTCCTTGGAAATAGGAAAAGAAAGGATAGCCGGGATGAGGTAAATTGGTGCGGGAGAAAAAAGCAAGAGCGCGACGTTGGGAGGAACAGACAACGTGGGAGAGGCTACGACCGCGGGCACGAAGATACCGCTACTGGAAGAAATTGGCGAAGAGAGGACGGCGGGGGTAGGAGGAACGAGACTGCAGCCGTGAATGAAAGAGAGAGGAAGAGGGGAGGAGGGGGAAGTAACGGGAGAACGAGAAGGGTCGGAAAGGGAGAGCACGGTTCGACTTCTATGTATGTATATAGTTTTACGACTGAGAGAGATGAGGAAATATACTATATATATATACATTAATAAAAGAAGAAAGAAAAGTGGAAGCAAAGTGAACGCAAGGCCGGGACATCTCTCGGTTCAGCCAGCTACGAGATAGCCATATTCCTGGTCGAACGAGCAGATCGTTACAGCTGCGAACCAGATCCTAGTCGTATACATCCACCTGTATCTCTATATATCTATATACGATTCGAATTTTTTCTCTCTCGTTCGCTCTCGGATTTCTTGGCGACTTTTTGGTGTTTTTTTTCTTCTCTCCTTTGCCGTTGCCTCACCGGCGTAAAACAAATCCAACGGTACTAAAAATCCGCTATATGATCCTGGATTTGATTGCACGATCAAGATCGGCGCGTACTTCGATCTCGTTGTTAATCTCTCCCTCTTCCTCTCTCTTTCGCGTCCGAAGCATTGTAGTAACGTGACCTTATGTGTTTCTTGATATTAATGTATCCTCGACGATACGATATTTTTGGTCAATTATTAGTTTCCCTCTGTGTAAATATTCACTTATTTCACGATACATCGTACCTTTTTTATATTTCCATAACACAATATAACGCTTTATCGACGATAAATGAAAAACAGTTGATAAAATAGTGGCGCAAACGAATTCCCTCAATATTATGTACATTTTGTAGTTATATATTATATACTATATATATAGGGCGCGTATGCTTCATGTACCTACGTAATGGTATAAAATTACTCGACGGAGAACGAAGCCAGAGCACGAAGACGAGAGAATAATTTTAGCTTGCGCCAGACGTACGTACCTACCTATATAACGAACTCTTACAATTTCTCTATCGCGTTGAAATGAAAAACTTTGGACAATGATATCGAGAAGCCGAGGACCGAGTTTCTCAACTATGACGAAGAGAACGGACTACGTTTTTGGCATAAAAGGGACAAAAAGCGCAACGATCTCGGCGGTCCGATGTCACCACCCTCCACATCCCCTAGATAACCCACCCTCGCACATTTTTGTGAAACGTATACCTCCGAACGAATTTCGGCAAGCTGCGAATAGAAGATTGTACGGCGAAGAACGTTCGGCAGCCGCCCGTTAAAACATTAAAATCGCTTTTGTGTTAAGCCCCTCATTCCCACTCTTTTTCTGCCTGTGTGTGTGTGTGTGTGTGTGTGTTTGTGTGAAAGAGTGAGTGCAGAATGGACGAAAAGAATTGTGAACGGTAACAGTGAAAAAACTGCGTGACGGTACACAGTCTGAACGCTTCGAGGGACGTTCCACTTTAACGTGTGTTTACAAGCACTTTTCCTCGAGAAAATTTCACCCTTATCGCTTTTTCACCCGACTATATTCCGGTTTTTACCATCACCATCCCCGCCCCCCTCCTCCCACACGTCGCTCTTTTCTTCTCCCGACGACGTTTCATCGAACGCAAAATAAAACAGCCGACGGGCGAAAAGTAAACGGTGCGAAAGAAAAACCTCAACCAGAAGTTATAGGAACTTTGTTTACATCATTTTTTAATGGCTCCCCCGTAATCGGGCGAGGGGTATGAACGCGAAATATTGAGAGAAAAAGCGAGATAGAGCGGAAAGAAAATTTAAAAAAAAACCATTACCCATCGCTATCTCCCCGGATGTTTCATTACGCGATATTTCAACTGGAAAGCGGAGACGGCTGAAATGAAGATAGATAAACGGGGAGGGTAGAAAAAGAAGAAGAAAAAATGGCAAAAAGCTGAAAATGAAGTTTCGAAGGCGCAAAATTCGGGCACCAAGAGAGCTCGACTAATGGCCAATAACGGATCGTTCGCGGGCGCCTGGTGTGATCGAAACGTAAGTTATCAACCGAGAGAAGGCAGACGAGGGGGGCATTTAGAGGGAGGATTCGAAGGGGATGATGGGTGAAATTCGATGGTCGAATAATCTAGCGAGGATATTCCGGTGTGGCTCCTAGGGCAAATCCACACGCTAGTTCGACCAACGCTACGATTGGATTAACTCTCTCCGCTTCCATCGTAGTCGCCCGGGCACTCTCTCTATCTCTATCTCTTTCTCTCTCTCCCCCCCCCTCTCCCCCTCTCGTACGTTCGTTCGACGAACGAGGATATACATATTACAGATACACCTCGTATCGGAAAATATATATATATATATATATATATATATATATGTTCAAGCCAAGTGTATGTATGTATATAATCGAACCCTCGTCCGATCGGTTCCCCGCTCTTCATCCTCTATCCTCTACGATTCATCCCCATGAAAACTCAATAACAACCGATCATATCATCGAGCCGATGCATTATCTGATATCGTTTGATTAACCCCGACAGGCACTCGGCATCCACCGACAGCTTTTGTAATTGAGAAGAATTGTGTCTCGTTTAATTACCTTCGTTTTACTCGTCGTTATACTCTCCCGTGCATGTATTTTCTATTGTAAATATGGATATATCAATAGGCACGAGCCAAGTCTTTAGAAACTGATCCAATTATAATCTTTTGTTCGTTTTCAAAAATCAACATACCCCGTGAATATAACGGAATATCTCGTGCAAATTGAGGGAATTAGCGCGCTGTAAGCCCTTGCAATTAACGTTTCTTCCGATTAAAAATTCTGCGAAAATATAAAGCAAACGGGGGTGGAGGATCCCATTACAGGGAAGAATTATCGAGCATTCATTCTAATTGTACGAAAATTTTCAATATCGTTAACGATAGATAACTCTTGTCGAACGACTATTTCGATAATTATTCGAGACGCGCCCGTCTTTCATTGTCAACGAGGGAGCCAATGTCGCGATCGCATGGCAATAAATTGTCCATCCACGAAGAGCATGGACGAAAAAGGATGAGAAAAAGAAAAGTCAGGGCGTAAAGTTGAAGACGCGAAAAGTCGTTCCACTAGCTATAAACGAGAATCGAATCTACAGCACCAATGGAGAGAGTGAGAGAGGAACAGAGATGAGGGCTTTTTTTCTTATTCGCGCATTGAAATCTTGGAACTCGGTAGAAAAATCCGATCGGTTTCTCATGTCGATGCAAATCTCTACCGATACTTTCTGCCACGAGAGAAACTACCTATAAAGGGGAAAGGATAAAAGAGAAGAAAAAAAAACAGATGAAAAAAAACGACGCGATAGTAAGAATACGAAAGGGGGTTCAAGATGTTGCGCGAGATCTCCTATCTTTGCACGTCAGTAGCTTCTCGTCTTTCCAACCATTTACATGCAAACTCCGCTATACATACGTATATAGGTACAACGTTCAAATAATTGTATCGATCCAGAGCCAATATTTCAAGTTGGCCGAAAACCGTTAGAAACGCAATTATTTTTTTGTCCAAGAGCACCTATACATATTCCTTTTGGATTTTAATGAATATTTACCTACGTATACATTTATTTATGTACGCCCAGAGAAATAGCTGGATAGAGTAAAGTCGAAACCATCGGTTACGAACGAACATCCGAAAAGTCCTGGACAAACGAGGCAAACCGGCCAGAGGGAGTGACTGTTTGAGGTTGAGTTCGCAACTGTTTGAACGGGCGGAACGATGTATCCTACTACCTAGCGCCGGTTCTACTTTGGGTCCGTGACTACATAGTGCACGTACACATCCTGGTAATACCGAGAAGCTCGTCACCTACGTGTACCTTACGGGTTCCTTTGCCGTTCGGTACTTCCTCTTTGAATATCCCGTGAATTCGGTGAGTGTGTAAACTTTCTGTCGGAGGTTTGCTCGAGACGACCAGAGGGACGCGGTGGAGATACACTCGATGGTACGATTCCCTCTCTCTCTCTCTATCTCTCTGTGTCTTCGGTCCGGTCCGGAAATACCGTAGCGGCACGAGGCAAGAGATGTGCGGCCACCGGTCACCACGTAACAACGAAGAAGGGAACTAAACCGATATTATAGTAGCCGCAAACAAACGGAATCTGCCCGAGTACAAGATAGTATCGTTCCACCTTCCCGTTAGCTCGTCCTTCCTTTCACGCCAGAGGGAGAAAACAAGATTGTCTCGCTTTCGTCTGACTCTAAATGCCTTCTCTCCCCTTCTCTCTACCTCGCGCCATCACACTGACTCTCTCGGGGCTCGAAGCGCACTCGCCTAAAACTTGGCGAACTCCTTGATTCAACAAACGTTTACAAGCCCCGGTATATAATCACCCACTTCTTCTTCTTCTTTTTACCGAGAGCACCATTGTCAAAAGAAATTACGACTCGAGAGATTTTCAAGGAGCGAGACTGGACGTGGCTGGAGTCGAGGGTTCGCGTGCCTTTTCTTAGCGAGCGAATGCTCCACCGTGAAACGTTTTGTATTTTTTTTCTTCCTCTTTCGGTCTTTCATTCTTTTTTGTTGCGCGACTCCTTGGAGCTAAGAGACTCGATAGTTGGTGCAAAGAAGCTTAATGTCCGCATCGTCGACTTTGCTCGTGCAGTTTCCTAGACAGCTCCTTTCAATTTTAAAATAACCAACGGGTCGAAAGTACCAAAAACCTTTGCCTCGCTTCCCTTGGAACATTATAGAACAATTTTCCATGATACAGCCTCCTCGAACCGGAGAATATTTGCCACGAGATGCTTTCCCGAACGGAGTGAAAAAAATACACCAGATATAAATATGTCGCTTCGGATTCTCACTTTCATGTACGTTCCAAACGCTCGAGAGGAAACGGGAGAACGTTTCACAAATCGTTTAGTATCGACGGCTCCAAAGCACGGGAGTATCACATATATATATATATGTATATATGTATGTCAGTTTCTCGTTCAGTTTCTACGCGCCTGGCCGACGAAACAAACGAGATTTTCAACTGGTTTCGTGAGATCACCGAGATCGAGTCTGATCGAGTGTTCCGGATATCCTCTCCCTCTTCCTCTCCCTCCCTCTGACTCTCACTCGCTCCCTCTCTCTCTCACACACACACACACACACACACACACACACACACACACACACACACACACACACACACACACACACACACACACACCTACTCTCTCTAGCTCGAGATAAAGAGTTATATGGCAGGGGGGTCGGAGATTTTTTCGTTCGAAACGTTCTATGGAAGAGAATCGATCGAGTGTACCGGTGATTGAATAAGTTTCCGGAAAGTGACTAAAAAAATCCCGCCGAGCAAAAGTCTCACGGACTCTGGACAATAAACAACCGGATTCGCGACTCTTTCGCACCTGTCGCGTATAATACTATTTATATACATACCTATATATATCTACGTTACAGGGTAAGGGAGAGAGAGAGAAAGAGAGAGGTTGAAAGTAGGAAGTTCCACGAGTAAAACGAGAGTGTTCGTCGCGTCCTGCCCGTCTGTCTCCGGGACTCGTTGTATCGTTGTCCCGTTCTTCGGGAACACACCGGTTTGGCGTTAATACACCCCCAACCGTGTGCATCGTCCTCGTGTACCGGTCGAGCACGAGCGTGTGCACATAAATATTCATGCGGAGAAACTCGCCAAGTGTCCTAACCCCACAACCCATCCTCGTGCCGAGCGTCATCCGCACAGCGAAGACCTTGCTCGTTTACTCACGGTCCATACATCAACGTGAACGATCAGATTATTCGCTTAGCGACTTACGTAATCCTACCTCGTAACGACTAACTAGATGGCTTCTGAATTTTCGATGAAACGAAGGGGATGAATTTGAAAAACGTGAGGACTTTTGCTTTGTTTTCTGTTTTTTTTCGTGAACGGGGTGACCCGATTTGCCACGGGAGTGTCAACGCGGCCCGAAATAGAAAAATCGTATCGGTATTATTAGGTTTAAGAGGCGTTTAACAACGAGACACGGGTAATGTCGCGCGTGTGCGTGATCGCGTTTATAGAGGAAAGCAGGTTGAGGAGAGTGTACGAACGTAGCGGTGAACGAGGCTGTTTCTACCGAACGAACGCCGCGCATGCACACACGCTCGCGTAGTTTTCTCGTACGTTTAGATAGCGGGTACGATCGTCTGCGTAGATTTATAGGAGGTGGAAGAGACGCGTGTGTTCGCTTTTGCTGCCAAGTGAAAGCGTTCTCGCGCACCCGCTTGTGTAACTCGGACTGGTTGGGGCGTCGTCGTACATACGAGGTTCGTCGCGATCGCTCTTGTCGGCTCTCCCGTTCCTCGTCGTAATACACGACCCCACTCTCGTTTCTACCAACTGGAAACGCTAAATTCTCCATGTGACCTGGGAATTTAACGATGGATCGGTAGTAACAAAAGAAGAAATGGCCGCGTTCGAGAACGATAGAACGGCCAATTTGTTAAACTCCTGTCGTTCGACGATACAAATTTATCCAATTTTGTATAGATCTATTAAGTCGATGGGAAAAACCAATTGCTTTTCCTTTCGATATATCGACGAAACGGTAATCGTGTTTCGACAAAAAAACAATAATGGAATTAGATAGAATAGTTTCGTGTATTATGGCCTAGTTGGCCAATTTGGCCTACTGCTATTTCTTCGAAACTAACCAACATTAGTGTTTAAATATGCCTGCCACGTTTGGGTAACCCTACTCCTCACCTACTCAGCCAATCCGTGCGCCGCAGTGACATCTCGCGTGTCCTTTGCAGACAGCGATCCAAAATAGCGTATTTTGATGCTATTTTTTGGTAAGTTTCGAGCATTAGGTACCGTTACTCCAATTACAAATTTGTTAATATTATTCCTGCACAGTTTTGTAGACAACCCCTTAATGTATAGGGTGGTTACAATTTTGTATACAAATTGTTCAATGGTTTTTAGTTTAGATCTTACTTGACCATGTTCAATGCCTGTGTCGTAAGCTATGGGGTCAGGAAGAATGCTCACGAGTGGAAACCGATATTTTTTCTGTGAATTTTACTCCGCAAAATAACGTGTGATTTATTATTTGTATCGTTTGCGCTGGTGGACGATATATAATTCCCAACGATGTTTAGATTTCAACGATTGTTTGATTTTACTAAAAACTCCAATTTTCAGTTATTTTTCGAAGTTATATTGCCTTGAGCTTCTAATTATTGATTAATGATAAGTTCAACAATCCACATAATCAATAAAGAGTGATTGATCTCATATATTTCAAGTTTTAGTTCTAAAAAGACTTATGGTGTGCCATAATACCCGAAACTACTTTTTAGCTGGCATAATAAATAACGTGATTTAAAGAATTTTACTTAAACATGGGTAACGACCAATTTTTCGTTGGTTAAGAATAAAATTGCAATCTTTTCGTTCCCATATTGCTTCCAATCACCAATAATCCTTTGTATCGCATTTCAACCGCGATAACGTATGGCTTTGTTTCCAAAGTCACGTTCCACTCGGTACGTACGCCTTTTTGACCGTAAAACATATACAGCCCGACAATTGCCCCGACTTTAACTACCGTCATACAGCGGGTTATGCGGAACATTAATCGCACAGCAAGTTGCCCGAAAATGGCCTATAAAACGCAGAAGCAACAGAGTCGTCACTAGGTGATCGAGGCGAAACATCGTAGCGTAATTTTTTCACCCCCTCCCTCGACCCCGGCCCTTTCTCCTCCACCAAATCCCGTGTCAGATATGGCGAACTTTCAGATAATTCAGCGATATTACAATCGTTACTTCCCGCGTACCGTACTCCGTTCCAAAGCCGAGAAGCATTAACGAACTGCGAACATTTCGTATTTTCGCAATATTGATGGTGTATAATTTCGGAATACGATTTAATTAACGATGAGAAACATACGTAATTAAAACGGACGAGGCGTCGTCGGAACCTCGATTGAACGCAGTATCGAATTAACCATTGAAACAGTTGGTAATTTACTTCGAATAATAATTCCAGTAAAAATGAGCCACGTTGAATTATGTTATATTTTTAATTTAATGAAAAATGTTCACACAAGCTGATGTAAAACGTGTACCTAATTAGCAAATATTTTGTAAACTGTGAACGAAAAAGAATTTTTATTCGACAACATGCCGGCAAAGAATGGCGGAGCTTCTAACAATGTAAACTCTCGTCGTCGATAGCTAGAACAAAAGGGTTCGGACCATCCACTATCTCCGATTCTTCCAGACTCGGAAATTATTCTATGACTTCAATATAGGCCACAATTGCTTCTTTTTTCGCAAGTACCGGGTTAAAAATGTTTGTCTACGCGACAAAAGATCGGGTATACGAGTAAAAAATCCCATTTTACGCATGAAGGGTAACAAAACCGAAAAACATTTCGTGCTTGCAAGTTGTTAAAGCCTGCGAACGGGTTGAAAGAACGAAAGAGAATTGGCCGGAGGTAGAGAAAATGGATTAAATCCCACAGCTCGATCGAACATCGTGTACGTTGAAAAAAAAAAACGTGAAGAGACTCTTCGCACAAAAGGGATCGGAAATATGGAAGGGGTTGGTTGGATCGCGCAGGGATATAGAAGATGAGCCTCCCGTTACGTATTGCTTTCAGAAGCGTTTCACTCCATCAATGTTCCTCCCTCTCGTCGTTTATTCGCGTCAATCTACCTGTGTAACATATGCTCCAACCTACCTGTTACCGTTTTTTGTTCTCTCCGAATAGCTTCGTTGAAATCACGAACAGAAATAGTTTTTGTATACGAAAGAGCAAGAAAACTGAATACCGACTTGTTCCGCGTGCAGTGGCTGAATAATTGTTCTAATTGGGAACGCCCGAATAGCTGGAGCAACTTGCCCCGAGGGAATCGCTAGTGTGTTTCATTGTCTGTGTATGTATGGTTGTAAGAGAGCAAGAGAGAGGAAACGAGAGAGAGAGAGAGAAAGCAAGAGAGAGTCAGAGATCGACGAGAGACGAGGGAGAACGAGAGGGTAAAGCGAGTAATTCGGCAGTGCTGAAATGAGGGAGATAATTATCCGGTGGTAACGCTCGTTAGGGAAAATCGTACGGATCGACTTGCTCCAGACTCTCCACTTCTACGTTCGTCCTCGTTTTCAAAGCGAAAAGGGTGGGCAGGGGTTGGTTTAAAAGGATGAGAGCGCGAGTGAGAGACTCGCTACCCTTATGAACACCCCGCGCGACAGCAAAGGAAGGCCGAATGGAAAAGAGAGAGAGAGAAAGGGGGAGAGAACGAAACCGCTCGAGATTTTTAACATTTGGAAGTGAGGGTAGATGGAGGAGGAAGAAAACCTCTGGAGCAAATAATATCCAACCATTTTATACGAGTATGGGTGCGCGTTCGCGTGTACAAAGGGAAGTTGAGGTAAAATGGACCATCGCGTCGTTTCTACTTTTCATATTCGTCGCTAGTCAACCATTTACCTTTGATATCTGTACAATATACACGAAGACTTATTACTAGTTAGAGTGAAATGATACGGTTAACGAAATACGATTGTTATCCGATCGAATCAACAGGTCGAATTCGAAAAATTCCAAACTTTATCGACACATTGAAGAGGAAGTGTTCCAATTTGCCCCAATTTCTGCCCTTATGTACATAAAAACGGAACGGGTCCACGGTAACTGGATGATTGTATTAGAACTTTTTTCCAAGTCCAATGTAATCACGGATGAAAGCAGAGCGATGCGAGACCTGTGGATGAGAGAGAAAGAGAGAAAACGAGGTGGCGAGTCGACGGGGTCGAGGAGGGGTGCGCGCGAGAAAATGCCAGGAAATCGCGAGACTGCGCGGTCGAGAGGCGATCTTCGTCACAGTCGCGAAGAGCAGAGGCACTAACGACTATTCCCGGGTAATTCGAGTAGAGGCTACGGATATACGTATAAAGTAAAATGAGGTAGAAAAGAGAAGAAAACGCGGTAAATGCGGTTTGCTGCGATGTTGAAATTAAAAGCCGGGAAGACCAGAAGGGAAGCACGTAGAGCGAACGAAAATGGAAGAAAGCAACGAGAAAAATCATCAAACCGGCAATTTCACAAAATCTTATTCCCCGCAAAGGATTTTTGCTGATGTTCCTGCAGACGTAACAATAACATAGAACGAGGAAAAATCGCATTGCGAAATGTATTTTCACTCACGATTCTACTATTCTCCAAGGTTCATCCGTGAATTACCGTAGCAAGAAAAACCATTTGCAATCTTACCTGTAACATAGTAAAACAAACAATTGGGTTAGTCGTTGTTTAAAAAACAAAATAACAATACTAAATGTCCAAAACTTAACATAAATTTAAGGAACGGCACGGAGATCGGAACGAACGAGGAATACGTAAAAGCGTTTAAATCAAGATACGGAAAGACTGGGATTTCGAAGAATTTCTGGATATTCCATTGAGAATTTCGTGGTCCCAGCTATCAAAGACTCGACGTCTCGAAAGGGGGGAATGGAAACTGGGAATTCTCTTATATTACGTGCGAAGAAGGGTTTGAAAAGACGGTGAAAGGATCCCGGCTACAGGAAGTCCAAAGTCCAGAAAGCGGCAAGACGAATTTTTCTTCAAATTCCGCGTCTTTACTGTATACCTAGGTACGACGTATATCTATGTGCTTTCTTTTTTTTTCTTCTTCTTTTCTTCGCTCGTCTTGCATCCCTCTCCACCCGTCGGCATGTACGATGAACTAGAAGAAGAAGAGGACGCGCGCGCGTACTCCGTACAAAGAATCGGCCGAGATAGTTTTGCCAAAGCTGCTGATGTGCTTCACCGGCTCGGTAAAGGGCTCTGGGGCACAGTGAATTCTAATCCCACCAGAAGTAACTTTTTCGCCTCTTGCACCGATGCATTCGTAGTTGATGCCACCACCCTCTGTAACGCCCGTGGTGTGCACGGAGGGGGGGGGGCAGATAGGTGGAAAAAGAGTTCGGGTTAGATAAAGGGGTGGCGAAATCGCGAGGAAAGGGGAGGGGGTAATCTCTCGATTCAGTAGCCAGAACTTTTCTCATGACCGTATCACTCCGCTCTTTCTCTCTCTTTATATATATATATAGAGAGAGAGAGAGTACTCTATCCACTTTCCCTCGTCCCGCCGCACCGCGAAGCTTTTCATTGCCGTCGTCATTGTTAAAGAGCTACCCCTTAATTGTTGCTCCAAAATGTACGCAACCCATTGTTCCCTCTAAACCTTCCGAAGCTTAGGAAAATTTCCCGGACAAGAAGAAATACTATATCAACAAAATAAAATATAAATAAGAAAATCGATGTATAAAAAAAGAATTGATAAAAAATATCTAGGTGGCGTATATTTCTTCGCAAGTTTCAGACTCGCGAGATTTTCACCGAAACGACCAACGACGTACAGAATAAAACGCTATAAAATGCTTGGTCCTTATTTTTCTTCCCTTCGGGCGGCAGAGAGGGAGAGAAGGTGCAGTGCGCAGGGATGTAACTGTGACGTTACAAAAAGTCGAGCTTATCTTTCGCCTCGACCTTTTCATTGTTTGGGCGTGTTCACTTTGCTGAGCTTTGAAACTACATCGCTGGCTGGGATCGACACCGTTACACACACGACAATCATACATATACGTGTTTGTGTTTGTGTGTGTGTATTTCGTGAATCTATACGAGTTTTAAGCAGCTGTAGAGAAACGCCAGGGGTTTGAAAACTTTTAGCGAAACTAGCTTTTCCCCTAGTGAGCGCACACGCGCCCGTTTGCTGTACGAGAACTCGCGGTTTTCCAACAGATATAGCACATTCGCGAAAGTTGCGAGTCCCGTCTCCCTCGAACCCTCTCCCTCCACCCACTCGTTCTCGCCGACATCCCCTTGCTCTTGCTCACTCTCTACATCTCTACCTCTCTTTCTCTTTCTCTTTCTCCCCCGCCCCTTCGCCACGACTCTCTGACTCTCTCTCCCCCTCTCTCTCTCTCTCTCTCTCTCTCTCTTACTGCCACGTTCACGGCACTCTTTTCCGCGTTCGCTCGCTCACGGAGGAAACTCCATCTCCATTTCAGCGTCGTAAATCCTGAAGAGAAGCGGCATCCTATATATACCGGTGCCCAAGCCGCCAGTCGGTGAAGAGAGTCGCGGTCTCCGTGGTAACCGAATAAAGAAGGTATATATGCCGTATTACCTCTACAACTGTTACTATGTACTAACTACATAGCCATGGAATGTTTCGAGTTGTATATACGTGTATATGTGTATATAAGAGAGGATAGGAGGGTAGGAGGGAGGGAGGGATCATTTACTACTTTACGAACGACTCTTAGCCCAGTTCGCGTTCCTTCCATTCTCTGTCGCAGCACCATCTCCCTCCTTTTTTTCTTCTCTCTCTTACTCTCACTCTCTGTCTTTCCTTGCCGCGATTTCTTCGTTCAACATTTCTCTACCCCCTTCCGGTATTATCAAGCTCGAAAAGTAGCTCAAACTCGAAAATGTTTGCACTTTATATCAAGTCGATGCAATGAAAAACAGAGACGATATTGCCGCGGGACGTGATTGAATAATTATTAACGGCGTATCGAGCGGTCTTGACACCGTGTTTGATATAAGACTTTTTAATTCAGAATACTTTAACAATTTTCTGTATTTCGTATCGTCCGTGTTATTGAATTTTCCGAGCAAAATTTCGCCAATGTTTTTATGACACTCGTTGCTTGCTTCCACATCGAGATAATTTATCATTTTCTTACGTGAATGATAGCGCGAATTTTTTGAATTCACCGGTTTCCAAAATACTTTCTCGGTAAACAATATTTCGTATACGGAGATCAACGAAAAATAGAAAATTTCTGAAGAAGTGTTCACCGCGCTGACGTGCGGTCGTTGTTGAAGAAAGAGCGAGAAATTCCATCTCCATTCGTTCGGCGTAAATCCTACGGTGGCGAAGACGGCAAAAGAGAGACAGAGCGTGAGAGAGAGAGAGGGATGGAGGGCAAGAGCTGTCTCTCCAGGACGTTGGTTTCCAGGGTAACGGGATAAAAAAGTGTGGCCTTAATAATATACGTCTAGCAACCGAAAAAGGAGCGACGAACGAAAAGAAAAAAGGAAAAATAAAAGAGAAAAAAGAAAAAAGAAAAAAAGAAAAACGAACGAGTATATAATGTACCATATGTACTATATCGTTCAGCCACTCGGAATAATTCGTCCGAGAAGGATGATGGCACTTTGCACTACTCCTGCCAGATGTTCTGGCACGAATGTTGCGAGAGAAGAAGAAAAAACGTTCGAGAAGAGGAGGCGAAATGAAAATCTTTGAAAAGGAAGTCTAGGCAGCTCGGATTTGATTTAATTTGAGAAACACCCCGTATATACATATATGTAATACTCGATGGTATAAAAAAGAATTTGAGGAAATCAATCTCACACTCGATATCGATGATAAATCGATATGACTATGCCCGGGGCTATACTCACGCTGAAGCCAATCGAACTAAGTGCCAAAGCGTATGTCAAACATCGATCACTTATTCCTTCTTCGATTGGCATTCCTTCTTCATTTTCCTTACAGCTTTTTTACATTATTTTTTCCTCGCCTGTTTTTCTTCGAACCCTTTGCGCTTCTCACTTTTCCAACACTCTCGCCGTTCCGATAGCTTACGAATGGAAAAAAAGGCGAGACAGAGCGAGGAGAGAGCCCGGCAGAAGAAACGGACATGGTGTGCGCTGGCCCGTGCCCGATAAGATTTCTCGTCCACCAGGCGTTTTATGAATAATCGATCGAGGGTCTCGGTCCTCGAGAAGAATATTTCCTAGAATTCCGCATGCGCATATTAATGGGTCGTATGAGAGAAAACCGGAGAGAGAGAGAGAGAGTGATGTAGAAAGGGATGAGGGTGAGGAGGCTGACATGTCGACCGAACGAAATTGTACTTGCTAGTAACGAAGAATATACGTAGGAATATACTCAGACATATTATATGTATATAAATGTCTATATATGTTATATAGGGTATGAACAAGAAGCGAGATAAAAAGAAATCCTCGACACTGTCGTGACTTCGTCGGGCTATATAAATATACCTTAATCCTGCCTCTTCGAAAATTTCTCGATTCTTCTATTTTTGTTGCTGTCGCCCGAGCCCCCCCCCCCCCCCACTGCTCTGAAATCGCGTTATCTCTCGTGTCGTTACGTTTCGGTTAGAGAAAGCCAAATCCGTGGGTTATTCGTGACGAAGAAAAACGTACCGGGAAAACGAATTCGTTATACCGGAAATCAGCCAAAGCGCGCCACCCTTCGCATTAAGTACACGCGTAATCCGAAGGGTATGATCCTTTTCCCATGGGATTGCACACCGTTGGGATTAGGTAAAAATGCAAACGGAAAATAAAGACGAGGTCTCGCCGTGATGAATAAAAGTACTGTAATTCCTGAAAATTCTTACATCCATCTAGGTCCTTTTTTTCTTCAGAGGAGAAATCCGTTGGCGCAAAAAACCTTTTAAATTAATCTCCTCCCAACGGAAATAATGGCTAATATATTCCATTAGTTTGAGAACGAATGATCACTTTTCATTGAAAAAGTAAATTATCGTTTGAAAATATTTCCATTCAAGAACGATTCTCAATGTCGATTTACGTGGAAAGTTTCGTACGAAGTACGATCCTTCGAAACGTTTCAAAGACGTCGATCTTTTTAGATGGAATATAGATAGAATCCCGGGAACGCACAAATTTGACGAAAATGCCAACAGCCGACAGTCGAAAATATTACGAGATATTTGATTTTTCTGTAATGAAACCACTGATCTACTATAGCCGCGATGAGAATAAATAGCATAGATTTGTTAGATAAAATTTGCATCGTCGTACTCTCGAATGGTGTCGTATTACGATTTAAAAGAATTCGCAATAAAACAAGCGACGGTGCGACGATTAATAACGTCATCTCTATATCTAAATATATTGCCAAGAAGAGATAGAGAAAAGGTCCTTGACGCATATACGAGCGAGCGTCGCACGCAAAGTTCTAATTAATTTATCCATACGATAATGAAAGACATTCGTCAAATGGCCATAACTCGGAGCTCGTTCGTAAATGAATGCACAACGTGCGTTAATAATCTCTAATCTAGTTTGTAAACCGAGAAACATGATACATAAATATACATATACATTTCGTTCGGCATTAACAAAACACGTGTGTATCTCTCCCTTGTAAATTCTCGCGTATGAGAATAGTTTCCACGTTAAATTAATTCAACGCACCGGTGAATCTCCATCCTTATAGTTTCAGCCACGAGAATATTTGCTTTGTTCATTAATTCGTATTAGCTCCTACGTTTCATTTAATTTCGGTTTATTCGGATAAAATAACGAAAGATATGAATCCTTATCAACAGTCTTGGATCTTCCGACGGTGAAACAAGGCGAATGTATATTTCGAAACGAACCGTTGCGGTGCCTCGACACGTTTCCGCGAAATTTGTAGCGACATGAAGAGCACATTTTGATTGACTCGAGAGTTACCTATAAACTGATCGATGTAAAAATCACGAGAACTTGGTATCGTAATCCTGTACAAGAAAGTTGTGAGCATGTTGAGCACACGCACGAGAGATCTGCGGATAAAATGAGGGTTGGGCAAGAGTGAAGAGGGTGAACGGAGAGACAAGAGGGATGGAGAGAGTAGAATCGATTTCTGAAGCTTCCTTGATTACCGGAACGTTTGCAACGCAGTCACACCAGTTAACCAAAGTCTCGACGACGAGAGTTGTCTTGCCAAGCGAACAAGATCGCAAGGAATCGTGAGCAAGGGGTGGTAGTGAAGAGGGAGAGAGAGAGAGAGAGAGCGAGAGAGAGAGGGAGCTTGGAGTACTAGCAAGTACAAGCGTGTGGAGGAGAATTCCATGAACTTACGGTAAGCTCGTCCGGCACATCGAGGGGCAAAGTTCCATCGCGTTACAGAGAGGGAGAGAGCCGAGGGTAAGGGTGGAAGGTGGAGCAGAGGAAAGGGACGACGTGCCTCAGTATGGTTTACTCGTCTACCCATATATAACCCGATCCATGGGCTAAATGGTCCAATTTAACTTCGCGTCGATCTCCCTCCTGCGAACTTCGATTCTGTGTATATATATCTGTGTGGGGGTGAGTGTGTATGCGCGCGCGCATATGGGTAGGTGTGTATGTGTGTGTATATAACATATAGAGAACGGAAGTGTGTATGCATAACATATGGAGAATGGGATAGGAAAATAAAGAGGAAAAACACATATATGCAGGTGTGTGAAACATTCCTCATAGACCGCAGATTTTAGATAATGTAGAATGAGCGGAAATAATATTTCGCATATGTCGTCGAACATAAAATTGAGACTAATTATACTTTAATGTATTAATGGAGAAAATTGTTTTTGCATTAATTTAACTGGAGCAACCCAACCGTTGAATAACCGAAGAAAATTCTTATAAATTATTAACTCCGCGAGAATGGGAAAAGTTTTTATTTTTCTATACCCACCGGATAATGTTTTTTCTCGTAATTCGAGATTGTCATTGTCGCCAAGAGTAGGTATAGGCAGGACCGTCGAGCGCGCGACCAGGAGGAAATAATTTATTACGATACGGAAGTATTGCGTTTCATATTACTAGAATAATAATAAAGAAAAACGTTAGTTGAAACCAGAGTAATAATTTATTGCGGCGGATAATACATAATATTTGGTACAGAGGGCTCGAAACTGAAAATTCTAAACCCATCGTCTCGCTCAAAATTTCAGCGTAAATTATTTCATAGGGAAAAATATTCGGAATAATAAACGAAATTCCGTTATACGCGAATGGACGATCGAAACATCGATTGAAACTTTGTGCATTTCGAAGGTTTGCGTAAGCTTCAACGAAAAGCAAACAATTTATCGATCGATCGGTGATCGATAAATTGTCGAGTAATAAAAAAAGAAAAATGTGTGGGGCTTCGACGTATCGGCTCTTGGTGAACGGGACCGACTATCGATCGGTCTATATATAATAGCAAGTGTAGAAAACGCACACATCGAAAGGGAGGGGGGTTTTGATTTCGAAAGTTATGGAATCGGCGTGCCAAGGTCGATATTTCCAGGACGAACGTGCCTGTACGAGCGAATGCAAGGCGTGACGAGCAATAAGAACAAAAAAAATGATTCGCACTATATCGTGAGCCTCCCTCGAATATTGCTTCTTTGTGCGAAGGCAAAATAGATCGTGTTATACACAGATAAAAGAGTAAAGAAGAGCTTGAAGAATTGAAAGATGACAAAAGTTTGTGCCACTGAAGCATTACAAAAAATATGACAAGTATTTCGCCTCGTGAAAGGAGAAAGACAAAGAGAAGGGCAGCAAGCCCAGAATATAACAATATGAAAATCGTACCTTCGACCAAAGGAAATGAAGTTGGAGACGTCGAGGCGAGGAACATGAACGATTTGCATCAAACGATGGAACAAAAAGGGACGAGAAAAGGGAAAAAATGAATGAGAACAGACGCGCGGAAGGCGATAAAGGAAAGAGTCGACCATCTCGTCCGTCGTCACGAAAAAAAAGGCTTTGGGGGATAACGAGAAAACGTGTGTTATGTTCACTTTGAGAACGAACAAATGGAGAAGTAAAACACGGAAAAAGGGCAGAAGACGCAGTCTCATGCATACGTATTCAATCGTCAGACCTACGCGCGCCCATGTACACACGCGCGCGCACACACACACGTACCTACACGCATACAACAGCCTCTTTGCTCGACCCTCTGCATCTCTCAAATTTATGCGGGCCTTGGCACCGATTTCTCGGTTACACATACACGCGCATATATACACATAATTTACATCGATGCACAGAGTGTCTAGGCAGAGATTGCGCTATCGATCTAAGGCGGCTCTCTGGTGCAGTCATCCGGAGGTTGCTACGCTATCCTCAACGCTTTGTCTATGTATATATTTGTGTGTGTGTGTGTGTGTGTGTGTGTGTGTGTGTGTGTGTGTGTGTGTGTGTGTGTGTGTGTGTAAGTAAATATATCTGTATATATATCCGTGTACATTGCTTTTGTGATGTGGTTTACAAGCATGGTTGTTCCTCCTTCAAGTTTGAAGTGTGCCGATCTCACGAACTGCAGTTAGAGAAGGCCAGTAATCTTGTCGCCATGGACTATCGCTAGGGGGCAGCACCGTATGGACTATAAATTCTCTCTCTCTCTCGCTCTCACTACCCCTCTTCCTCTCTCTCTCTCTCTCGCTCTCGCTCCCTTGGTAAAGGAGACTTGTATGAAACCAAGAGAGAACACCCGGAATGGCTTTTCCACGACGTGCAATACGTTTTGGGAAATTGTCGTCACACACCGTGGCGATTTACGAGGTGCGGGAAATCGTCAGGACCCGCGCAATACCTTCAGCTACTTCGCTCTCTCTCTCTCTCTCTCTCTCTCTCTCTCTCTCTCTCTCTCTCTCTCTCTCTCTCTCTCTTTCCCTCTTTCACGTAACGTTCCTACATTCATTCGTCCTCAACCATGTGACGCAACCTTGCCGCTACGAAAAATCCCGATCTTGCCAAGAGTTTTACGATATCACAATCTGTGATGCGAAGGAAAATAAAACTTCTCGCTAGTTATAACCGCTGTCTCTCTCTCTCTCTCTCTCTCTCTTTCTCTTTATATATATCATAAGGAAATAGGCTATTACAGGATTTGCGGGGTGTACGCTTAATATCCGCCATGCCTGTGACATCGTCTCATTTTTTAATGGAAATATCGGATCTTAATCAAAGAATATATATAATTTTGAATTCTTGGTGCAAATGGAAACTCACCGTCGCTTGATATTGACGCCGTTAACAAGATAATAATAATAATAATATTCCATCGCATTTGACATGGAGCAGAGAGCAGTGAATTTATTTTCATACCTCCCTCCCCCACAAAATATCTCATATGCAAAAATCTTTTGTAGCTCTTTTCTCGTCGCTGCGGTTAGACGGAAGCTTTACGAGCGCACAAGCATGGAGAATACCACGAGAAATATCGCGCGCATCAGCGACGACTAAAATATATAGGCTGTTATATATATGTATGGGTGTGGATTCGTGTATGGAGACTTTGCGATTTGACAAATCGTCGCTCCATACATACATGTTCTACCATTATTCGCTCCCTTTTCTTTGTGATGTGATCCCCGATACGAAAAACGATACGGTGCTGGTTCTCCGGTTCCTCTTCGATGATAGTCGATATAAGGATGAACCGGGGAACTCTAGTAGCGTTTAGAGAAATGCTTATGTATCGTAGTATTATGTCAAATTTTATATCTTTTTTTTAAATATGGTTTTACATTATTTTATAATATTGTGCAAAATTATTTATCATCTTTTTGAAAACTAAATAATTGTTATATCAAGTTTTATTTTCCTCTTGTGCACATCGATATGACGTATGCGAAGCCAAGAGCTACTGTAACGAGATGGGAGAGGATGAGCACGATCATGGCGTCGTGTTATCGTTTATCCGAAAGATTACGAGTGCATCCCCTATCCGGGACCCCCGTGAAGCACCGAGAAGCTAAAAGAGATAAAAGAGAGAGAGAGAGGGTGGAGACCGAAAGAGGAACACCCTTTGGTAAGTATATACGTATATATATATATCTATATCTATGACACCCTGGAGTACAGGCATGTAGCGTACAGCAACAGCAGCAGCCACTTTGGTAAGACGCCAGTTTTCCACCTATGCACCCCAATAAGACTCTATCTCGACTTCGTGTCTATCCAAAAAGGCACGTACTTTAACCGTCGCGTATATACCGATATTACAGGACGATCAGTATGCAGGACGAGCCGAAATTCGACGATGAAAGAAGAAATAAAGCGGAAGAAGGTACATTTTGAAAAATTTCGCTACAAATTTGTCCGAAGCTTTTTTGGCTCGAAAAATTGTTTGCGGAACGACGTAACTTCAAAAGTGATTCTGCTTCCTCTCTCTTTTCGCTTTAAGGCGGGTAGCCACCCTGAAATTTTATTTTCATAACAAACTTTGAAATGTTACGAACAATTTGAGCCGTGGGTTGGTATTGAAAATCGCAAAATTGTTGTAGTTACAGGTATTTTTCGGTAGGAAGGTCGAGTTGCTGCGAGTCGTCGATCGTGCGGTTCCATTAGTGTATACGTTTTAAAAAAGCATGAAAGAAGCATGCCAAGCACGTACATCTTCTCAAAAAGAGGCTCAGGATGCTCAATCAGCTGCCGAAGAGGACATGTATGGACCAGGAGTCGTTGATTGATGGTAGGACTGTAAAATTTGTACACAATACTTTTAGATGCATTATCTAAAATTCCACGTAGGATTCTTACGATAACTTGATTGTTTTTTTTATTGACGTTATTTCTTGTGAAATTACGGTAAAAACTAAATATATTTTCCTTTTTCGGCTCACGATAATTTCACTAATAGACGGGGGGGGGGGGGGCTACGCTACATCGTAGCGGCATTATTCACGAATAAGCTAATTTTTTTTCAGATGCACCATGTCGTTGATTCAACTGTTGCAACATAAGCGCGTGACGTGCGCAGGGGCCTCCGTGGAGATTTCTGCAGCGCCGCTATTTTTTAATATTATAAACTAAAGTTTATTTGAGACATTCTTAAAGCCGTTTGTCACCTTGTGTTGAAAAATAAAAATATTTCGTGATATACTTTCGAGTCTATGAATTTTTTTTTAATATACTTATTTTCTGGGCGTCCAGGGTAGCCACCCCCCTTAAGCCCGGCCAGTTTCGTTAATTAATTTAGATCAGTTAATCCGATTCGTAGAGTACAATATGCTTTCAAATTAAACGTAGCTCGAAAAAAATGTAGGCCACAGGTAGCGCATTAAACAAGGTAGTTAAAAGTTGTTATTTTACACCATATTTACCACGAAAATTTCGTCATTATTTTTTATTTCCCCGTATAAATTAAATGTTTCACTAAAAGCAAAAAACTACAAAAAGTAATGACGAAATTTTTACCGAACAGATGAGAGGAACCACCATTGTTTACCTCTTATAATTTTTTTTTCACGACCCATATTTTTCCTACTACGTTGATTCTGA
This sequence comes from Netelia inedita, assembly GCA_964017225.1. Classification (NCBI taxonomy): domain Eukaryota; kingdom Metazoa; phylum Arthropoda; class Insecta; order Hymenoptera; family Ichneumonidae; genus Netelia; species Netelia inedita. The sequence goes on from OZ024921.1 coordinate 11,632,664, forward strand.
ATTTAATGGAAATACAAAATTTTCGAAACAATTGGATTAAAAGAATTATAAATAATACACGTCGAGCCGTATTTTTAATTAACAACGCAAACACACCGAATTTTCGGAAAATGTCGAGGTTATTTGGACAAATCCGTGATTTCGTGGCAAAAGACGACATCTTATGTAAAATAATACATATACATATATTATAACGGAACGAAGTAGCATCGAGCGAACGCGAGCAGAGCGAGGAGGGACAAGAAGAGAAGGAAAAGAGCCGACGCACAGCAAAATTGCACAATCGTCCGGAGCTCTCTCGGGCCCACGAGTGCCACGGACGATAACCCGGGAACGTTTAAACTCTTTCGCTGTTCGGAGAAAAGCGTTGCGTACTTACACACTCGCACGCGTATACGCATACTCGCAAATACACACACACACTTGCATAAACGAGCGTCAACATCAGCGCGTTGTGGCGAGATAATCGCGAGGTCAGGAATTCCAAACAGGAAAAGAGAGACGCGAATACGCGAATGCAACAATCCGCAAGGAATCGTGACAAAAGCATAATAATTAACATCGTCGAGCGTGATGATTACACTAATTTCGAGCAACGATTAAAATTTGCTAAAACGATAAATAGCTACGAACATTGTCTATATCTTCGGGATTTAACAACAAACGAAAGAAAAAGAACGATTTTATCGCCAACGAGATTCGATGATACCAACGAACGATAGAGGTCGATGCATGCCAAGAAATATTTCGCGTGGTTGATTAATCCCGAGGGCAAAGAGTATTATATATCGTTAAATAATCGCGATAATATCGCGTATTACAACTCATCCGACACGGTGAAAATCTCATTTGTTGAATAAACAAACGAGCCTGAAAATAATCATGCGCGCGTAAACACGTATACCGCGTATACGCGTAATGAGATGATTTTCAACCCCATCGTCGACTCGTCCGTAAATTCGTGGTGCGCGAATTAAAATATTCACGAGTGAACTGCCGCGAAGGGTGAAGCCCCGTGAAACCTGACGAGTTTCAACAACCTATCTTCATTTATATATCTATATACATATAAATTGCATATCCAGGCTTTTGTTGCTGTGAGAATTATAGGTACTGCGCGAACGCAAGTTTTTGAAAATCTGTGGTCCGTTACCAGCGTGATATTATTCACGATCTCAATCGCAGTACATAGGTAGGTAATATACAGGGTGAATTCCGTAAGGTTTCTCAAACGGGATTTTGGTGTAGATGGGATCATTACAAACAAAAGTTGCAAATACAAATTAGAGATATTTTTAATAGTTTACGAGATATGAATATTTAAAGTTGATCCAATCAGAGCGCGCCGAGAAGCGTTGAAGCCGCCCACTCTCCACCCTAGCCGTAGATATAGCACAGTTTACGGTGTTACATTTGGGATTGCAAAATTCAGAGCAGTCAATTATTATTATTTTATTACGCAGTCCTTTTTATTTGTCGGGCATTGACTGCTCTGAATTTTGCGATCCCAAATCTAACGCCGGCTTCAACGCTTCTCGGCGCGCTCTGATTGGATCAACTTTAAACATTCGTATCTCGTAAACTGTTAAAAATATCCCTAATGTATATTTGTAACTTTTGTTTGTAGTGATCCCATCTGTACCAAAATCCCGTTTGAGAAATCTTACGGAATTCACCCTGTATAGGTACAAACACGTACTCACTTGTATGTGTAAATGGAAACTCGGGGAATAAGCAATGAGGTCAAAAAAAAGAAAAGGAAACTCGGTTGGGGGGTGGGTGGGGGTTGAATAAGTAAAGAAAAAGTTTCTCAATCAAGGGTGTCTTCAAGGGCGTACAAAAAAGCGCTCGGGAATATATTTCCGGCTTATTAGATTGTACAATTTCAATGCGTATGAAATATGTTTTGAGGGTGCGCGTACCATAGTCGATGATTTCCTGACGAAATTCACTTTATTGAAAATTGCGAGAACTGGGACGGGCGATTGGTGTATACGTGTGTGCGTGTGCGCGAATGTGTATAGTGACGGAAGAGAGAGCAATCGACCTGTCCGTGGATTCTGGTCGATTCAAACTCCCCGGGTATTTATTGTGGCATCGACGAGCTTGTTCGTCGGGAGATTACACGATCGCGGTCGTGGCAGTGGTCGATCGTACCGAAAAGTACATACCCAATATATACATATATATATATATCGCCGGGGCTTTTACCGTGTGCGTGTATATAGGAGCGAGACACGTGTGCGTGTAAATGCGAAGGGATGAAAACGAGTGGAAAGGTTCTATAGCGGGGGATGGGGTTGGGATGTTTTGTCTCTCGACGGGTGAGCATGAGCTCGTCAGCCGCAAAGCTGTACCGACGTAGTCACGTACAGTTGCGAAAGGGTCGAGGGTGATGGAAAGAGAGCGAGAGAGAGAGAGAGGGAGGGATCGAGCTGCCTAACTGCGTACAGGTGCGAGCTAATCCAGAGAGGTTCAACGACGTTTCCAACCAGAGCCAAACCCATATGGACAAATACCCATCAAATTTTGACGTTGATTGATAATATGCCGAGTCTTTTGAATATCGTCGGATAATTAAACTTCGAGAGGTTGTAACTTTGTTCACCCCTTCATTTTATTTCGACGATAAAACTCCGATGATGGAATTTTTTCCTCGGTGAACGGGGAAAATAACGAATAATTGGACCACCACACTTTGCGACGCAAGAATCGCTTTGAAAAACTTTCGGATAATTTTCGATATACGAGTGTATTCGAGTATCCCTGGAGTTTATCACGTGACGCTGGATCATAAAACTATATATATTTTCTACGTTCCGTAACCAAAAGCCCCAGACGTACGAACGATCTCGAAGATTTTTCACTCGCAGCGTTAACATACGACTACTACCCCATTGCGTATAGTCGAGAGACGCGATCTTCAATGCACACACACATATACATGCCCACACACAGATACACACACGCACACGATCTGCTCCCAAGTAAGAATTCTGCCAGGGCTTAGACTAGGTCCCGATTATTTTTCCCTCACTTTACAAAGGCCCTAACAGGGCACCTGACTAGGTCCCTTGGTGGCCGGTCACACTTTGTCAGTGAGGACCTAAAGAGGCCTATAAATCAGGGCCCGGCTGGTTGCCTCAACAGAACCCTGCCAGAACCGAATCGAAGCCGTGAAGCAACCCTATTACTGCCCTATAATTACCAGCTTTACTAGTGGATACATATCAGTTTGTAAAAATCCTTGCGACAAGGATGTGCAAATAAAACTACCAAATAATAATAATAATAGTGGATACATATCAAGCGAGATGTTTTGCAATAATGAAAACAATTTTCTTCGGGTAAAGGGTTATTTATTACTATCCACCCGGCCCGGCTTCGCCCGGGTGTAATTTATAAGTAAAAATGGTGAAAAATGTAAAGTTAGTGCCTTTGTTTATAGAATTCCTCTATAATCAATGTTTGCATCTAAATTTTCGTTACACATCCATAGATTGATAATGAGTTAAATTATCGGTCAGCTTGCCGCTTTATAATGCCAGCGGGCGACGACTACGCGTGCGAGAAAGCGCTCGGCCATGCGCCGCCCATCGGCCGCTGGCGGAACTACATACTCGTCGCGCGGTGAGCACATACAACAACCAAACGGTGTTGTACGTAGGTATATGTGCTGTCATTCCTGCACGCATGAATATTATTTTTAAAAAAACTATTTTTATATTGTGAAATTTATTTTCCAAACATTCTAAATATTTATAGAATGCAAATTTTACTACAGATAATTTGAGAATTTTACTACAGATAATAATATTCATAATAGAATACAAATTATCTATAGTAAAATTTCTATTCTATAAACATTGAGAAAATTTGGAAAATAAATTTCACAATATAAAAAAAGTTTTTTTTAATAATATTCATGCGTGCAGGTAAAATTAACGCTTAAAAAGCTTAAATTAACTTTATATGTACATCACATCTATGGAAAATAAGTATAAAAACTAGACATTGGTGTAAATAACTTTGCAAATATTGTATGCTCTGTAATAACTACTGCCCTGATGAATCCCGATTAGGCCCTTTATCATTTACCTCGCTACGACCTTTTTTAAATAAATAAGGCAACCCTGTTATTTCCCTGTCGGGGCCTAGTCGGATTGTGTTGTGAAAATCCCTAGTAGGGAATCCATATTCAAACCCTTTTGGGCCCCGATCGTTTTCAGGGCTGCCCTACTAATTTCTTTCACGGGCTGTGCCAAAAAAAATCAACAAAGCCTCGTTTCCCTCATCAATGTTTTAACCTGTCTCGACAACTCGAAGCTCTTACGCAGTAGGTATGCCCAGACGTATGTATACAGACCCGAAACCATTACGCTCGATATTATTCACCCGTGTAATAATATTGACCGAAACGCGAATAAATAAATATTTCCAATGCAACCGGTACACTGTATAGCCTCGAGTATATAATCTCGTTAATCCGTGCGGTGCAACGTCATGCATTAGGCGAAGTTGTCGAATAAATTGGATAAAAAGGAAATTCACTGATGGACTCATAAGCGAATTATGTAAATATCACGAGTAAATTACCGAACGAAACGAAACGAGGGTGCTTACGTGCAAACGCTTAATTTTTGAAATTTGTCTAGTTTGCCAATTTTTATGACTAAAACGTGCAACAAATTTTAATACACGTTTAACGAATATCGAAATGCCGAATTACGACGCGTTTTTATCGACTTTTTGTAATATAACGAATGGCAATTAGATTTTAAATTTAGCGCAGATTGCTCTCGTAGATAAAACGTTTCACGACTACGCTACGGGATCTTTCTTTTTTATCGGAAACTAACCAAGGGATTCACCGAGTCTGTGCGCTAGCTCTACGACGCGACAAATAAAAACGTTCTCTTTCCGTTGACTTTTTTTTATGCATCTTTTACGACTCCCTTGAATGCCCGGGTATCGCGAGACAAAAAGAAAAGGAAGAAAGAAAATAAAAACGTAGAAAAAGAGAATTCCACGTATTTCGAAATACACATCGGGAGACTTATCGGAAATCCGCGAATGATCGGGAAAAAACCACGGAGCGAGAGTTCGGCGAATGTATACAAGCGACGAATTCGAGACATCGAATTGAAAAAACAAACGGACAAATCTGTTGTCCAAACTTAGATTTATCGCATCCGCGAAGCTCGACCGGTGCCTCGAGATTGAAAAATATGCGGAATCGTTGATACGCTGCACACGCTCGTCCAAAGTATAGTTGGGCCGATCCTACAACGTTGATCGAATGAATTTCCATTAATTAGTTCGTCGATGGAGCGAAAGCAACGGACATCGACGGGCTACCCACGCTTTAGCAACGAAAATACAAAATAAATCGGAATAAATGAAAATTCGCGTGGTGGAAATAATAACGACCATCGATTTTGCGTCAAACCATGCTTCGAATTATTCCAAGATACATCGCGAAAAGCTGGCTGTAGTTGATAGACAATTCCTGAAATGTTGTGCGTAGTTACGTCGAATATTTCATTATCTCTTCGGATTTCCGTGCGATTCGCGTATGTTCGGAAGTCAGCGTTGAGACGCATATCACGGATAGAGTAAAAGAGTGTGGGGAGGAGGAGTTGGAGAGAAAGGGGGAAATACGTATCACCGCAAAACGCGGCTTGATCGAGGTGGAAGAACGCTATATCGGTGGTTGAAAGCAGGAAAACGCTCAAGGAAAGGGGAGACACGAGCGAGCAGCGTTCTCGTACAGTGCAATCGTTACGACATACACCACGATCGAGACTTACGAGGAAGACAGCGGCTCCCTCGAGGGAGTCAACATGTTTTTTTGTTTGTTTTTTGTCTTCGAATGTATGGACCGGAAGAAAGAACGCAGCGGAGCAACGGTGAATTTCTTCTTCGAGAATTCGAAGCTTTCTCGCAATCTCCGTAGAATCACAGATATTCTTCTAAATTATTTGAAAACCTTAACTCGGATTTTATGAGATTTTTTCATTTGTCTTCTGTATAAGGCAGATGTGGACAATGGGGTCTGGATTTTGTGGGTTTTGTTTCCTTTATCTGAGAGAACCGAGCCGGAACGTAAGCGTGTCGGTGTACGCAACGTTGGAGAAGAGCAAGCGTTGAAGGGAAAGAGAGAGAGTGAGAAAGTGTGGCGAGAACGAGGAAGAGCCAATGAAAAATGGGATTTGGCTTTTGCACCGGGTGTGCTGAACTCCGGGTCGTGTGCGGCGACTCTCTCGCGAAAGACAAAAAAAAACCCCGAAATAAAAAATCTCGACGCGTGGTCACGCAGTAGAGGCAGTGAGACACGTGGAAATATATTTCTATTTATCCACCCACGTTGCGCACACTCTCGAGCATTGAAATATGCACTATGTGGCGGCATAGAATATGTAGAATAATTGTGGGAAAACAAAAAAAAAAGAACCGACTGCATCCTATACGCGAACCGAAATAAAATATACATATGCGACGTACATCCCGCTATAAAAGTGGGGCCAAAATATTGTACGGATGAAATATATATTTTTTATGTCCCGTACCCCAAAAATATGCCGGGATATTCATATGCTGTATTGGATCGAGCATTTGAGTCAAATATCCCGCTTACATCAATTTCGGTATACTCTTTTTGGCACGAATTTCGAACGTATGTTTTTGTGATATATGCGACAAGTACTGTAAGATACTGAAAGTACGATTTCGGCTATAAAGATAGCGGATTCAACAAAATATAACATTATTATAAACATAAAATGATGACGGAAAAGTTAATTTATCGTAAAGGGTAAATGCAGTGAGATTGTTTTCGATTGTGAACAATTTGCTGATCGAATATTGATAAAAGTAAAAATCGTATTACTAATAATGACCTTAAAATGGCATATTTTCATCATTTTATCTGTACGAAACGAAAATCAGTCATTTCTACGATGGTTATAAATTTACGGGCGACAATTTAAAAAAAAACAGTGAAATTTCAAATTTTCTTGTTCTTTGATCTATAAATTGGCATGTACTAGACGATGATATATGTAATGCACGGGAAAATTGTGATTTTATAAACAAGTTGGTCCGTGTGAATAAAAAAATTAACCAATTTTTGAAGGTTTGTTTATGCCCAGAACGTCGGAGGGAGTATTTTTTTAAAAAATGTTCCGGTACGTGGCAATTAACAAGCAAAAAAGAGCAATTAGTCTGCGTTTGGTGTTCGATTGAATCTAAAAAGTCGAATTGTTTTCAAGAAATGGATGAAAGAGAATTTCGTGTATCGATCAAACATTATTTTATAAAAGGAAAATCGCTTCAAGAGCTTAAGGAGTGAGAAGTAGTCAGGCTTAAAAAACCCGATTATTGTTGTTGCATTTCCTAAAAGTACCACATTTTAATAGTATTCAATGAAAATTTTAGACAAATCGGAGCATTATTTATGAAGATATATAACTTTGCACGCAGCCGCCTCGAGTGAGTAAAAGTAGGTAAGTAGTTGCAGCTGCGCACTGTACCTAGTTAAAACTTTAAACCCATTTTTCTCGAAAACACGTTTTCAAAGTCGGTGATCACTGTAGCTTCGAAACGGCTTGACCGATCACTTTGAAACTTTTATCACTTATTTTATACACAATTGTCCCTTGGGTAAATGAAGGATTTTTATTTGCAGTTAGTAGTTTTTATTTTATAGCCAAAAATATGGGTGAAATTTTGACCGAAACAAATTTTTAAATATTCGCCATTATGTAAAAAATCAAAATTATGACCGTTTGGCAATAACAATTTTATTGTCACTTCTTGAAATATCTATAATTTATATGAAAAACATTTATCAATAAATAATAAAATCTGTATTTAAAAAAATCTCAAAGAAAGCATTTTTTAGGCGTTACAAGTAGCCTCATCCCTTAAATTAAACTTGATAATCGTTATGGCGAATCTGCGCCTTCGGTCCGAACGGTTTATAAGTGGTTTAAAAAAATTCGGATTGGACATATGAGCAAAAGTGGGGCTGAATGCTCAGAATGCTCTGGTGAGGTCACTACCCCGCAAATTAGTAATAAAATCCATGATATGACAATGGATCATAATAGAAGGGTGGGTGAGAACGCTACTGCTGTGGGCATCTCGAATAAATGAATATGCAACATTTCACATCAGCATTTGAATATGAGAAAATCATAGTCGACAAAAAACAACGTCGTGACGGATTCCAGGGAACTAGCAGCTATTTCAGCGGAATTCGGGGCACTTTTGGAGTCGTTTCGTCACTAAACAATGACATGCCAGCTGGAAATCTGCACCAAAGAAGGCGAAGATCGTTCCTTCAGCCGGGAAAGTTACAGCGACTGTTTTTTTGGGGATCCCCAACAGATATTTTTTGTTGACTATTTGAAAAAGTGTAAAGCTCGTACGGGAACATACGATACATTCTTATTAGATTTGATTTGTTGTAAATCTAAGCTGTAAGAAAAACGTCCACGATTTTTCTGAGTTGAAACAAACTTATCATTTTAAACGAATCGACAAACTGGAGCAACGTTGAACGTATTATACAAGCCTAAAAGAAGACTACGTTGAAGAATAAAAAATCATTCGTCCCAAAAATGTCGTTAGTCTTCATTTTTGCAAAAACGTTTCAAATCATCCTCGTACGTACCTTGTCGGGACAAACATGTTTTCTTTTTCGCCAAAATGGTGAATAGAATAGTTTTTCTGATTCAATGAATAATTCAAAGGAAATAGGACAAACAACGCCGGTTATAAAATAAAAATGCACAAACGTCGTTACGTTGGAAGAAAGAATGAACGAAAGAATGATCGATGAAGATAATTTTCGTTCTATTTCTTACCTGTCCGATGTTGTCAAAGCCGTGTCTATCGGCAATAGAGGCAGCTGCTTCGGGTCCATCGGGCACATGAACGGCGAACTGGTTCATATAAATCGGAGCTCGTCTGGAACGTGACGAAGACATTCCGGCAGTAACATTGCTTCCCTCGACGAATCCGAGAATCCCGAAGGACACCAACAACACTGACAAACGCATCTTCACTATTTTTTCTTAAACTTTATAAATTTCGAACTACCACGTTTAATTTACGCGTCGCGAAGAATAAAATTCCGCGAGTTCTACGATGCACGAAGAAACGCGGTGCGACGAAATTGTTGAGCGAGTAAAACGCGACGTAGAAAGGCATACGCGACAATGAGGACGAAGCTTGAAGCGAATAGAACCAAACGAGACGTAAAAATATAATTTAAAAAAATTCGAAAGACAGACGTATTATTCCTTCGGAAGCGCGGAAAAGGGGATGATTCGTTCGTGTAGAGGGATCTTCGCTCACCGATATCTTGAACGAGGTCGATTTGTCGCGTCGAGAATCGAAACGTACGAAAGAGCGAAGCGCGTGACTCGACTCGAATCTCGCGAAACTCGCCCGTGCGATCTCTTGGTGTTTTTTTTAAAATGTTTTTATTTTATTTTTTTTATTATTTTTTTTCATACAAAGTTTCGTTCACCGCGTCTACACGTGAACATGAATCGGTGCTCCTGTGTACGTTTTCCCTAGCGAATCGAGGGAGTCTGGAAAGTATCCAAAAATCGTCGAGGGTCGCCACCGAAAGAAAATCTTTGGAGACGAGAACAAGAGCGAGAGAACGCGATGTTGACTAGAGTAGTAAACTCTGCCTTGTGTTTTAGATCGAGGGCAACGAGCCTCCTTGTTTTTCGTCCTCCCTCAAAAGGATCGTACGGATGAGAAAAAATTTGAATTTTTGACAAATTCTACGAACGCTCTACACCCTCAATATTCTTCGAAGGAATTTGAATTTAGCTCCGTTCGCGCACTCGTAAATTTACACGTCGATCACGCGTAAGCCGTATCTCTGCAACAGAAAAATTTAGTATTTCATTATTTCATTTATCCCTTACGCCAAGTTTTACGAACTGATTCGTTTTCCTTTATTTTTCAATTTTCCGTTACGAAGATCCGTTATAGTGTTATTTTCTTCGAGACACTGTTTTCTTTTATTATACGTGTATATTTGGACATTATTCGTCGTGACGAATTACAATTATATTACGACCATGAGACCCGATGATTCGATCATCTCTGGTTATCTTCGAAAATCCGCGATCGTCTCGCTAATCATGTCTCCTCACTCCCTATCGCTGATCGCATGACCCATATATAAAAGACATTTAATTACACCCTATTGTTTAATCTCGGATTTTAACTCTTATAACCCCACGCTATCATTTTTAACGACCAGAGCTATCAATTTTAACGTCGTCGTGGTAAAAGCTGAACGAGTATAATTTCGTAAGTATAATTATCATCGTTTGTGGGTTTCGGTCGAATTTATAGTCGAGGTCGAATAAATTTGTATACACCGATCAACTTTTTACACGTGCCCGTTGAGAATTAATTACAGCATTATTTAAAACCCCTGAAAGTATCGTATTTATCGTAATTTTTACGATTCCTTTAAAAATCTGCGACATGTTTTCCTTTCGTCGTAAAGCAAAGAAGTTACTTTTTATTGTTAATTAGTTTTTTTCTTTTTTAGATCATACGTTACCCAAGATTGACCGAGCGATATTAAAATATAAAATATGACTGGAGTAATATCTAAGAATTTTTGAGAAAAGTATCGTGTGGGAGTCGAGAAGCTACTGGGTAGGTGCGAGAACCATTGCAAAGTTTGATTGGAATCCTCGGCGGTGCTGTTGGGGTAAAAAAGAGAGAGAGAGAGCAAGAGAGAGACGAAAGGTTGATCTCGCGTAGAACGAAACTCGAAAGACGAGTACGGTATACATAGCACGTATGTGTCTACTTTATAGGAATATAAGCGCGCGAATATACAGATATACACACTCACGCGTATAAAATATATGTAGTAGAAAATCGGGCATCGAAACGAGGACGACTCGTGTCTCGTTCTTTTTCTTCGAGAAGGAGAGAGGGAGATTCAAAGTCGAGTCGAGAGTCAACGTTGTATAGTGATGGAGATGTGAAAAAGGACCAAAAAATAGGGTAGGGGGCAACAGCCCTGGAACTTCCTCGTCCGTACGAAGGACGAGAGACGTTATGCCAAAGTGCCGGCCACGCCGGGTGCCGTAATCGGGTATGTCCCCTCTAACTCTATCGCTTTCTCTCCCTCTCTGTCTCACTTACATGCTCTCTGGTACGAGCGAACTTTAACTTCTCTCCTCTATACTACACGTCCTCTCGAATCTTTTGGCAGACTGTTATGTACCGGTTCTATATACGAGGATATCATCGAGTGCTTCAATGCAAACTGTACTGGCTGGCACAACTTTATTCTCGTTTGGACGAGGACGTAGAGAAACATAAAAAAAGAGGGGGAGAGAGAGAGAGAGAAAAATTTCTCCGATGAAATTGCGGGCTTTGATTATTCAGAGGCACTTTATAATTCAAAACCACACGCATTTCACTTCCGGTTTACCGTACGAGGTAAATACTGCGATAATTTAACTGCAAATTGATTCTCGCTGTCCGTTATCGCGATAAATCGACGATGATAATCGAATTATGATAATGGGGGATGTATTATCTCTCATTGGTCTCTGTAAATAATGAGAATATAAAAAAAAATATGTCACCATCGTCTCTAATGATGAACGAGAAATTTGGCTATTCCTTTATTTACCGAATGTTCTATTTGCAAAGAATAAATAATATAATCGGTACTGTGTTTAAACAATAAACATTAATATAATGGGTGATCGGAGAATAATGTATATTCTTTTAACTGTTCAACCAAATATTCATACGTCATTTATTTTCTTTATGTTTTTTTTTTTTTGACATAAATAAAATTACGAGACAATCATCGGCGAGCCTCACGATATATTCCACTCTGTAGCAATTAAATCAAAAGTACCTGGGTTTATATCGCGAATAAACCGTTAAATATTTCTCATATAAATTCGTGATAACTCCGATAACGAAAAATGACTATTTTAATTCCACCCCCGATCTTTGTACCACAGCCATAACAATTTGATGAATATATATAATAAAAAGAAAATAAAAACAGTATCGTTAAAATTTGGAACGATTGAACAAACGTAATATCGCATTAAAAGTGTATTCGTCGCATTCGAGCGTAAAAGCTTACGGAAGGGGAGGGTGAATGGGGGAAAGGGCATTATCAGATCTTCCGAATTAGTATGAAAATAAAATTGAAAGCTTTCGCGGCTATTATGCTCGGCGTGCCAAGCGATCGGTGGAATGACCGGATGACTTCGCGAGAGTTAACCTTTCCCCGTTGGAAATGTCTGTGTCTGTGTGAGAGAGAGAGGGAGAGGGAGAAGGAGAGAAATATAGATAGAGAGAACAAAAGGGATCGTTTTGTATGCCAAGTGGCTCGGGAGAAAATATACAGCGTCATGCAAAAACGGTGGCGTAATCGGTTTCGCAATGAGAGTCGTCGAACGTCGAGTGAGATTTTCGAATCTTTTGGCAGGCGTTTCCAATATTCCGAAGATGGGTAAAGGGGGCATGATAATGCTCGAGACCAGGAGGATAGAGAGAATTTTTGTCCCGTATAAGAAAGACCATGGAAAACGCTACGCTTAGCGACCAAAGACGATCGAGGACAACGACTTTTTTTTCCACCAACTCGCGAGATGCGAAAGTACGACAACGTGGCCTCGTGTCTCGATGAAAAGAAAAAAAAAATAAACAAGCATTTCTCATAATCTTCCAATAACGAAAACGACAAAATCAACAACGGGTATTTAACGTTACGTAATGCCTCGCGTAAAAGACGATCGATTCGAGAAATAAAATTGTTCGTTAAATTCCACCCATCGCTCGTGAGAAACGAGAATCCAAAGAATCGATTGGCTCGACGAAAACGAAAAAAAAAAAAAAAACTAATAACGAGAAAGTTTTCCGAGCTGCTGGATTCGCGCGGTTATTCGTGGATTCGCGTTGATCGCATTTTCGTGCGGGTGTTTGTGCGGTGGATAATTGAATGGAGAATTGACGAGACGGGCGTGGAATAATTAAAATGAAAAAGGATCGGAAAGAAAAAAAAAAGAAAAAAAAAAAAAAAAGAATTAACGGTCCAAGAGATATAACGCGGACGAGCTCGGTAGGTCGTAAAATCGTAGAGCACGAAACGTGTCACCCGTGCTCCTTGGTGTGGGTTTGTTGCGCGCCGGTGCAATCAGAGTGGAACGCTCTCGCTTTGTTCGTAGGCAATGTTCCCGTGCTAGTTCGCTCATCCGGAAAACACGATTTTATCATTTTATTATCGACCTCGACCGGAAGCGTTGATACATTGGAACGCCAAAACTCCCTCTCTCTCTCTATATATATATATAAACATACAAGAGGACAATTTATTATGCACCGAAGCAACGTCCCATTATACTTGAATTATCGTCAACCATACGAGAAGGCAAACCTCGTCGAGGCGCGAGTAACGTCGTTATAATTATTAATTCTTCCAAACCGATATTTCGATAATAACAATATACCTACTAATAACGAAGACTCTCGATTAATTCTTATCACAGTCGTATCGAGAATTATCTTCCCTTTTTTTTCTTTTCTTTAGTTTTCTCCATTGGCTCTTTGGTTCTTTAACGTTTAATTATTTTCCTTACAATAACGAAGAACGAATAATACAAAATGGGAGAATACTCCGACTATATTTCCGTGTAATATAGCCGATAAATTAATTCGACCTTGGCACTTGATAGAAGGCAGCGAAGAGTGCCACGATCGGCAACGCGAATCAACGGAGCGCGGCGTTATACTCGCGTGCCGACGCTTACGTATTAGCTTTAACTGAACGCACGTATATGTATGTATGTATGTACCGAAGCTTCTATGTATCTGTCTGTGTATAACTATATAGATACGTAAATAAATCGTGGCTCGAGGCGATAAACATAACTTTCGCTTAACGCTCGAGTGCCGTACCAATAGCGAGCGAAAGATCATTCTTTCCTCTAATAATCTATTCGTATAAGTATACGATCTTCGGTCCCTCGTCTTCTCCACGGTATTGGTTAGTGCCTTCTCTCACGGCGCATCTCTCTCTCTACGTCTTACGATTAATTAACCACTTGGTTCGTAAAGTTTCAATACCGCACGCTCTATACTATACGGCTTCGAATTTATTCGTTCCGTGTTGTGTAGGTACGTGTTTCCTCGCACGAGTAAGACGCTCGTCTCGCAAACTTTCGCCCCGATATCGAGAATTCTTCTTCTGCGATCTATTCCTCCAATGTTTTCGTACGAAGCGTTAAATTTCATTTTTTTTATACTTTAAACTCGAGTCTAAATTACAATTTCGTAAAAAAAAAAAAAAAAAAAAAATAACAATGTCTCTCTTTAATCGGTCGTATTATTATATCGATAATATTTATTTGTAAAATGTGTGCACGTTAATGAGAGATGGAAAAAAATTTTGCATAATCGAATTCTCGCAACGGACTTGGAAAGGCGCATGACTCGCCGATTTTGTCTTTTATCTCACACGCGTTCGAGCAGGAAGCGCCGTTACGCATAATACAACGAGTACGTATGTACAGTGTGTGTGTCTCTCGTTGTACGAGGATGTTTAAACACACGTGTCGACGAATTTTTCAACGTCGACGTTCGCGGTGTACGACCCGAGCGCTTAGCGTCGACCGCATTGTTAACGGGAGGAAGAGAGGAGTGGGAGAGAGGGAGAGAAATAAAAGTGATTCTATGGTTCGACCGATATCTATATATATAGAAAGAGAGCGAGAGAGAAAAAAAGAGAAAGAGAGAAAGAAAGAAAGAGAGAGAGAGAAGATAGCATAGTGGGGGTTAACCGTATAACAAGTAGTTCGAGCAGGGATTTCGGTCAGGGGAACGGACATTTCGTTTCCCCCCTAGGGAAGTCAGCTTGCCTGCCGGCCTGCCTACACTCTCGTCGGTCTCTCTCGATATGCGAACACCAAGGAGAAAGTTGTTTTTTATATCGTGGATGTACGCGGGGAAGGGTACAGGCTCGGCGCGGACGTCAGCCAACGTCTGGCGGTGAAGGAAGAGACGGAGGCGCGAGGGCGTCCGGCGTCCTAGCAACACGCCATGGCGAAAAAAAGAGAGGCGAGCGAGTCAACGAGCGTATAAAAATATTAAAAATTGAATTTGTAAAATACGAGGTCGATCAAGGTCAAGCGCGAAAACAACGACCGACATTCAACGGTCGTAAGCAAAACTCGAAGATATTATCATGATAATGTTAATTACCGTTTATACGTATACGCCAGGGTGATAATAAGCGTTCAACGAATCATCTAACGACCGTAATTTGTCCGAGAGAAAATATTATTTCTCGCAACGAGTGGGTAATTTTTGTAAACGCGACGAAACGATTCGGAGTTACGTTTTTTTTTGTTCACGAACAACGTAAGAATCGTGTAACGACGATCGTAACAAAATTAATATCGAATGTTTATAATATTTCGTACGACTGAAATACAATTTTCGATCGAATCGAATATACTTCTTTTTTTTCGTTCACTTCAACGATTTAAATCTTAATTCAAATAATTAATCTAATTGGAATAATTTCGTAATTTTTTTATCCAAGATTTTCATCTATTATGAAAAATTCTCCTCGACGATATTGAAAATTGAGATTATCGGTTACAGGAAGTGTTTTCACACAGCGTTCGAAAAATAAAATATCGGATCGATTCGGCTGGAGGGTGTCGCGTGCCAGAGAATTATAATTCGCGATAGTGTTAAAAAAATAGCGTGGGACGGCGCTATCGAGAGTTTGAAACGTTTATGATTATAATTTTCGTTCCGTTGTTCGTCGATACACGTACACACTTGAAAAACGTTGATACTAATATTGGTAGGTACGCGCGCCTGTGCAATTTCCTTCGTGGCAAAAGGAGCTTCGAACGAAGTTTCCAATGGCTTGGGCTCAAACGCCTCTCTCTTTCCCGCTCACTCACTCACTCGCTCGCTCTCTCTCTCTCTCTCTCTCTCGGTCTTACGCGTGCGCGTGCATTGTGCCGGGCGCTGCGAGAGTGTGCGCGCGTGTGGGAGCGCAGCGCACGCTTCACCCGAAGTAATTAACCAGGCTGACTTGCGAAGCGTGCGCGTCTTGGGTAAACGGTGCAATGAATTCTCGATTGCCTGGCTTTTTAATGCCGGACAATATTCTTTGAGTTTTTGAAGCTCAAAGTTTTCAACTCTTTCTTTTGTTCTGTAATTATCGTTGACAAAACTGGAACAAGCGTTAAAATAACAACGAGTCACCTGGCTTTACAATTACGGGATAATAAATCTTTTGTTGGCTTCCATTTCAATTAATCATATCGTACAATTAATCCAAACGATTGAAATTAGTACGTTGACATCCACGAACATGATAAAAATGTCAAAAATCCTACGAGAAAATAGAATATGCAAGGGCCAGAAGGTACGATGGAAAAAATATCGAACAACGACGTATGTGTGCGAATATGTTGCACGCCCACGTACCAACACGTACATGGGGGAACGACACGCAGGCTTTGCACGACGAACGTCACGGTCGACTCGAGTGTTTATCTTTAAAATTAATTTTACTAGGAACAAATGGTAAATAACGCGAAAAAGAAATTGAGGCTATTAATTATTTAGCAATTTAATCGTTATAACAGTATCGACGTAAATATATATGTATGTATATATTCGAGGATAAAGTGAGGTTACGACGCGTGGGACAAAGTGTCGAGAGTCATTCCCGTACGTGCGCGCGCGTCTCTGTGTACGTCCGAGTTTGTGCCAAGACGATGCGTGTGCATGTCGCTGGCTATATATAGCGGAATGATGAACGTTGATTATTATGAGCCGCTTACCGTGTGTCTGCTTGGTCTCGTTGCTCGTTCGCTTTGTCATGGAATGTCCGCAGCCTCGTTGCTTTCTCGTTCATGTACGCAGATACGTGGACACTACGAAGATTATTTCGAAAAGATATCCCGATACACACGATCGGCGTTGTATTTACGAGAACGAGAGAGTCCTTTTTGCGTTTAATCGCAGCATTTCACGTATCGTCCGATGAGATTTTCCATCACACTTTTTCGTTTCGTAAGCTTCCACGACAAATTACTTCCACGAATACCGTTAAGTATGTATTATTATTTTTATCACGAAGAACACCGAGTTAGACCGACGAAGAAGAAGAGACGGACGAAAAGTTCGACAACACGCGCGTTTCACAACCGAGGACGTAGCTCGACATGTGTGCGATGTTTTTTTCTTTTGTTTTTTTCTTATTCGCTCTCGATTGTAACTGTTTTTTTTATCACACCGTCCACGCTAACCGCACAGCGTGTCCGACCGAACGTTTTTCGAAAACAACACGCGACTAATATTGCGAAACAAATAAACTGATTAGGAGAATCGAACTGTCAAGAGGAGAGGGAGAGAGAGAGAATAAAACGAGAGACAGGCAGACAGACAGAAAGAGAGAGAGAGAGAGAGAGAAAAGGAAAACTTAATTTGAAGCGTTGAGCGAGCTATACCACCGATCACACCGACCACCATGGACCAAGTGTTAGCACCGCACTGACCAACTGACTCGCGCTCCGCCGTTCACCAAGGCGATAAACAAACGCGGCGCGCGCTGTCCCACGCTAGCCCTATACCCCCACTACTCGACGCTCGCCCCACTACGTTGCGATACCCACTATACCCACCATACCCACCGCTTTCGCACTTTCTCGCTCACTCCCTCTCTCGTTCTCCTTCGTGGTTTTCGTCCTTCTTTATCGCACCGCATCTGCTCGAACACTCCGAGGCGTTCGATGGCTCTATGTACACAGCAGGCGCTGAATATCCCTCTGTACTCTCGATCTCACCCTTGCTCGCTGATACTAAACTTTCTCCCCACTAGACTAGTTTGGCCTGCGCCGTTGACACTCGTTTCCCTCCTCATAGCCCCCTCCCTCCGACCACCGCTACTCACGTGCCTAACACCGAAATGTATGAACCCGAACAGCGGCAATGCACAACCGTTGCACTCGGCTATTAAATCGCAACGACGACATCTGTCATCACTGAATACGACCCAGTTTCGTTCGAAACAACGAGGGACTCTCGAACCAAATTTGTAAATGGTTTATGTCCGATTTTGATCTTTAACGATGTCACAAACCGTTCGTAAATGTCAAAGTCTCGTGCAGGAAGGTATTCGAACAACATTACGCGTGTATTCGGCGTTGCACCATGTCGCGATACGCACAGCTGATTTTCACATCACCCATGCCGCATGCGCTCGCGAATCGGTATATACGTGACAACACTATATGCACAGTACGCATGCCCCTGTAATTCTTCCATAAACACGTCGGCTCCGAGGGTGAAATAGCAACTGAGAATGAAAGCTAAAATTCTGCTCTCCACCCTTGGAGTGATACCAGCTACGCCATCTTGCGTACATGTCATACCGCGCCATTTTCAGTTGATAAAAAGGTCACACTGCCTCGGGAAAACGCTGATAAAACAGGAATGATAGAGACGCATGCAACATTACCGACGTATCGATGACGAATTATCGTGCGAGCTGAAGATGGCGCTCGTGACGGAAGCCACGCAGTTTGCGAATACGCCGTAAGGGAGACGAAAGCGTTGGTGTTCCTCTTTCAGTTCGGTACGTGCCTTTTCCGGTGCACTTGCAAACATGGTGCGTACATTATTTTGACATTTTATGATATAAATCCATCCGTATATCGCCAATCCCTTAATTAAAAATATCTAAAGACACGCACGATCATTTTCAAATATTCCTCGATCACGATTATATAAATATTGCACGAGAAAATATTTCTTTTTTACTCCCTTTGGAGGTTGAAAGTTCGGTGTTCGCGGGATCTTGTTGACGGTTGTTTTGTTGGTTATACCCGTGTTCGAGACGCTACGTGAATCGTGATATTTTTACGGTCGACGCAGCGACGATAAATTATCTTGCAAAACGAATCAGTGCGGTATTAATACCCGTGCATTTATTTACAGGGTCGTGTTAGAACTAAGACGGTCAAGAAAGCCGCCAGGGTCATCATCGAGAAATATTACACTCGATTGACCCTTGATTTCCACACCAACAAGAGAATATGCGAGGAAATCGCTATAATTCCTAGCAAACCTCTGAAGAACAAAATCGCTGGGTAAGTTCTCATTTAATTCCTCATTCGTAACCAAAACAAGGAAAAAACAGTCACTCCTACCATTAAATTACTCCATTAACGAAGTTTTTTCTATAAAATTCGTCGATAACGCGTTAAACTAATCTCTACAAAAAAAAATATCTCTATTTCACGCAATTCGTTACGAAAAATTTGCTCTCTTCCTTACAGATTTGTCACGCATCTAATGAAAAGACTGCGTCACAGTCAGGTTCGTGGTATTTCCATCAAACTTCAGGAAGAGGAGAGAGAACGTCGTGACAATTATGTACCAGAGGTTTCGGCCCTTGAGCACGATGTCATCGAGGTAGATCCCGAGACTAAGGAGATGCTCAAGATGTTGGAGTTCAGCAACATCTCCGTTCTACAACTCGTACAGCCGTCTACTCATCAATACAGAAGAAACTAAATGCGTTACCTCCCTTGATCTATAAAAAAAATCTGTCGGTCGTAAACTTTTTCAATAAAGATGTAAACTGGCATAACGACGATACTCGATTATTTCCTCTGTAACCTCCATCCTTTTCCCTTTGTGTTTTTACATTCGTACAATCGACTTTTTTCTTATTGAGAAATTAAATTTTCCGATAGACGGATATATTCGAAAGAGCTTCTTCATTAGGGACGAAAGTAACGAATACCTGACGATAATACATGAAAAATGGAATCTTGCATTTTCAGTGGTATCTTGGCGAATGTTTCACGAATTATTAAATAATTCATTCAGACTCTCCTACGTTACATATCCGATTGGTACATTATTCAGGATACGAATGTGTATGTATGTATGGGTATATAGATATATCATATACGCGGTAAAGAATTATAGAGTCGAAATTCAGGAGGAAAGAGGAAGGGATAGCGGGGCATCGGTCATCCCTTCTTTCGGCGAGGTTAGTCATAGGCGGTCGCGAATAGTCGCCGTTCCAACTTGAAACGAGTCGCGAGAAATTGTCCGTCATCGGTTTTTCGGCGACTCTAATAACGCGCTTGTTTATTTAAGATTTATTTTTTTTTACCAATGAGTATCAAAGTCTCGTTTTCTATTGTATATCGTTGTCGATTGAAAAATCTATCGAGGAAAGACGACTTTTCATAGCCACGCGAGAGCACAGCAACCAGTGGCGCTACGGTGACAAATAACGGCCTTTTCGTGAAGCATAAGAGATATCTCCGTGACGCATGCGCAATGTGACTGTGGAGACTGCCCCAGAGGAAGACAGAGAGCAGCAGCAGCTTCCCTAGGTCGCGTTCGTTCGTCGTCGAGCGAGCGGGCGGGTGGAACAACCCGACCCAACCTAACGGGCTTTACGGTGTGCCGAGCGTGAAGTCAACGCGAGGAGAACACGCCGTTCTGCTCAAAGACCTCTGGCACATTCGTGATACAATTTCGCGAAAAGAAAAAGGTTATTTATTCAACGTTATCCGAATTGGACGCGCGTCCGACAGAAACAATAATACGAGTAATACTAAAGAACTTAAACTCGTGACTAACGTCGAAAGTAAAGGTCGTTCTGCCTGTGTGTTCATTTTTCTCCCCTTTTCTTTTAATTTCGCGGTTCGATCGTCGTTCGTAGCAGGATAGAAACATGAGCGAAAAATAATAACGAACTAGTTCGCTAATGTTGCACAACCGTACGGAAAAGTTTCGTGTGTCCGTGTTCAATTGATATCGTGCGGTGATGACTCGATCGTCGATAATTTCAAGAGCCTAAAAGCGAGAAAAAAAAGCAGCGAAGAAGGTGAAGTGAGAAAGAGAGAAAAAACCTGCAACACTACTACTGCCTACGACAACACAACATCGACGTGAAAATACACGACGGATAATAAACGCTCCGGGTCGTGCTTGTATTAGTAACATCGATAGTATTCGTGTGTAAAAGAGGAGAACCCCAGAGCCCCGTGTGCCGTTGCTGCTGGCTTTCCGATCGTTCGAAGTTGCTGCTTGCTAGCCTTTCAGTCGGTCCGTCGCTGCTGCTGCGCACTGAGCACACGGCAGCTCGTCCTCGTTGTTGTTAATCCGTCCCGTCGAAGACGACGTGGGGTTTTTCGCTATGTGAGAGCGGCACGTTACGGGGCACCCAGTGTACCCCCGGGGTGAGAGTACGCAAAGAGAAAAAAAAAAAAAAAAAGAGAAAAGAGCGAGATAGAAGGGCACGGCGTCGGGGAAGAGGACAGAACGAAACCCACACAAATTCTGTCTCTCTTCTCTCCTGTACAACAATATAGATCTGTATATATATACATATACACACACATCCGTATACATCCATATAAATATATACAGTGAGAGAAAAATTGAAAAAGTCGTCGAGATTCGCCGCGTTCGCGCTTCTCAGTGTATGTGTATGTGTGCGTCTGTGTGTGTGTGTGTGTGTTCATTAACTACGAATTAGTGAGCGCGAGAGGAAAATAAGAAAGAAAGTAGAAGAAAAAAAGAACGTGGCACGACGACGACGGAAAAATTTGCAATAAAATCAAGGGGCCCCAAGAGGGCCCGAGGTAGTAAGACACTTTACGCCTCTATATCTCGTGAATTCGGTGAAATGGAGTGTCCTCACCTAGCACAGAGCGTACGTATCGGCAACGACGACCTCGAGTCAACTTATACAAAGGATCTGCCTTTCGTCTGCGCAGGTATGAAACCTACGTAATCAACAAAATCCTCGATGTTCGAATGATTGAAAAATAAACATTTCCAAACTATCCTACCCCGATTTGCCTATCCTGAAAGAAAGAAGAAAAAAACGGGATTGCCTTGTTTATTTTCATTAGTTAGATCTCTCGCAGCTTCCCTCATCGTCGATTTTTCAATTCCGTCTCTATCCGGTCGAGTCTGTCTCTCTCTCTCTCTATCTCAAGTCGAGTTCACGAGGGATTCGTTCCCTTCGCTCTCCAGGACGAGAGAGAGAGAGAGAGCGCGCGAGACGCACACACACACACACACACACGGTGGCTTCCTACTTCTTTTGTTTTCTTTTATTTTTTACCGCTCACACATTTCCAGTTCACCTCGTTCTCAGAGCTGCCCTCGATCGTACTATTCTTTTACCTCGTAGTAAAACGCGCGAATGTCTCGATCGTCGTAATAAGTACGTACACGTATATATATATATATATATACATATACACGTATATTCGTATTTTCGTTTTTTTCCAATTTCAATTCTTACTTTTACGTTCGCGTTTCTCCATTTACGACGTCCATCCTACGGTTCCCGGTAGATTCGAGGGATCCGAAGAGCGAGGGCAAGAGTGAGTGAGAAAAATAAATGGTTGAGGCTAACCCAGGCCGTTCCTCTTACGGCCTTGAAGTCGACTGCTACATGTATATCCAACAATGCTACCCCCCCCCCCCCCCTCCTGCCCCCCTCTCGCGCCTATCACCGACTCTCTTTCTCTCCCTCAAACACAGCGAAGGGAATTACTACTACTGTGCACCACGCGTCACGGGCATAAACGTTACGGATCGCAAATCATCTCTCCCTCTCCCTCTTTCCCGGAAACCGGCCTATCGTCCTATATCTCTTACAAAACATTTTCTCCCACCCTTCACACTCTTTCCCCCCCTTATTCCCGATGTCATGGCGATCCAATCGCCCTATATATGCATGCGTCTATGAATGTATGGGCAAATAGTAATCGCGTAGATAAGTGTCTGTGTCGATCGCTCGCAGCGATAATTTAGCCCTTTCCTTTTCTCCTTGGCTACCAAATTGTTTTTGAGAAGTTCGACGTTTGACATTCTCCTCGAGAAAAGAATGGCATAGGCTTAGCACCGAGTGCGATTTGTGTCCATGTTAAATAAGAAAAAAATAAAATAAAAACATATTTTATTGTTAACAACGTTCGTAGCGTCGAAGAAAACGAAGTGCATCGTATAGGACGTTGAGAGCGTGTGTTCGAGTGTGTATGCGGTAACGTGGACGGTTGGCCACGCTTATACAGTCATGAATTCGTCGTGTCTCGAATTTATGTTCGTGCAATATTCCGCGTGTGTATGTTTTGCGTGTGTGAGATTCTCTGTTGCCATTCTCGGGTTCTTCGCGGCTCTCGCTCGTTCTTTCACCCTCTGAGCTTTCTCAATTGTACTCGTGTGCCTTGGGCACATGCATGTGCGTGTAAGTGTTTTTGTGCGCGCCATCGCGCGGTCGTCATTGGAAAATCAATACCAGACGTTACTAATCAGCTGGGACCGCGACAGCTCCCTCATTAGAACACCGGGCCTCTCTTACGCGATAACATATACAGATTATCCATTTAAACGACACTTCACGACTCTTCGAATATTCTCC
Source organism: Netelia inedita (assembly GCA_964017225.1). NCBI lineage: Eukaryota > Metazoa > Arthropoda > Insecta > Hymenoptera > Ichneumonidae > Netelia > Netelia inedita. The sequence goes on from OZ024921.1 coordinate 11,656,176, forward strand.
ATTTTTTATTTTGCATCCTCGGATTCCTTTCGATTTTTCTATTCTCTCTTGTACGAATTTTATACTTATCGAAGAAAGAAAAATATTCCTGAGCCGACTGGCGTTTCTTTTGCTCTTCGACGTTTGTTTTTATTGTTTTTATATTATGACCTCGAGACTATACTCACTCGGCCAGCACGGTAAGAGTCAGAAAGAGAGAGAGAGAGAGAGGGACCATCGTACTGGCGAGTACACCTATACAAGGTCCAGAACCGGGTACGCGTGCACTTGCCCTCCACGTTTTTATCGCGGCTCTTATTTCTCTACGGACGAAGTATGAGAGACGAGTCTTGTCGCCGATGCATATACGGGAGAAAGGCATCGATCGACCGTTTGTTCCTGCGATCTCACGTTCCTTTGGCATAACAAAGCACAAAGTAAACGTATGCAGAAGACGACGAAAATTTATATTCGTTACAGAAAAATAAATATGGAAATACTGACACGTGTTCGAAATAATTTAATAATAATACAGACACGATCGATACAAGTATTACGCGAAACGTGTTGTAATTATGATTATTACCAATTTACGCAAGATTGGCCTGTTACATAACCTCAAAAGCGTAAAATAGAAGGACGGTTGTGAAACGTTAGATGTTCTTCCAGACTTTATACAATACCCGATCGATAAATTGTAACATAGTGTCATTGCTAAGATCGCTAGTGTCGCAGGCGTGGCCCCGAGAAAACTCGTTAACCATCGATTCGCAAAACTTTTGGCACCCCTTTTTTCGTCCGCCTGGACGTTTTTGCTCGATTCATTCGCTCTGTCCGTCTGGGCTACTCGTGTGAACTTGTCCTGTGATACGTGTGTGTGTGTTCGTGTGTCTTTTATATAAAATACATGCGCAACAACGAGCTCTTATCGATTCGGTGCGATCAGGACGAGGATCCCCGGCAAGAGAGACGAAACGAAAATGTACGCGCGGTAGGTTATTTTACTCTCCTGCGATTGTGCTGCCAGCTTTCCTCGAGCGGCGCTCTCGTCAACTAAGAGCGCCGGCGGCTCGTCGTGAATACGACGGGGCCGCGACGAGACGCTTGCATCGATTTAAAAGGCCACACGAGAAATACTGCCGCGAATTATTTATATACCTGAATACCCCGGGGAGTGTGCGCAACTTTGCTGTTGCTCATCATCCTCATAGTCGTTGTCCGTCGTCGTCTTTCTCATTATTGTTGTTGTTGTTGTTTAGGAATTTTACCTCATTGTTGACGTTGCGCTAATGATGCCATTACTATGCTGGTTTTTCGATACTCTGCACCACTTCCGGCCCCGTAACTCCCACCGGATGTTAGCGTCCCTCGAACCATTTTCCATCCCAAATGCGCCAAAATAAAAAAAAATCCTATTTACATTTTTTTTTTCGCTAAATGAAATTATTCGAGAATTATTTTAAAAGTATTATAATCAAATATTCTCGTAGCATAAAATTATAATTGAGAAAAATGTTGCAGTTAATAATAATGTCATCTATGTTCGATATTATAGAAATAATATCCTGTATACTTTTTATACTAATAAAAATAATGAGACTAATTATTTATTTTTTAATGTTCGCTGCCGATGTGCCTCGGTGTATCATTGTGGAAAAATCGATAACGCACAGAGCGTAGCTTCGCATATATAGACACTTCGGTGCTAATCGGATGGCAAACCCCCGCCCCTCGTCCTTCTTCTCCCAAGAGACGCTCGAACTATCGGAGCGAAAGGATTGCACTCACCCCACATTTTTCACGACATTTTCCTATACATACATATATATCAAACGTTCCCTAGTGATCCAGCCACTCTTTTTCGTATCTCTCACAGAAATTTTTGAAACCTTGCCAGATTGTAATTAATCATAGGGGAAAAAAACATTCCAAGAATTATTTTAGATTTTTCTTTATGTAATCGTTTAAAAAACTGTGTATTTTTATCTCGTCGACATAACTGGGGACACATAGGACGCGCAATATCTAAAAAAAAATTCTAATATTTTTTCTTTCTTACCACTCGTTGCCAAATTCACGAAAATTAATTGCGAGGCTAATTATGAAAAAAAGATACGATTTTTATTATGTTATTGCCTATATATATCGTGATTCTCGCCCTTCGCTTTAATACTATTGCATAGCACATATAGCCAGCCACATATACTACCACGTACGTTCAAACGGCTATATTCCGGCACAGCGGAAAAAACGATTCGACGAGCTTTTATCAATGGCGAAGCAAACGTCCGTTTATATTCCGACTAATCGCGAAACCGATAGCCACGTAACATTGTATTCGTTATGTCTTGCTTTCCTTCCCCCCCACAAATTTCTTCGTTCACACGAGGCCCTCTTGAAAAACAAAGCCAATCTCCGATCCTAACGAGTACATTTTTCGCGAATTTTTAATCTCGGTACCAGTACAAAAGAATGTGAAAAAAGCGAGACGTATCGTTATTATTGAAATGGAAAAGCGATAAGAACTCTTACGTCGTTGCGACACTCATCATTGTTACGTAGATTAACCGTTTTTGTCTGTGTCCGATTAGTAAGTTGTACGATACGCTGGCTTACCTCGACGAGTCTTTGAACACTATCGAGAAACTTTTAACCGACGAGAGCATTTTCCATCTGTGGATTTTTCGAGAATAAATATAAGCCTAAACATGACCGATTTCCGGCGGAAAAGACAAAACTATCATCGGAGTTTCGTGACGCTAAATAAGCACCGTTGCGTTTGGTCTCTTTCATCAAATTTCCTGATCCAAAATTTGCACGTTTATTTCCAGTCGACGGGGCATGCTCCTTTTTAATCTTGAATTCTTTTGTGCCGTTATCAGCGATGACTCGCAATGAGATTTACTCGATGTATGATCAAAGAAACATAACACTCGAAATATTACCATCTGGAAGAAAAAAAGTATTCCTAGCCCGGATGTTATCGTGTTTTGCTTCGTACGAGTGTGATACTTACGAGTATAAATTAATATCAATGAAATTCATATGTATACGAGATGCCTGAATTCATTGATATCGATAGATCGTTTACATACATTACATGTATTTATCGTACTGCACGTATGCGTAATATTTGAACTGAGAATTAATTGGCATTCCAACAGTATGCGGCACGGAGAAGAGTACGTGGCTGTGCCTGCACTGTGGGGCTGTACACTGCGGGCGTTACGTAGCCGGTCATGCACTTCAGCATCACGAGAAGAATACTCAGCACTGCGTGTGCATCGACTGCGAAAATCTCGCTGTTTACTGGTGGGTTTCTGTTTTAACGTTATACGACCACGTCAGATTTAACTGAAAAAAAAACAAAAAAAAACGAAAAACTTTCGCTTTTTTTTTTAATGAAAAGAATATTTTAAAGAAATAAAGAAGCACTCGTAGCTCGTAGTTGATAGTTGTTCAATGGACAGGGTTTTTTAAAAAAAATGTATTTGTTTTGTTCTTTCCGCAGTTACAGCTGCGACGAGTACGTCGTGAACGACACGTCGAGCGGGCAAATTGAGAAAATTCGTCAGAGCGCTTTACGCAAGGGTGAACAGAAGGAGAACGAGGATAGTTGGGGCTCGTCGAGTTCACCGGGTCTCGAGAATGTTAACGGGGATGACGATCCCGATGCATTATGGAAAGCCGAGGTGGTCGTTCGTAATTTACGTCCGAGAACGCGCAAGAGGCTTCACTCTTTGGACGGTACGAGCGGCGATAATCGTCCGGTCGCGAAGAGACGTAGTTCCAAATTAACCAAAGAGAAGAAAGTCGTGGGTCTGAGAAATCTCGGTAACACGTGCTTCATGAACGTCGTACTACAGTCGTTCAACAATATTAGCCATTTTTGCGAATATCTCACGCAAATGCCGAGTCTCGAGGGCATCGCGTTCGACGAGCCACCGACGCACAGAGGTAGGATCGTAGCTCCGGGTCGAGCCAAGGAACTCAGCGATGCACTACTCGCCGAAGAACTTCGAAAGGTAAAAAGCCTGTGAAAACAAATCATCAACCTTATACAATCAACGTTATTACAAGAAAATCGAGATTCGTCAAAATTCTCGTTAATCCTACGCAAACTCTGTAAATTCAATCGTCGATATTAACATCGAATAACTTTTATTCCAGGACTGTTGTTAAATACTTGAGAAAGTTACAAGATCGTACGACCATCCTATCGAACTAATTTTGTATCGCGAATATCGAGATTCGTCAAAATTCTCGTTAATCCTACGCAAACTCTGTAAATTCAATCGTCGATATTAACATCGAATAACTTTTATTCCAGGACTGTTGTTAAATACTTGAGAAAGTTACAAGATCGTACGACCATCCTATCGAAACTAATTTTGTATCGCGAATATCGAAATTCGTCAAAATTCTCGTTAATCCTACGCAATCTCGGTAAATTCAATCGTCGATATTAACATCGAATAACTTTTATTCCAGGACTGTTGTTAAATACTTGAGAAAGTTACAAGATCGTACGACCATCCTATCGAATTAATTTTGTATCGCGAATATCGAGATTCGTCAAAATTCTCGTTAATCCTACGCAAACTCTGTAAATTCAATCGTCGATATTAACATCGAATAACTTTTATTCCAGGACTGTTGTTAAACGCTTGAGAAAGTTACAAGATCGTACGACCATCCTATCGAAACTAATTTTGTATCGCGAATAATTACGGAATATTGATTTATTCGTTGGTGATTAATTCTTCTTCTCGTTCCATTCGAAGGTTCTGTTAGGACTGAGCCTCGGTGGATCAAACGGTCAGGCTATTTCGCCCGAGTGCCTGTTTCTCGTGATATGGAAGGTGGTGCCACGTTTTAGGGGCTACCAGCAGCAAGATGCTCACGAGTTTCTCACGTACATGCTCGACAGGCTGCACACCGAGTTGCTACAATTATTACCAAGGCTCGGTCACGAACCCCTCGGTCTTCGAGGAAAACAGAGCATAGTAACGGCTGTTTTCGGTGGTACGCTACTTAGCGTGGTAAGTCATTTTTCCTTATCTTTTTATGACTACGAGTAATCAAAGAGAAACCGATCGATAAAATTTCAAGGATTTTATCAGCAATTGGCAATTTTCTTTAAATTCTCGATTTTTCTAGAAACTTTTACTCATACGTTTATCGAATCCTCCAGGTACATTGTATGAATTGTCGTACGGACTCAAAGACACACGAACCATTTCAAGATCTCTCACTGGACATTCCGGACAGACTGCAGAGGCGAGCGAAGGAACAGGAGGAAGTTTGCAGTCTGACTTATAGCCTATCGAGATTCTTCAAGGTCGAGGAATTGGCCGACAGCGAACTGTACTTTTGCGACAATTGCATGGGAAAGCAGCGTTCCACAAAGAGGTTCTGGATACACAGGCTGCCTAACGTTAGTCCATTCGGAGAATTGAAAATATTTTTAAAGAAACGGAATTAAATAACTTCGAACGTCGAACGAGTGATAATACGAAAGAATAAATCTTCGCTCTTATCGTTCGTTAAATATCCTTTATTTATTTATCTTGCAGGTGTTGTGCCTTCACATTAAAAGATTTAGATGGTGCAATTCTTATCGATCCAAGGTGGACACACAGGTAGATTTTCCAATGGAATCTCTCGACATGTCGCCGTTTACAGTTCGGGGCTCGGCTGGCGCAAAACTCGGCGCTCAAAACAGTCATCTGTACGATCTTGCCGCTGTTATAGTTCATCACGGATCTGGGTATCGCTCTTTCTCTCGTTTTTATCATGAGATCGTTCATCGTGTGGAAATATTTGATAAATTATGATTGTTTTTTTTTTTGTTTTTTTTTGTTTAATTTCAGCGCTGGTACCGGACACTACACTGCCTTCGCCGTGCACGACGGCCAATGGTTTCACTTCAACGACAGTTCGGTACGACCGGCAAGCGCCGATTCTGTCGCAAAGTGCAAGCCGTACATTCTCTTTTACGTGCGAAAGGAGTTTTCCATTCCGCCGCCTTTGTGACGTCGGGCACCGACTCAGCTTCCCAATCACGGGGATTGCGACGAGTCGGACGACGACCGACTGAACGATGATAAAGAGGATCGCGAACCGGGAATCACGACGAGAAAGAAAAATGGCTTGACGAAAGGCACGAAGAACGAGTCTAAAGTCATCGACGAGATCGCGACGGACGGAAATTTACGAAAGTGCGATACGAAGGGTTCCAAGAGCGAGAACGAACGACGCGGAAATTCGTAAGAAGGCGCGTTCACGAGGGAAACAGCGAACGATCGATGAAAAAACAAAACAAAAAAGCAAAAAAAACAAACAAAAATAATTCAATCACGCGAATTTGGCGAAAATATTGATAAAAGAGAAAATAATAATCGCGCTCGTCGCGCAAAGATATCGATGCGTGCGTTTAGCCTTTGGAAACCCGCGCGATTCGCGGCTCCCTCTCGCCCCTTGTCCGTCCTTGTTGTTCGCGGCGAGTCGAAACGGCGAACGTGAAAGAAAACGCGCGAGAGATTTATTATAAAAACTTTCTTTTTATCTTCCTTTCCCTCTCTTCGTCAAATTGTTCTTGTCTTCTCTCACATTTGCTTTTCTAATCTCTTCTCCATTTGTCTCTTCTTCCACTTCAACTTTCGTCTCCGCGTGAATGAAAAACAAAAAAGAAAAACAAAAAAAGAACACGATCACCTTGCGCACGCTTTTGCGCCACGTTCTCTTTCTTTCCTCTCGTCGTCTCTCCTACTTGTTCTTTCGTTTTGTCTGTTTCGCACTATTGTTTTCTTTTTTTCTTTTTTAATTATCGTCATTCGCAAATTCCCGAGAGTCAAAGTTTCACCGTACTTTGCCTCTCGACTCTGGATCATTTTGTTTCTTTCGTTTTTCGTTATCTCGTAGATGGGCGAGCAAATTCTATATTTTTCTAGCTGCCGGCGATATAATGAAGAAGTTATCGAAAAACAAACTTAAGAAAAAATGATGGGAAAAGAAAGAGTTGCCAATCGTTCGAATAATGACGGTAATTCATTGTGATATAGAGAAACGATGGCATTAAGGTGTCCTACGTGCGGTCGTAAATGTGTAGAGGAAGAGAGAGAGAGAGAGGAAAAAGAGGAAAAAGAAAGAAAAAACAAATGCACGGGATGTGAAGACGGAATCGTCGTCATAGGTATATTATGTAATGTGTATAGAAAATATGAATGTGTATTTATGATGCAAAGCACGCGGGGTGGCGAGTGCACGTCGCGAATTTCAAAGCTCTTTTTTCTTCGTTCTTTTCTCTTCGTTTCGTTCTTTCGTCTTTTCGATCGATCTTTTTTTCCACAATTTCCGTTCTTACTTCTCTTTCCCTCGTCCCGAACGTTTGCAAAATATAAGGAAACGGCGCACGACACGCGTGCGCGACTCGCGCAGAAATAACCGGAAGAGTTTTCACCAGGATAACACCCTCGTTGGTGAGTTTCGAACGAGATACGGAAAAATTTCAGAGCAATTCTCAACCGCTCGTGTTTCGCGATTGACGAACTCGACCTCGTAATCCGGAGTCTTGTCCTCGTTCGTAATGAAAATAAAAATACGAAGGAAGAAAAAAAACCGCGTGAAGAAAAATTATTAAACGCAAACCGGCCGAACTCGTGACGATGGCCAGCGGACAAACGCTCTGAGCTACCGATTAGTTTTACGTGACTCTTTTTTTTTGTTTGTATATTTTTTTTTATCGCGCAAAACGGGGCGTACAAGTTCGAGCGGAAAACATCCGCCATTCTTTGAGTTTCTAAACGAGGAATTAAAGAAGAAAATAACGGAGCCAGAAGGAGATTCGCGAGCGCGATGACGTAGATTTAATTTACAAATGATAAACGTCGTTTATTCTCTCGCTCGATTCACCACCTTCGCACTCCGACACGACGTCGAACAAAAGAAAATATTAAACGATACGAAAGAAAGAAAGAAAACGTCATAAAATCCTGAACTCTCCTCGACGGCCCACTCGACCTTCTCCCGATAAAACGCTCTACGACTCTTATGTGATTATTTAAAGACTTATTTTTTCTATAAACGATAATAAACGATAATAAATGTAAATTATAAGTTAAACAAGCAAGAAAAACAAACACGCGTAGGCGAATTAATAAAACGAATAATTCAACCGAACACGTTTTATGAAGAGAAATGAAGTAATGCATTAACACACGTAACACTAAAGCCAATCCACCAACAGAAATAAAGAAATAGTAAAGTGGCAAAAAAATGAAGAAAAAAACAACAACAACACGTTGAATCGCAAACGGGCCCTTGTAATTATCATAGGCAAACTCGACGCGAACAAACAAGATGATTATGAGAGGTGAGGAGATCGCGCATTTCGATGCAGATAACGATTAATGTTATTGGCAATGATACAAAAAAGCAGAGGGAGAATAAAAAAACTAAACAAAAAAAAACAACGTAAGCAGTACCGAGTTGTATGATGAACCGGTGAACAAATAAACAGAACATAAAACGAATGGTAATCTTTTCACGTTTGAAAACTATTGCTCGAGTTAAAAAAATCCTTCCCGAACTCGTCCGTATAAGAAATAATCCTTGAGGTGAACAATATCGTTCGAAGCGACTGAAAAAAAAACGAGAGTTGTTAAGGAAGGGTGAGAAATGGATTTTACAGGGCAAGTTGCTAGAGTGGATCATCGGGAATGAAAGAACGTCGATGAGGTTTATGATGAACGCTTCCGCTGATCAAGAATCTGCAGAATTTCCAGCATAAACATCCCTGTTCGAGGTTCATTTCTGCATCTTCATCATGAAAGAGAAGCGAGTTCGTGGGAGTATTCCGCGTGAATTCACGTCGGTTCTGACAAGGAATTTCCGTGTTTGCAAGAAACATTGAATAACGATCCGACGAATATTTTTCATTTTCGGTATTTGCTGCGTTTTTGGTGATGAAAAATTGATCGTTAGCTTCTCTACTTTTATCACCGAGTCCAACGACCCAGAATCCGTCGCGATTATAGCGATTTTCATGGTTTTCTACCATTCGATTTGTCGAAGCATTCGTGCTTCGACAACTTTCCTCGGTAGATATCCCTCGACAATCCTTGTTCTCGTAGAGAACCCTAATCGTTGCAGTTTTCGATTTGTCCACTGGTTTCTTCGATTTTTTCCACCTTGACAATTTTCCAACGAATCTACGAATTTTCGGAACGAATCGTCGTTTCTGAGAGCCAACGATGTCGGAATTGTGAGAAATACTGTCGATTATCTCAGCCGGTGTGTAATCGACTTCTCGATTGGCGAGGCGAAGGAGACTCGGATGAATCCGGTGACTAGTAGTTTCAATCGTTTCGGCATATCCGCGACCCAAAGTCCTTCGATTTTTTCTTTCGGGTTTGAGCGTCGACGACGATTTACCACGCTTGCTCTCGGTCGTCGTAAATAGAAAAGGATCCTGACTGTTCCTTTTCTCTTCAAAATTGGGAGATTCCGTTCTCCGCTCCTCTGACGAATCATCGAGTCTCGAGAGGGAGGATGAAATTTTCCCTCGACCGGCCGGGACGTTAAAAACTTTGCGCAGAGAGTCAACAGCGCTTTCGGATTTTCCTGTCTTCATTATATTCGTTTGGGATGAATTCCATTCTTTCTCATTCACAAGCTCATCTGGTAAAGAATCTGTTGGTTCAACTGGAAGCTTTTTACTCGTTGTGAACAATTTCGGGTTCGTACATTCTTCATTCTCTTCTGGTTCTTGCAATTCTGTGTAGGAAAGTTTTTTGACGATAGAATTCGAGGGACAAACATTCTCATCGGCTAATCTTTTTTTCTCATTAATCACGGGATTATCAAACGTTCCTACGACAAGATTTTTGCAAACTCTACGAGCATTCTCGTTGCGTCTCGATGTATCACTCGAGCCTGTAAGGCTGGATGATAATCTTGACGATCCTTTTGTCAAATTTTTCGTATGCAAACTCCGATATTTTTTGCCACTCGGAGATTTTCTGGGTGAGATGAGACAGGAACGAGATCCAGAAAGATCGGAAGTTTCGTCTTGAGAGTCGAACGGGCTAGTCATCCCACGATTCGATTCTGATAAATTATCGGCCCAGAATGAATTAGAAATTTCATTATCTCGTTTTTTATCGTCTTGGTTTTCATTAGCTTTTGGCGAATGATCTTTCTGAATAATATTCCTCTGTTCAAAGAATCTACCTATATCTTTATCTAAATTTTCATTAGGTTCCAATAGCTGAGGGGACACGTTTCTCGTTTTATCTACGTTTTTGATATGAATTGGAAGTTCTTCTTTCCTTGTATTCTCACAAGTGTCTTCATATACGACAAATTTTGCTACGCTGGTCGAACGTTCGCTTAATTTACCATTTGTTATTATTTTTTGCTCAGGATTTTCTTGCTGCTTGCAGAAGGAATCGTGACTCCGTCTCGTACTTTTCTGAAAATCATTCATCGACAATGTTGAAACTTTTGTTCTGGCCTCAAAGTTTCCTTCCTCGCTCGAGGAACTTCCGCTTTTTTCAACGTGAGGAATTTTACAGCCACGTTGAAGGTACTTGAATCTATCATCCAACGTTTTTAGGTCTCCTCTAACATTTCTAGTGACAACATCTCGAGTATCGGTGCTCTCACCCGAGGACGAAGAATCCTCAAGATTCATCCACCGGTTTCTAAACGTCCCCGGTTCGGAAAATTTCCCATTTCGAGGATCTCTCATCATTCCCTCTTGGCTTTCATGAGTTTTGTATAGCGAATCGAACGATTGAACATTATTCTTAACCCTAAAAGTATTTTTCTCAACGTTCGCGTTCTTTTTAAATATCGTACTATTAGGTTCTATTTTAATTTCTTGTGAATTAATAGAATTTATTGATTTGATACTAGGATTCTTTCCGAAGATGGAGGACCTTACGGTACTTCTCCAAGCAAATCGATCTCGTAAAAGACCCTCGGGGTTCTCTTTGATGATTTTACGCCGAGGAATCTTACGAATATCTCGATGTTTCGAAGCTATAATATAATTCATTTCTTTATTCGATTCGACGGAATTTTTTGGCCGATTAGACAAGTGCTTGTCGTTTCCGTTCACTACGAAATTCTTCGAGACTTCGGAATTGTGCGCAATCATAGAAAGTTCGTTTTGTATTTTTTGTCGCTCTGTTTTTTCCAGAGATGTAGCTGATTGTCTACTCCCATTTCTCATTGAATCGCGTGCCGTTGATCGCGGTCCGGTAGATTCGGAAATTGTACCGTCGCATTTCGTTGAAAGAATACGACGATTATCGATCTCTGGCTGCTTGGTGGAAGAAAGATCGGACAATATTCGTATAAGTTCATTAACGTCCAACGATCCCTTAGTCGTATCCTCTCTACTGCCAATCGAGGTGGATCGAGAATATTCCTGCGATTTTAAATCAAGTTTTGGAACATTCAGCTTACGAGAGTCGTGCGAATTCACCACTTCCAAGTCTTTGAGAACGCTTTTGAGCTGTGCCATACTGTTTCGTAGAGAATTGTCCATCGGTAATTCACTCCGCCGCGACGATCTAGGCTCGTCAACATCATAGATTTCCCTAGGAGCCAGAATTCCCATTCTCGCACCATTCACTTCAGTCGGTGGCAACTCTTGTTCGATTTTCTTGATTCTTGAACTAGAGGTACCCCCAATTATCCAACTCTCCGCATCGTTGTCGTCTTCGCTGCTGCTTAAATTCTTGACGATCATTCCCGTTGGTTTTCCATAAGCAGCGAGTTTGGAAGGGCCTTTTGAACAAGTTTTCTTCGAATATTCTTCTCTCGCCGAGGCCGATCCTCTACGAAGTAAATCCGCGATTTTTTTCTCGGTGAGACACAAAGGTCGTGCGTTATTGCGAAGAATTTCTCTGCTGGGTGCTCCGATAGGTTGTAAATATTTCGGTGGTCGCGATTCGTCGAACCTTGGCAATATTGGCTTTGAGAGATTTTCCCCTAGGCTCAGCAACCGGGAAGAATTTTCGCTCTTTGTTCGCATTGTCTCCGGTGCCGAGGAACTCATTTTGGCTCGTCTTCGCGTCCGCGCGTCGTTCGGCAGAAAATTAGAATGATTTTTATTAAACGGATTTACAGATGATACAATTTCGCCACAGGAATCTGTTTCGCCCTCGTCCTTCTCGTCAATGGGATCGTACGAGTCGTAGAGTTGCAAATAAACGTCTCTTTTTTGACGTATTCGAGGATCCAATGGGGTCGGACGATTGGAATATTTTAGAGCTTCTCTGGCTGAAGGCAAATTACGTAAACGGCGTTTCAAGGACGATGCAGAACTTGACAATGAAATTTCGATGGAACTTGACGTATTCTCAGCCGTTGGATTCTTTTCAGAGTCGACAAAATCTGAATATTCTTCCTTAACTTTTACACTAGCTGATCTTTGTATGTTTGTTTCATGGAATTTGTCCAACGATCCGCGTTGAGTTAATTCTTTGATGCCAGTCAGCAGACTACTGTTATCTGTTAGTATCGCGCGTAGATTTGATTCGAATTAATGTTTCTATATGTAGAATTGATTATGAAGAAAAATCAAAGAATGGAAATCTCTATGCGACTCTACCTGAGGAATCGCTCGATGTCAAGGGACTCGGAGTTTTCAGCTCGACGATACCCCATATACTTTCTTGGCTTCTTCTTCGTAAAAACTCATGCGACCCCATAAATCATTGTTTAACTGTGTTTCATCGTATTTCTTTCATTCAAATCAAAGCATTTGATGTAATAACGTCGTTTGCTACTTAAATTAAACATGATGCAACGAAAACAAAAGACAACATCGTTTTTCGATAGATCGATGGCCTATTTGCATATAGTAAAGAATATTAAATAGATAACGGGTGGGGGATGGATTGTCATTAATAATATATCAATTAATTCTTAATTCTCTATCTTCTTTCAACTAATAACAGGATGTGGAAATATATAGGTGGACGTCCGAATTGAACGTTCTAAAAGGCGTAAACTAAAATTGCCAGTAATGGCGTCTATAAATAAAACTATGGGAGGTTCAAGTACTCAACATGTTCATAACCCTTATCATGGCTTGACGTACTTGCAAATAAAAACGAGCAATATTGTTGCCTCGAAATAGGTAATCTCGTTGTTTGCAATAAACAAAAATTCAATATCATGGTGAAAAAAGCCCGAGATGCGATCCTGGTGGCGAGATACGGAAGCGCATTTTCGTCGATACATTGCCATCCGTTGCAATACGGCTCGCGTGCGTGATTGGACTTACCCTTTCCTCGATCGATAATAATTTGTTTCCGCTGTGCAGTGCCTTCTCGCCGAAGGCATATGCACCAAGTGTCGAACGGCCCGGCAACTTGGCTATCGTTACCTGACAACCATGGTGTCTGTATCAGGGATCAGCTACCATCATTAGCTATCTATGTGAAACGAGTGAGTGGTAACGTACATAACGCAAAATCAGGAATTGTGCGTAATAAACTTCTTTTTAATGATCGCTGTAATAAAGTTGAGTGTTTAATTCGATCTTACGAATACGATCGTACGTAAGATGAGGCGCGGAGATCAGTGACTAAAAATCCGGCAGATACGATAGCGGCTGCGGAAAAGTAAGTGTTGATCTTTAAAAAAGGTTTCTACGATGCTGACATCCGTTTTATTTCCCATGTGGGAAGATAGACAAGCCTGCGAGCCGCTAGATGGCAGCACCCATTCTGTTTATCGAACCAATGCATGAAAACGATTATACGTGTCCTCGAATCTGCTTCGAATTTGCCAACTTGTAAACGTTCGTTCAACGAATACGATCGACGCGAACCTTGTCGATTGTAAGACATTCATTTGGCAGACTTGGCGAAAGTACGATCAACAAAAGGATTCGAGAATCAAACACGAAGACACGATCGTACTTTCGCAGAATGAAAATCGTCTTTGCTCATTGCACAGTATCGAGAGTATAGCAGTGATCTCGCGAGCTGACAAAGTTTATTTTCTCTCTCTCTCTCTCTCTTCCTCTCTCGCCGTCTCGTAGCCCGCGGAGAATGTCGACCGTGGTTTCTTGGAAAGTTTCCGGGGTGGGGTACGTACGAGAGAGAATAAAGTCTCCGCTAACAAGGGAACGATAACGTAGCCGTACCAAGGGGCTTGCTAAAAGGACGAGGGGAAAGAGAAGAGTGAAAAGTGAGGGAGAGAAAGAGAGAGAGAGGGAGAGAGACCGCCCGAGAGTATAGATAGAAGTGAACAGCTTAGTCGACGAGAAGGCGTACCATTTACGTGAAAGTTCTCCGTTCTCCCCACCGAGTTGTGTAACAAACTTTACTCGGGATTGGTAGCCTGAAGGGGTAGCTGCTCGTGGCTTCCGTCTTTTCCACCAGAGAACGCGATATATATTTCTATATACGTATATACGAAGAGCACGAGAAGACGACAGAGCGGGGGTTCGGCAAAGTTTGAGATAAAGGGAAAGAGCGAGAACGAACGTTTATCTCGCACGACAAGTCGAAAGGAGATAAAACGAAGAAGTTGAGGCTAGAGAGGCGGAGAGAAAGAAAGAAAGGATAGATAGCATGGTAAACGAAACTATCGCGCGCGGGAATGTTCGAGAGAGAAGAAGAGATTCAGTTAGGATTCCTGCCGTTCTCGTTCGAGACTCGCATCGGGCGTATCTCTTTCTCGCTTTTACCGACCGAGCTTGTATCACCTTTCGTCTCTCGTCTTGGGGAAGGGCTCTTTCGCCAACGCGATGGAGCCTCGAAACACAACGATTGAGGAAACAACCCATGGGATGCGCGGTCATAAGTTTACCACGACAATCGAAAACGAGAACTCTGCCTCTGGGAAATATCGAGGATCGGGGAAACGTACGATGTATATATATATTTTGTAGAGAAAGCGAAAGAGAGAACGCATCTTTTTATGGATTAACTTGAAATTAATATACAGTAGGATTTATTTAGTTCTATACTTGGTTTATGAACGCTAAACCCTTTTAGCGACATAGATAATTTACTAAAAAATATCTGGTTAGAGTGACGATGTTTCGACGCTGCTTGCGAAAACTAGCATGTTTCAGATTACTTACGAAAACAAGCACGCTTGATATCAGCCCGAAAACTAGCATGTTTCGGACATGCCACTTTTCACGGCAGAAGCCGAATCATGCTAGTTTTCGCGTCGAATATCGAAACTTGAAATCGAAATTTGAATCGTGCTACTTTTCGTAAGCAGCGTCGTTTTAGTAAATTACTGTCGAATTGAGATAGTTTGGCATTAAAGGTAACTTTGACAGTTTTTGGGGCTAATTTAATAGAGGGCTAAAATACGGTTCAAATGTATTCGCAGCGGTGAATAGGTCGAATATTTATGTAAATTGCAATATATCCAGATGATAATGACGATATTCGTGTTGTGCGGTAAATTTCCGATTCTACGGAATCGGAAATTTGCCGCGCAACATAATCGCCGTTATAATCATGATATATTGCTTTTTACGTAAATATTCTGTTTTTCGATCTTAACGATAGTATGTAAGACTGATTAAGTGTCTATAACAGTACCTTAGGTACTTGATATTTTTCTATACAATGTTTCCTAAAGACGACAATTTGATAGTAAAAAATAGTTATTTTTCATTTAATTCTACGTGGAATACATAAAATATTAAATTTGTTATTGTAATGATCTCAAAAGTAACCATTACGGGTCTTCGTTATAAATTGCATTTTACTACCTTGTCAAAGGAGCTCCACACCCATGGTCACTTTGCCACTTTAGGGCTTGACTTTCTTGTACATTTCATGACCAAAGAACACATTGTTCTATCGAAGCAAAAAAAGTTGGAATTTAGGATATTAAAAAAAACCGTTTGCTACAAAAAACTTCCAAAACCTGTTGAAATTGCAGTAGCCCTATTTCTTTTTGTGTTGTCGTTCTCTTCGGACGATGCCAAATACACAGAAGCTACAAAATTATATAGACAAAATCGAAATCGCGTCTCGAAATAATTGTCATCGAGTTTTGTTGTGCCTCGGAAATATACTGTAATGTCTGTTGGTCACGGCTAGACGAAACCACCCTATCAATTCCACCTGAGGGCGCTTGGGCCGTGCGAACCAAGTATCTCCCAGTTTGTCATGGTATACATATATAGGTATATGTACAGTGTCCGGTCGAGTTGAGCTGCTTACATATGTATACATATGTCTATACATCGACGCTGCTTACGAAAAGTAGGACGATTCAAATTTCTTACGAAAACTAACACGTTTTTAATTCCACCGCGAAAACCAACACGTTTCGATATTCGACGCGAAAACTAGCATGTTTTGGCTTCTGCCGTGAAAAGTGGCATGTCCGAAACATGCTAATTTTCGTGGTAAAACTCGAAACATGCTAGTTTTCGCGGCAAATATCGAAATGTGCTAGTTTTCGTGGCAAAAGCAGAAACATACTAGTTTTCGCGGCAAATTTCGAAATGTGCTAGTTTTCGTGGCAAAAGCCGAAACATGTTAGTTTTCGCGCTGATATCAAGCGTGCTTGTTTTCGTAAGTAATCTGATTGTGAAACATGCTAGTAAACAGCGTCGACATATACATTGCGAGTTTTACGAGGACATACTATTCCTAGTCCCAATTTCGTTCATCACGATATACGTCGTAGATCACGACAACACAAGACCCACGTATATTATTTAATTAAAAGTAGTACGCATGTAAGGGATGCAACAGTTCTAAGAAATTTTCTAAACTAAAACTGCCAAAGCTCTCTTGTAAATAAAAGAACAGATTTCGATGAAAATTCGTTGTAGCACCGTTTTAAGCGGGTGGGCTACCTCTAGGGGATGTTTGTTTGTCGGAATATTTGATCGACGAATGACTCAAATCTTATGTTCACACGATTTTTTCACAATTTTCACCGCCAAGCGGTGAAAGTTAGTTAAAGAAAGAAAGTTTAGTTTTCTTTCGTGGAAAAAGAGCATATCGCGTAAGCTAATGTCCCTTGGTTAAAAATGAGTCTTGCATTCGATACCACGATCCATAGTTTATAACGCGTGATCCCTTTCTCTTTTTTTACACAATATGCATATGTATATAAACGTACTATAATATTCCATGAATATGCGTTTTTTTTCTTTTCTCTTTTTTCCATTTGTCGTTTTGCCAAAGTCATCGCGGCATCTGGCGGCGATAAAACGAGGAAAAAAGGTAAAAAAATGTGCCCGCGAATGCCTTGAAAAACAAAAGGCAAAGCGGAAACGCCTCGGCGATGCCTCGACATCTCGCGCGGGGGAGAGAGAGCGTGAGAGAGAGAGAGAGAGAAAGAGATCGCGCGCGCGGACGTCAAACAAACAACCGGCAATTAAATGCAAATACGGCTAATGCGTTCTGGCTCGAAGATGCAAGTCATCGCGCTCGTTATACGAAGATATCTCATCCCCGAGTACAGTTTTGCCACCTCTCCCTCGTCAACGTATCGTATCGCCCGCTTCGCCCCGGCGTTCTTTTGTTTTCAAGCTCGAATCGATATCGATTGAAATTCGGCGAGCGTAGCAATAACGAGCGGGGATATTTTTTTGCTGATTTTAGGAAAAGCGCCTCGAGATAACATGATTTTCGAGAAATATAGGAAAAACAAAAAAAAATGAGAAAATCGATGGACATCTCGATCGGTAATTTAATAAATATAATAATATTAATAATATGATAATCTAAAATATATTTTTGGAGAAAATTTGTAGCTAAATTTTGAAAAACAACATATTATCTCAACGCTAATGGCATTGGGCTTTTATTTTCGTTTTTAATGGATTAATCAAACTCGAAGAATTCTCGAAGATGAAATTGGCAATCTTGTAGGCATGGTGTATATATATACATCGTGCCTATTACGTTGAAAGAGATTTATCTCTACATCGGCTTTGCGAAGGGTATATATACGCGACAGTGGTGGCATCGGTGAAACCGCCATAACGCTCGCAAGATACTCTCCAAGGACCTTAATCCTTCCCATTCAACGATGTATAGATTATTACATAGCGTCTAGCTGCTCTCCAGGCCCTCACTCGAGCTCAAACTAGGTTCGACTCAAACTAGAGCGTCTCTTCGTTCTATGATGTCGACGATGGACACGGGTATATCTATCGAAATATTTCTCATTCGGTATCGCGGTGTCTTCCTTTTCACGCTCCAGACAGTATGGTCAAAGCACATTATTGATATTAACGTTAGATAGATCGAAAAACCGAAATGCGTGTTATGATTTAGTACGAACGCGATCAATTACTAATATTACTCGTACGAGACGTTTCAGTTCGGTGATTTACAACCTTTCAACGATTCTCAAAGTACAAAACTTGAAAAACGTTGTCAACAAAATTAGAAAAAAACCATCTTCTCGTAATTTTGATATAAATTGCTAACATTGCATCCATAAAAGAATGCAATCTTTGATTTTTCAAAGTTGATCGAAAAACGTCAAAAATCGTTATATTTCCAATCTTTATTTCACCAAATGTTCAAAAATAACGTAATAATCTTCAGTCGCAACGAAATAAAATAGAGATCTTCGTACAGCTTTTCTTCCTATAATTCCTAAAATCCGTGTCTTCCTGTTGTTGGTCGTATCATAGAGGTAATAGAATGTAAAGAGGAGAGGATGAGGAGTGGGGACGGCAGGTAGGGGGCTCTGCCATCCAGTTTACTAGCGCGTTATAGCATCAGCGGGGGAAATAAGTAAGAAGGGATTAGGGATTGTACGCGAGCGGCTCAGTTCGTGTATGGGATTCGCGATGGAATCGCGGAGAGGGACGGAGATGCGCGCGAAATTTTCGCGTGCATATAGCTACGAACGATTGCGCTTGCGTTTTCGAAGCTTGCGTTGGGAGGAGTGTCAAACACGTATATATATATATATTCGACACACCACAGATATATATATATATATATACTCGTATATATATCCACAGTACAGAAAAAGATAGAGCGAGGAATTGAGACAGAGATAGGTAGGAAGAAAAGGGTGGTGGAGAAGGGTGGTGGAGGAGGGGGGTGGGTTGAGGGGTTGGTGGTGGTGAGACTCGATTACACTCTGTGTGTGCTCTGGCTGTGATGCTCTGTTGCCGGGAAAGGAAGAAGCCCTCCAGCTGGAGATCCCGGGGGAATCCGGTCGAGGCTCGCTCGTTTATAAGAGAAAGCGCGCGCATGAGCTTTTTTTCTCCCCCTCGCGCTACCTTCCTCCCTTCTCGCACCTTTTCGCTCTCTCGTATCTGCTTCTTCTTCTTCTTCTTCTTCTTCTTCTTCTTTCACTTCCTTACTTCCCTCGGCTTTTGCCCGCGCAAGCTTATATACGCCTCGCGGACAGCGTGTGCAAGAAGCGAGAGCTTGTACGGCGATGGGAATCAAATCAGTACGTTGCTGAGACGCTTAGCCGTTTATATAGATATCATGTCTTGTACCTGTGCATATAGCTCTCTCTCTCTCTCTCTCGCTTTTTCTCTCCCTCCCTTCGTCTTATCCCGATACACTCGAGGTTTGCTACCGTACCGCGTCTGTACATACCACGGATAGATTTAGAGAGAGACAGAGAAGGCGAAGTTCCGGTATTACCTCGACGTTTATATTCTACGATCGATGTAGCCCTATATCGCTCTCACGTATAACGCGGTCCAGAATCTTTTATCCCCAATCGGGCCCCGAGAACTTTCAACCTCGGGATCGTCGTTGATGCAATTTGACGCTATTGCTTCTACTACGAATACAATCAACGATTGATAACAATAATTTTTGGCAAACAATTTGTTTATCGTAAAGACAACGAAAACTTGATAATCATTTTTATAATTGGGAGTTTATCATTCGTAGAATTTCGAGATAAAAATTCAATTGTGAAAATTAAATCAACGCTCGTGTCCATTGGCTCGAAGCGATTCCGGTGTACCTTCGAGGCTTACATAGACGTTATAGTTATCATTGATAAAACGTGAGAAACGGATGGTGGACCATTCGTAAAATTGAGTCACGGTTACGTAATTTTTTGAGATAACGTACTTACGCAGAATTGTAGCATGGCACGCTCTATCGCCACGTGTCCATCGTCCCGTTTTTTGCAACCCCCTTATTCCCCCTACTCTCCCTCTCTCTCGAAACAATACGAAAATCTTGATACAGTTTTCATCCTCTGTCCTCGATTATCGCGGATTCGCCATGACCGAGCACTCGTCTCGTAATATTAACAACGATCTCTCGTCTCATTTACCTTACGATTATTCTCGTCCTGTATCAATTTGTCTCGCGCGTGTACCTATCCGTTTGTTCGCATGCGCGACGAGATTCATCCCCCTAAAAATCCCAAATCGTCGACGAGGAACGATTTATCGATTAGAAATTGAAATAAAGATTCAATTCGCTGATATTTATATAGAACAATGAGCGTAATAATAATCCGTTAATTATTTAAGAAATAAATGCCACGAGGCCAACGATTTAGATTTGTCTTCGGTGCTCGACGATAGGGTGTTTGATTTATTATGTGTTGGCCCAATAGGTAAATGTTCGGTACCTACTCACATAGTTGACGCGAGGAGGGCGCGAGTCAACTGTATCTCAATCAACCCCACGATATAATAGAGTGTAACAGTAATATATATATATATGTATATATATAAAGGAAAACGTCGAAGCGTGTTACGTGTACACGCGACCCATCGACTTAGCGTGGTGGTCGAGGAGAGGGGATGAATTTTACGGGTGCGCGAACAATGAGACCATTCGAGCAAGAGCATTTAATTGTATCCGGTTCTCCGATCATGACCGAGAGACTTCGGCTACCCTGGTACAGGAGAGCGCAGCCTCCCCCGGAGCGTGTGCTCTTTGCTCCAACCCTCGTTAGACGATTTCTCGTTTCGTATGTTTCTCTCTCTTTCTCTTTGGCTCTCTCGGCCCCCTTGCCCTCACTCTCCTTTCCCAACCGGAAGAAACTGCCTTGAGATTCGCATTTCCATCGAATCTTTTCCGTGGCATCCGTTCTCTTGAAGACTGAAGCTTTTTATATATTTAATAAGTTCTTTAGATAGTTGCGTCCAAAACAAAATTCTTTTACCTACATTTTTCGAGATTTTATTAATTAATGATAGAACGTTTTTAAAGTCTCTGTTATGATATTTTTGGTACGGAAGGGGAGAAAGACGAAGCCGTAGGAAAATCATCGCTCGCACCTCGACTTTCGCACTCTGCTGGTCCACACCGCTGCCTATGTATCTTTATATATATGTGTATATATATATATATAAAGATATATGTAGGTATATATGTATATACATTGATATTACTATAGGTTGGCTGTCGTTCTCGCACGGTTCTCGCCCTCGCACGTACTCGCCTCTCTCCGCGCGCGCAATACGTGTAATGTATTTTAAAAGCGTTGCCTTTCGAGGGCAGCGTCAAAGCCGATGTAAAATATGATCAAATAAAGCGAGACCGGGAATTAGATTTGGCGCGGAGGCTCTTTCACTGGCAACGGCGACCGAAGCCAAACGGCGTTGTAGCAGCATCCCTGGTACAGAGCAAGCATATAGAGACGTCGCCGTCGATATGCTCTTGTGTTGAGCCTTGTATTCTTCTCTCTCTCTCTTTCGCTCTCTCTCTCTTGCTTTTATTATTATATGCATATATCTATATCGAGGCGTGAAATCGTGTCAAAACGTTCTCGTCCTTTCTCACTCCACGTCCTGGTTTCTCTATCCCAGCCGTTTGTGCATACATCAACGTACGGATAATATCAAATAGAAAAATATACATACAAATAAACATAATATTTGATAAGAACAATTTTGAAGTACATCATTAAATAATTAATATTCAATCTTCATCATTTTTATTGAAATAATCGTGTTTTTTTACGACACTTCGCAAGTCAGCAGCCTTGCCGAAATCGGATATTCGAGCTGGAAATTATATTTTACATGATAATAATAATGAAACTTCCATGAAATACGATAAATATGCCGAGGCGTGTTTTTTTTGTCTTTGATGCAAATTTTTTCGCCAGAGCACTTATAGCATAGGAACCTCCCCTTAATTACTCTCAAGAGAGATTGCACATTTTTTGCAACCTCGTATCGTCAATTTGTCAGGGCACAAGCCACGAGAGCTTGCGACGTTACTGACGCACGGAAGCGTTTTGAACGGAAATTCCTACAGAGACTTGTGTACAGTACCTGCTGTATCCCCCTCTCTCTTTCTCGCTCCCTCAGAGTTTAGAGGCGATGCTCGAATTGTGGAGGTGACATGCGCGAACAGGGAGATCGTATACGTGCGTTATCACACGAGAATATACGTCAAGGGGATGCGCGTATACGTATATATGCGTGGTATATCCTGCAGAGGGTGGCTCTGGGTGCTGATGTAATTTTTGCCCGTTTGATGTCTTTAATAGAATCAGGCGCGTACCTAGTAGGCGCCACTCAATTTGCCGGGGTGCGACTAATGGCTGCCTCGCGAGCGATGTTCTCGCGCACCATCAGGAGCGAGAGACACAGAGAGGCTCTGGGCTCTCGGTAGACACCGACGAGACACCCTTGCGTTCTCCACTGTGCCTCCCTCTCCCTCTCTATCCCTCTCTCTCTCTCTCTATCCCGCTGTTTCACCCCTTGCTTCACCCGCGAGCCAAAACGCTTCGTACACCGCGTTGCCCATCCTCGTTTCGTGCGCTTCAGGGTGCATGTGTGCGAGCCAATGTTGCTTTTGCCTCGATCTCTCGCATATTACCCCTTTATCCTTTCGATCTTCACGCGTATGTACGTGTGCCACTTTTCAAACCCCCTCCTTCAACCCGTTGGCACAAAAAGGTGCCGATTATTACGTTAACTCCGCACACTCGTAGCGTTTAAAAATCACCCTTGAGTATGATCACCACGACCGAGGTCCGTCAGAACCCTTTTCCCTTCAAATTTTTCCATACGACGAATTTTCCATAATTTCATAACCTGTTATTATCCCTTGATATACGTGTATTTTTTCATCATAAATACAATTAATTAATCGTAAAATACACTTTGCAGCAAATCTGATCATTTTCTCATGATATAAAATGGTTAGCTGTAAATTCGTGTCAACGCGAGGACACTTGCCACGCAAAGGAAACAAAATTAGAATACTTAGCAACAATGACCTTTTCTCGATAACTCCGACGAACATACAAATCAGCCTCGGTTATGTCGAGGAACTGCGACGTGCTACCGTGGGCCAGGAGCCACTCGTGGAAACGCTACAGCGGAGAGGAGGTACTGATCGATGAAATAATTTATATATTTCTATAGGTTCGACTATAATGTATAGATCGGGGTCTATATAATGGATCTCTCATTATCGCACCATTCTTCTCGAGCAATAGCGTGGAATGATATGACTCTCTCCCTCTCTCTCTCTCTCTCTTTCTCTCTCTCCTCTCTCTATCTCTCTCTATCTCTCTGTCGCCTTCACTCTCACTCTCTGCCTTCTTCCCGACGGCCGTTTTACCCGCGAGTAAGTGTATTTAGTTCCATATCCCACAAGGCTCTCTGGCGTCCTGCTCTCGTCGACCAACCTAAATGTTTGATATTACCTAACGCCTCTGCTCCGGCGTATTGTAACTATATATAGGTATACAAGTACGGTATATATAGAGTTACACGGATGACAGAGCTCTCCCGTTCGCAAGCATCATAGAAATAAAGCGAGAGAGAGAGAGAGAGAGAGAACAACGTGCCAGGGACCAAAATGCGTTTTCACGCCAATTTGTCTCTCCGGAAGCTTTCACGAAAGTCTTTACGCTTCTCTCGCGCGCCCTACCCGACGATTCCCGCCTGCCATGGCCCTTCCTCTCTCTCCCTCTCTCTCTCGTTCTCTCTCCGACTTTGCGTATATGCTCTCGTGTTGTGATTCTCCCGTTTTTGCCCAATTTTAACGTGACTGCGATATTTTTTCTTTTCCCTTCGTTCAATTTTTTGTATTTTTTTATTATAACTTCTTTCACCACGCACGACAATGTTCGAGGCATCGACTCAATGATCATTCGTGAGATACGTTCGCATCTGTCGAAGCTTGATTGAAGTAAAAAAATGTCGATTAAACTTTTAAATAAATACAAATAACAATAAATAATTGAATAACCGACGAGTGAAGGATTACGAGGTAGAAAAAAGAAGGATCGTTCGAAAGATCGTGTTCAACCGGTCGAAAGAATCGGCTTTACACGCGTCGAGAGAGAACCGAAGGAAAAAAAAGAGGGAGAAATAAAAAAATGTCGGGTCGTGAAGAATACTCGACGTCAATCAAAATACGTGCACTCTTTCGTCGTTAGAGTGTTGTAGCTACAATATCGTAGAAGGAAAGAGAGAGAGAGAGAGAGAGAGAGAGAGAGGAGAGAGGATGATTCAAGCAAGATCGAGAAGAATGGGATCTCAATTCGCCGCCACCTCATAGAATATATATATATATATACATACACGTTGAATGATACATTGTTTTGTTTCATCATCATAACTCTCGAGTTTAGGCACACACAGCATGCCTTGTTGGCTCGCGAGTCACTTCGCAAGATATTTTTAATATTTTCTCGCCCTCGCTACGAGATTGAGTCGCGTTCCTTTGACGCCGAGACCTCCTAGAACTTTACTTTTTCTACGTATATTTCTTT